>JAWNOC010000006.1:600000-1069449 GCA_035046325.1 Drosophila niveifrons | reverse complement strand
GTTTTTTTGCAGGTGATCTTGCGAGTATTCCCATAGAATTAAGCCGACGTTGAAAAGTTCGCTCCGAAATATCATTTGAAAACTGTTCATGTATCTCAGATCTTATCTGTACTGCAGTTTTGAAACGATCCTGCAGGCTCGTTCTCATAATAAAGCGATCTTCACGTGACGTGGTGCAATTTTTTTCACCTGTTCCTTTTTTCCTTATTACTTCACCTGTCTCATGATATTTTTTTAAAAAACGACTATTTGTTGATTTGACACTTTTTGCGATCAGTGAACTGCTTTTGCTTTGGCATGATTTTACAGGTGTCTTTACAAAAAAAATTCTACCAAGAGCAACTTAAGCAACAGCGCTCTACAAATGACGAAATTATGTCAAAAATAGTCAAGGGAAACCCCCCTAATAAAATAATGCCCAAAGAATGACATTTAGGGGAACTCCAGCATAGTGAGTGCTCAATTTCCGAATTTTTCAATGCGGCTTTTTTTTGTGGCGCTAACTGTATATTGAGTGTAGTACAATACCAAGATTCCAAATATACCGATCGGTATATTTTTATAGTACATTATTCTGTTGTGTTTTGGAAAATACCTTCATATTTTGCACTTATTCATAATGGGTAGTGGGTATCTCACAGTCGAGCCCACTCTACTGTAGCTTTCTTACTTTTTTTCAACACCATTTGCTATTACTGCACGCTAATCTTGATTGACTGTAGCTTTCGGACTTGCTTCGATTTCTGTGGATGAAAGTGGGCATGGTAAAAATCCAAAACGAACTTTATCAAAAAATATTAACATATATATTTTTGCTCTCTGCGGCTTAGGTGTTCTTACAGATATGCGAAAAGGGTTACATCTTCTAGGCTCTTAATGTTGTTGTGGTTATATAGTTGGCTTATTTGGTCTGTTTTTAGTAATATTTTTCATCACCACGCGATAAGCATACTTATTGAATTACATATATGTACATTCAGAAGTCTTTCCACAACCACATAATTTTATACCTTCTTGACACTTAAACATCTGTCTCAATGTGACTTCACAATTTCGGCAATAATATAGTAAAGCAAAATGTCCTAGCAAGCACTTAAACTACACATCCCATGCTCTATGGCTGTTTCAATTTCAAGCATTTTTCAGGTGGAAATTGAGGGAAGTCCCAGCGACAAACAGCAATAAACGGAACCTGAATGCAAAGGCTTAATTTGTCTATAGACGCTGCAAGCATGACTGGTCGGAAGGATGACAGAGTGAGTGCAATGCACGGGTGTGGTCCAGGTGATGACAGATGCGTTCATCAAATGACCAATCAGCTTGCTCCTCAATGAAAAGGAATATAATCGGCTTTTGATTCTGCATGTCCTATTCAGAAGGACTGTTTCTTTACACATACACATATGTACATACTTTTATCGAACTAAGAGTGGAATGAAGGTTTGCAATATTTGTTTCTGAATATAACTTCACTGGAATTTTATTAAAGACAAGAGGAAAAAGATTGAAAAAATTGGTTAAAAAACTCTCGACTAAATTCATGACGCATTTCAAGGTTACACAGAGCCGGTAAACCATTTGGCCCATGGCACCAAACAATCTCTATAAATGATAATATCAGACTGCCAAGAGTTCTTGAACCGTGGCCTCCACCCGCCGTGCATTCAACTGAAACAGCATTCGAGTCCTGCAAACCTTTTCATACTATAGCACTTTAAGCACACTCAACTGTTTGTCGTTGCTATTGCCTTATCAGGCATCAGACATTTTATTACGCCATTCCAAGGACCTTCAGGGCTCTGGCTTAAAGTTCGTCTGCCTTGTATAGATGTGACCATGCCATGACTAAGCCTTAATTGGAAAACGGAAATTGACGTATGTCTGGCTTCATTCTATGACCCAACCGTAGTTTATTACAAAGTTAAATGATTTTCTGATTGATTTGGTACCACTTGACCGCTCCAGCACTTCTCAACGATTATTGGTTCAATTTTAAATCAGTTAAGCATCATCCGTAAACTGTTATTCAATATTAAATATGAATATTAATGTATGCTGCATTTATGACCGAGCGAACTAGCTGTACGAACCGTGGACCTTACAGTTTACAACTAATGTTTACCACAATTATAATTCATTCTATCTAGTGATTTGGGATATCATCAAAAGTTAAGCAATTAATAAATTTTTGTTATTCCACAGAATTCCGAGTCATTAGCCTAGACAAAAACCTTTGCGGCATAAGAAAAGCTGACACATTGCATAATACAAAATGTTTTTTTAAATGTTTAAAATAAAATCCAAAAGAATTTTTTATTTAAAAAAACGAACGATAATATTAAAATTATCGTCCGTCAAACAAATAAAGATTATTGTCAACTCTTTGGTAGAGATGCACTGAATTCAATAACACTGTATGCAACATTTCCATTAAAAATTAGCACGAAGTAAAATGTCGATTACACATCTCCGAAGAAAGTGAGTTCATATTAAAGCTACAGCTACGGTCAGTTCTATCACAGTTAGTGACGAAGTACGAATAAAGTCGAGAGATATTGTATACGGATGTGCGTACGGTTATTTATATTTATACAAATACTTATATTTGTGAGAGGGGGTTGAGTGAATTAATAGGCCTTCGAGTGTATTTGTAGGTTTATTTGGATATTTGAGTTGATATGTTTAACGATTTTAAATTATAATATTTTCAGGTAACGTGTTTCTTGCTTGAGTGCGTGCTTCATACTATTCGTCGTGATTGAATATCGATATTTACGTATTTTAGTAAATATCTCGATATCTCACGCAGTATCGATACCGATAGCTCAGGGCTTATGAACACTGGCTAATTTGTCCGTTGTTCACATATTTATTGAAAAATTCGTTGAAAACTAAACTTCTTTTTAAAATATGTATTTAAGAATATTTTATCCTCGTGAACGAATATGGCATTTATGAGTATTTTAAAGTTAACTTGGCGTTAAGCAGCTTGGGACTAAGTGGTTGGTAGATGGCATCAGCTCTGCTAATGTATGTATAATTATGCATAAACGACTAAGCTTTGGCCAGCTGCTGCTACTACTGTTGGCTTCTCTCCTTGTTGAAATAATGACGAGTGAATTTTTGGGTCTTGGACTATGGCTCACCCCAGGTGCAGTCGTCGTCCTTTTGCTGGAGTTCTCATCATAACCCGAACGAAATGAGGTTAATTAATGAATTGTTAATATCATTTGCGACCACACGTCGCCGCATTTCACATTATGTTGTCCTTACTGGCTCTAGTGGCGTTGCAGTTCTTCGCATCCACACATCCACATCCTCAACACCATTCCCATCTCTCTCCTCATCTACATTGTCACAAGCAAACAGTTGCTGCAACGATCTCTATGCCTTGGCAGCTGCAACATAATAATATTATGTCGGTATGTGGGTTGCGAAGGGAAAAGTTCTGTTTTTTCTGCTTCTTTACTCTGCCAAGCGTCAGCTGCAATCCAATTTCTAGCAGAATATATGTTAGTGTGTGTGTGTGCGTGTGTGTGTGAGGTGTATTGTGTGTAGACATATGCTACTAAAATAATAAAGCAACACACATACACACTACTACAATGTGAAATTGTATGTTGGTGTGCTGCTCATTATTATTAAAATTTGTAAAATTTTTGGGTTGAAACTAAGCTGCATATAAACTCAGCTGCTTTCAGCTTTCAAAATTTGGCTCCTGTTATGTTAAAGAGTGCCAGTCTGCTGCCACATCCTTCCTTTCCTCCACTCTTTCAACTCGGTCGCACACATTCACTGAAGCAGCAGCTCCCTGTATTAATATGTATGTATGTATGTGCAAAGAGCTTCCTGCAAGATGCATAATTCAAAGCGCAACCGCAACTTGACAATTTGCTAGCGAATTGCAGCAGATGCTTCTCCTGTGAAGGAAAACAGTAAACAAGAGCAAAAACTATTATTTGAGCTAAATATTGTTTGAGTATATAAAGTATGTAAATAACTTTGACTAATAATCAAGTTATTATTACCACTAATATCTCATCATAACCATATTTTTTACTAAGTTAAATTGGCAGTCTCAATAAAAACCATATTTCCGAAATCTAAATACATACATATAATTACGTCATTCTCGCGACCCGGTGAGGTATTACCTACAAAAGAATTTGTAAGGAAAGAGCCTGATTGCCAATGGATATATTTATATTCGCTAAGTATAGGATAGAAATTATTTTAACTTTCGGCATATAAAAAATGTATGTAACAGGCAGAAGGAGGTATCTCCAACCCCATAACGTATATATATTCTGAATCAGCATCGAAAGTCGAGAGATATAGACAAGTTCGTCGATCTGTACGTTTGAGAAGGACGATTACCACTTGTTATTGATGCACACATATCAAGTTAATTTTACATTTTGGACACACCCATTTCAGCACCGCACAATCGCATAATTTAAAGCTTAAGTCGATTTTTGATTCTTAAAAAAATTTTTTTTATAGATTTTATATTTTGGATGTAAAAGTATATCGATATTTTAAACATAGCAATAATTAACAGTAAAGCTACCTCGAATGTAGCTTTCTTACTCGTTTGTATACTATACAGTTAAAGTCTCCTCGCTACTGATTTACTGTGATACCACGTTTTTGTATACGAATTCGAAACACAAGTGTTTTAAAGAATGTAATGAACGTAGTTAAAGTGTATTTCAATGTATATGGATTTCAGTAAATATACAAATTTTTGTTGTTGTGTTTATTTAGCAATTTATATAAATATTTAGTTAGTAGTAGTAGCTGCAGCATAGGAGGACTTGACACTGCAGCTGAAATCACCGGACCCTCTATTGAAAAGTGCAGACGAATGTAAACTGTAAATATTTCTTTTCTGGTACTCTACTTTGATTTGAGTCAAAAAGTCTGTACAGTCCTTGACTCAAGTATATTTACTTCATCCACCATAACTATGGATGTCGTAAACTTCCTCGACACTTGTGGAATACAATTTATAACCATTTGGCTCATATCCGACAAGTATTGTTTTTATTGATTTCGGACTTTATTAAGTACATACAAAATTAGTTGTTTATTATGCCAGAATTCATACCCTTTTCTTAATATTTGGCAGGGCTCTACTCTCCTTTCGAATTTAGCACTCTTAATCATAGAACAAGGCTTCTCGGTAATTGTTCTGGTCATTCGTTCTGATATTCCATTTAATTCAATACACGCATCTCAATAGAAAGATACTCTGCCATAAACAATAAAGAGAGCTTCACTTCGCAACAAAATCTTTAAAAACAAAAAGTACATCTGACTTGTTTAGTGAGTATAGAATAGTGTAAAAGATTATTTTCAATACAATAACATATTTTTACCAGACAATGCCAATCTATATATATTAAAGAATGTTGTGTTATTTATACTGTTTATAACTTAAGAACGGCTTAGCCGATATGGCTAAAAATTGGTGAGGAGGTAGCTTAGAGACAGGAATATTACTTGGCATACCTACCAAAACCATCGTACGTAGATATACCATTAAAAATAGGGTGCCCAAAATCGTCTTTCGAAAGAATTTTCTAATTGTTTTGATTGTTTCAACAGGATTCAGTGGATTCAACATCATGGATCATTACTACCACTCGAAGATGCACAGCATACATTTTTGCAAATATGTATATTTCATGGGCAACATGAAAGAACAACTTGATCGACGTGGAAAGATCAATGCAGGAATGAACCAAGCAATTCATTAAGACTTGCAGCAACTGCTTCTTTAACATCATGCGATTGTCAGGTTGTTTAAGAGAGCATTAGAGTGGATACGAAATGATAACTACAAAGTTGTCATGAAAGCAGATAACCGTCCATTCGCAACACATAAACGCACATACTCGTATAACGCTCCAACAATAGATAAAGTTGACATCTTGATTATTGACGCATTGCAATACCCACTGATGTTTGGGCAAGGAGTAGATGGATATTATTTTAATATCAAAATAATAAATTCATTTTTGGCTAGAAGAAGATGGATGTTATTTTAATATCAAAATGATAAATCCATTGAATGGTGAATATCAATATCATAATTTATTTTATTTATATTAGAAAAACTGGGAACCAGTAATTAATTATGCATCAAATTTACATATCAAATATAATAAATCTACTGTTTTAATTTCTGATGAAGTGAAAAGATCTACTTTTGTTAATTAAATACGTTGCTGCTTCCCCCAAAAAGTTTTATTCAGTTCAACACTGTTGGCATTGTATTGGACAATAAAGATAATAATTTTTTTTTATCAATCAGATCAAGTTAGTTTCAAATTTTTGCCACGCCCAATTCCTCCAACGCAAAACGACAAAAATCGAATATCAACAGTAATTTTAAAGCTAGAGTCGCGAATTTTACATGCAAAAATTTGAAACAAGCTTGATCTGCGTGCAACATAACAAATGCTGTCGAAAAAAATTATAGCTCTATCTAGTATAGTACAGAATGCAAAATATACCAGATTGCCAGCCAAAGCGACTTAATCCTACTTGTAGTAAGGAGGCGTGCTTGACGATACAAAAACAATTGCCTTAATAACTTCGACATTTTTATCTGATCGCAATAAAATTTACGGGAATCACGAAGACTATAGTTAGTATTGTATGTACCAAATTCGCGACTCTAGCTCTTAAAGAAACATCTACTGAACTTAATGTCGTCTCTGTTCCATTATTTTAAATAAATCCAACATAAAGTAATTGCTATAAAACGTTCACTATAATTATTGCGAGATTTAGAGAGTCCGTAACCGGGTTATTTAATATTAAAGTTTGTTAGTTCATATTAAAACAGCTTAAAAATACGTTTCGCCAAGACTTTCACATTATAAGCGTTTGTTTGAGGGTTACAAACAGCTCGGGTTCCGTTTTGTGTCGGAGTTAAAGCTTATTTCTAAAAACTGAAATGAAATCCATCAAGCATAAAATTCGCAGTCAAGCGTACAAATCGGGAGAGGCTGGAAGAAGAGGCATGCAGTGCCCCACACAGCCTCAACAAAGTCGAACGGCAGCAATGCTTTAAAGCTATTAATCTTCAATGAAAGGCGTTTAATTTATTTCCTTTGGTTTTAAATTTAAACTTACGCCTTCGGTTTATAAGTATAACTTCGAAATTGTTCTGTCAATATTCTTCTTATTTTTATAGTTGCATACTGCTTAATATTTTTAATGTATATTATATTATATATGTAACAACATTTTTTGACAACACTTATGACCATCAATTTGACACGGAAATGGTGCCATTAGAAAATATCTCGGACACTTTCGAATAATAAGCGTAATTTTGAAGCTAAAGTCTAAAAATTCAGTACCCACAATAATTTAAATAATTACATGATTTTAGGAATACTTAGTAGCTTTGGCTGACAATCTGGTATAATTTGTACACTATGTACTTTATGTAGTGTTATATAAAAATAACAATTATAGCCTTAGGTATGTTTTTATAGTATTTCTGGGTATATTAATTTGGTATATTTTCAGAATAATATCCCACTGTTTTGCTTTTATTCGAAATGGGTAGCGGGTGTCTCACAGTCGTGCACATTCGACTGCAGCTTTCTTGTTTTACAGGGAGTTGCGAGGAAAGAGACACGATTTCGGGTATCTAGGAACAGCGCTTAAAAAGAATGTACATCTACATTTGCAAAAGCACTTCTATGCAAGTGGAAGCGAGTGCGCTATAGTCGATTGCCAAGGCAAACTTTCAAACAGATTTTACGGAATGACATCATTAAAGCCGTTTCAATAGGGCATTAAATAAATAATAAACAAAATTTTTTCTTAGTGTGTAAGTAAAACACAGTTTAAAATATTTTGGAACAGCAGCAGTTATGTCATTTCTGGAAATATATGTAACAGGCATAAAGTATACATACATATACTAGTTGACCCGGCGAACTTTGTTCCGCCCTTATGACAATAAATAAGTGATTCGATGGTGAATCTGTCCTTGTATCTACGAAATAAAAACCAGATAGTCTTAACTGGGTATTACAGTATTACTCGTATACGTGCAGCCATGTCGGTGGAGTAAAAATCGCGCTGTCGAACGGGTTAAAAAGTATCCTATATCCGTTTCCTGGCTCTAAGCTACCTCCCTGCCAATTTTCACTCAAATCTGTTCTGCCGTTCTTGATTTATAAGTGCACAAACATAACACGACTTTCTTTGATATATATATTATAGATAAGGTATATTCTTGGTCAACGTCCATGCCATCCCCGTCTGTCTATGGCTTCATATGAAAAACTGAATCGACAGCACTCGCCATTTTTGCACGCTGATTAAGTTTGTTGTAAATTGTTGCCATGCCTACCTCCTAACCGAAAAGAAATGGTTCATTTAATAATAACTTTATGAATTTCTTTTATTTGTCTAAAAACGCCTACTGCTGTCGAGGCTTAGTTGATATTTACCTGATATATTTAGAATGAAGTACAATATCGATATACCAAATAAAGTCTTCAGTATATTTATACCCGCTACCCATAGGGTAGAAGCGTATTATATCTTTTTGCTGACAATCTAGTATATTTTGCCCTTTATAGTATATGTTGTATGTAGCACCATATATATTAACACCAAATATACAAATATATATATTTAAAAAAAAAATACCGCAATATTTTGATTTTATTAAAAATGGGTAGCGTGTATCTCACAGTCGCGCACACTCGACTGTATCTTTCTTGTTGATTTTGCTTTGCTGCGGCTTTCTGCAATTCACTGCAAGTCGCAGTCGCGACTACTGTCGAAACTATTGTCGCGTCTGAATTTTCCTGTGTATGCTCTTTGATTATTGATTCTTCTGCATCAGTGTCAATTAAAACAAGATCGATACAGGAGCCCTATTGTTTAACTATGGCGCAAAGTGACAATTGGATTCATTTCGAAAATAATGTTGATGAAGGCAAAATTAATTTACACAAAATATTTTTAAATGCCGCAAGTGTTGAACAGTTAGAAATGTCGTCCTCAAATTCCGCCATATAATTTAAAAAAAAATTGAAGTGAAGTGAAGTTAGTGAATAAAATACAACTGCTGAGGTCATATATTGGATTGGTAACAGAAGACAGCATTCCTTTCAATGTTTTAAATTCTAAAAATATGCGAAATATCGTTGACCCAATTTGTGAAGGACTTAAAGCCGCCGACCGAAAAAATTACCTTAAATGCATCAAACTTTAAAAAAAAACTTTGCAAACAGTGGCAAGTAATAGAAAACGACGAATTTTGTTCTAAAAAAATAAATAAAAATAATAGAAAATATAGAAAAAGTGCCAAGTGTGTTAATAGGGAATATTTCAGATGGGGATCCACCTACACGATGCTAAAGGATTTGTTAGTGGTGACTTAACTGAAATTAAGTTAACTGAACACAAAATCGAGGAAGACCAAGATGAAATGGATGCATCGCTTTACTTTATTAAAAACTGTTGTAACTGCATTATGGAAATTTATAAGCCCAATGGCTAAAATTAAAAATTTGCACAGAAAAAATTGTAAATGATGCAACTCACGATATGACAAAAACGATTGACGAAAAGATTCTAAGCTCTATAGAAGTGCGATCAAAAGCATTATTAAATAATAAATTTCTCACTTCGTGTTTGTTTTTGGATCCTCGTTTCCAACATACACTAACACCACTACAAAAAAATGATGCAGTGAATCATTAAAAGTTAATATGGGACAGAATAAACGACATAAATTCTACTGGACAGTTATGCCCAACACAAAATTCGGGCTCACATCAATCTATGAACCATTTTTTTGATGAAGAAGATGAGTTGTTAAACGCTTACTTAGAGCAAGGGATCCAAACGCAAGTTAGTAGTACATTCGACGTCTACTCAAAGATTGACAATCTTCAACTTCCCTTCCAAAGAATCGATGCAGACGTTCTCACATTTTGGAAAGGAAAGCAGTGCACTGACCAGGAGCTTTATGCACTAAGTAATGTTTGCTTTGCTGTACCACTAACTTAGGTTACTTGCATATATACAAATGTTTTTATAAATTAATATTCACAGTTTCATCAATACATATGTTTTCTAACAGGGCACGACTGAGCGAGCATTTTCGACGTTGAGACTTGTACTTACTGATGACCGAAATCGACTTAGTCAGAAAGGACTAGAGAACAAATTGCTGGTCAAATTGAATCCAAGATTTCTGGACTAAGCGATTAACAACTTATCTTCTTTTTAAGATGACGAAAATTTTGAAGGTTTATTTGGACTAATAATGTAGAATACTAATATATTATGTTTAATTTATTAGAATACAGGAGGAGCAGCAAACAGCATAGGCAGCAACAAACAGCGTAAACAGTAAAGTCAATCTCGAAAGCAGTCGCGACAGCTACTTGCCAGTGGTGTCATTTTTTTCTAAGCAAAAAAAGCTTGATCGACGAAAAAAAAAGCTAAAAAAAGCGGAATACCAGAGAAATAAAGTTAAGAAAAAAAAACGATTTTTATAAGGCAATGAGCTGTAGGTTTTTTACTAATGAACCCTCAGTTCCACTTAACTTAACACAAAATATATGGGTAATTCTTTAAGATCTATAGTTTATTTAAGATGTCGTCAATATTATCATCATCATCGGATGGATAAAATTTCTTTTCTTCAATTGTGGATAGGCAGCTGGGTGGTACATTGTAGTTAAAAATTTTAAATAAATTAATTTCTTATTTGAAAATACAAATAAATTAAAATATGGACCTTATACTCAGTATAGCGTTTAACGTTTTAACGCTCATGCTACTTTGAATTTTGGTTTTTATTAAATTTACTTGGCTGAATACCCGCTCGACATCGGCATTCGACCAATGCAGGGACTGCATTTGCAGAGCAACTGAAGCCAATTCCGGTATTTTTGAACTTCAGCCCAGAACTTAACTGTATCATCGACATTTTCCCACTCTACCAGGGTTATGTCGTTGTACAGACGTTCAGCTTTATCGATGTTTGGAGTACCAAAATACTAAAGGATTGCTGAGATATTTGAGGTGCGAACTTTTGAAGGAAGTTATTAGATACAAGTTACATTTTTAACATTTCAGCGGTTAAATTCAATTTAAACATCTCTAAAATTTGAATAAAAGTAAACTAAAAAAACTGGGTAAATTTGCTCAAAAAGCCAGAATTCCCGCTGCCCGCTGTTTTCATATTTTTCCCGCAATCACACTTCAAAAAAATCCAGATCTGACGGGAAAAAAGCGGAAATGACACCACTGCTACTTGCAGCGACTTGCAGAATCGAAAGCAGCAGCAAAGCAAAATCAAAAATTTTCAACCGGCGACTGATGCTGCTGGCGACGTTGCTTAGCGAAAGCAGCAGCAAAGCAAATCAAAATTTTTTTAACAGCGTCGACTGCTACTTGATCGCTTTTCGTCGGCGATCGTTTTCTGCTTTTGCTTTGACTTCAATTAAATATATATTTTACGAAGCTTTTGTAACTATTCAGTGCTTAAGGAAAAGTGGTAATAATAAAAGCTTTAGTAATTTTGAAATAAATTCTCTTTACAATTTTGCCAGGGATTAGAAATCATAGGAGAAAATTTATCCGTTAACAGCATTTTATGATTTATTTAATCATTTAAAGCTAAAACGTTTTGTAGAAGATGCACAAGAACAAATTTAAAAATGACAGCAATGAAAAATTATCGACAATTTTGTAAATGTGTTATTTCATAATAATTTCATTTTAAAGTTTTTGAATATTTTTATTTCGATTTCATGTACGATATTTTTAAAAGTGCTTGCATTTACAATATTTGTCAAATCTTAGTTTCATATAGCAATTTATTTTAGGAAATGTCGTTTCCATTATTGTGAAATGGTAACTGTAAATATTTTTAGGTTTAGATTTTACGGCAATGAAATCTAATAAAGTATCGTCACGAGAAACTATGTGTTTTGTAAATTATATAACTTTAATAATGAATTTAGTTCCAATGATTTGATGTTAAGTAAAAGAACTCAAATATTTTGACAATATTAATAAGGAATTTAGATCAAAAAAAAAAAAAAAAAATCCATGATATTCGTTAGCTTCATCAATCATATTTTCTTCATTTTTGTTAGAGACTCATAAGTCTCCTGATGCTTTATTTACTTGCTTATGCTTATCTGTATAGCATAATATTCCCAGAACTACGTGTCTTTCTTGCATGAAATTGGTTAAAGCTTTAGTTTGTTATAAATTTACTTATAAGAATTCTATTTATAAGCAGAATTTTACTTAATTTCTAGCGAAAATCCCGGAACTCTTCACAAAATGAGTCATGGTATAGAATGCCTTGCAACGAAGTAAATGTAATTAAATTTTGTGGGGAAGTATTTGAGGTAATTGTTTTAAGTTTAAAAAAATCTTTAATGAAGGTGTGTAATATATTTTTTAATCAAGATAAAAACATTCTTCAATTGAAACATTTTCAATATTTATCTTAATGCTACCCATTATTTTGTATTCATATTATCACTATAAAAATCATGCATTCTGCATTATAATAATTCGAATACTGCAAGCCCCAAGTATGAAACAAACAAATCGGATAATAAGCTTTGGATAAAAATTCGTCTAACAGTCTAAGTCAAAAGCACACATTATTTAGTTGCAAAGGCGATATGCTTATTAATAATTTGAGTCGTATAACCTAACTACATTCATCCTTGTGGGCTACAGGAGACATTTTGCCTTCCCGACGAATGGAACCTCCAATTGTCGATGATGGTTTTTAGAAATTAGCTCTGACCCCTCTGATTTGGGTACTTTTTGAGAGTAGACTGTAATTCAAAAATTAAGTTAGTTTAATTAGTTAAGATAAAATATTTTTAATTCACACGAAGAGCCCGTAATGGCCGACAATTTGTCCACCGATGAATAGAAAAAAATAAATATAGATGCTTTTCCACTTCATCACGTTAAAGTGGTCACATCATCTTTTGATTGATTAAAGGGCACAACGGAAAAATTAAATCGAGATAATAATTCTGACGATTCATTATCTCCACTCTTAAGGTTGAGTAGGTTAATAAAATGTTAAAAACCTTTTTTATCGGTGCACAGAGCACTGTAGTGACAAAACGCACGAGGAATATTACATAAACATATGTAAGTTTAGGATCTAAAAGAATATATAGTTATACATCTATCAACAACAGTAATTCTATCCAAATCATTACGAACAGTAAAAGGCCAAATACTGATTGTCTCTATTGTATTACATCATCTGAGAATATCAGTAACCGATATTGTGCTAACGCTATCGGTGAATATTTTATGAATATGAAAATAGAAAAAAGCCCGCAAGAAATAATACAACTTTTCGGGTTCTTTGTTCTAAATAGCATGATATCCATCATAAGAAATCAATTGGGAATTTAATAAGGTTAAGCTTTTGGAAACAATCCGAGAATGCAACATCTGCCACTCGCTTCGATTCGTATTCTTTGGGCGTTTTTGGATTACACTCTCCTACTATCATCGTTGTACTTGCATTGTACATGTTGCTTTAGTGCTTGAAATGATTTAGATTTTGCTTATTAGTTAGTTAAGAAGTTCAGCCATAGTCGGAATAACGATGCAGATTAAGTGTAATATATTTCCTACTCTATGATTATATAATCGATTAAATTTACAATATATTAATATACCAAATATAGTTTTCGGGATTTTTTAAAAAAATTTGTTATGCTTGGTATAGTTTTACTTAGTTCGATGAACTTTCATTGTCGACATTGTTAAACAAACAAAAAACCAAGTGCTTATCGACATTTGAACTGCTCAAAAGAAAATACTCAAGTCGCTTGGGGACCCATGGTCTTGTTGTTAGCTTACATTAAATGTTAATATCAATTCCATTTTGCTCGTCCTATCAAAATTAAATTCTTGTTCTTAAACTAGATTGCCAGATCAATAGCCAAAAGAAAACAATGTTCAATTATACAATAATATGTGTGAATGGGAAGGAAGGCATTGTAGGGTGAATGGAAAGTAGTCGAAAGCTATGCTCCTTCCCATAATTATGCCCCAAGCGCTCCGCAACGCCCTCAAACAAAACACGTTGAAGCTGCTTATCTGCAGACTCGATATGTACCGTCACCACTTTTGCCATTTGGCCGGGACTCCCAAGTTTTTGCACCCCCATTCTGTTCTTGTCTCGTTCCCCCACAATGTTGCGGTTATAATTTTGTGGCCTTTTCCATTTTGCGGTCAACTCCAATTGGGATTTAATTTGTACTTCTTTGTTGTCGTTCGTTCGTATTTTATTGTGTGCTATACCATGCTTTACCAGTAACAACAGCCAGAAATAACAATACACAACAACAACAATGCGCCTTCGACGCTTGTCATCATTTCTGGTCCCTATCGTCGTCGCTCAGTCCCTTCTCAAATTTCGTTCCCAACAAGCGCGATTTTCAGTTCGAGCCTCGAAACGAAACGAAAATTCCATTTTTGTTTGGGAGCGCCCAATAAGTGTGTATTGTCTTCCCTACATGTATTTGTGTACACTGTATACGTGTGTAAGTTCGCTTGTGGAAATGCAAACTGAGTTTATACACTCGAACTGTTAATGGGCATTTTGTATTTTATTTAATTTGAAAAGTTTTGTTGAATATTTTTGGCCTCTTTTAGTTCAGGCTATCGCTATCACAGATGCAAAATTTTAAAACTCCACAGAAAATATTTAACTAGCTGCACAAAGATTGTACAATCTAAACGGTCTCAATTCGTTGGTGCTATTTATATCGGATTTTTTTATATTCCTCCTATAAAAATACTTAAAAATGAATAGAATTTATTATTATTTGACATACCTATGCCATGTCTTAAAGTCAGCTTCGCAAGCTAACAGAAAAAATCGAGATTTTAAATCCGGCAATCTGATACAAATTTTTCTTTTAATACACTGTTTTCATAGAGCAGAAGGGTATTATAACGAAAAACAAGTATGAAAGCAACTGTCGAGTGTGCTCAACTGTGAGATACCCGGTACCCATTTTAAATAAAAGCAAAATACTGTGATATTTTTCTCAAAATATACCAAAAATAATATACGACAAAAATACTAAAAATGTTAACGGTATATTTGATTTATTTATATGGTACCACACTCAATATATAGATTCCAAAATATACCAGATTGTCGGCCAAAGCAAATGAGACCCCGGGTAAGTAGTCCATACAAAAGTATTTATATTCTTATCATACGGACAGACGGACATGGCTAGATCGTCTCGGCTGTTGACGCTGATCAAGAGTATATATACTCTATAGGGTCAAAGATGACTCCATTTACCAGTTACATACATTTCTAGCCGACACAAAGTTATAATGCCCTTCTACAACAGGGTTGCCAAAGTTTGTCGAGAAAAAAAAGCTGTTTTTGACGGGAAGAACGTTGCAAAAAAGCTGAAAAATTAGAAAAAAAAAAGTTATAAAAAAGCGGGTTTTTCAATTCAATATATTCTTTATATATCATTCTGATAGGCACAGGGGGAGCACACGAAATCAATTCTATTAAAACATTTTATATAGAATTTGAACAGCAGCTGCTCTAATCTTTACAATACTTTCAGAATTTCGTCAATACAGTCCTCATTCTCCTCATTTTTATTTTAATCCTGTTCCTATCATTTTTAGGAATTTATGAGGCAGCTTATAAGTATAGCAACATTTGTCATGTCTGCGCAAGCCATATCTGTAAATGCATAATTTGGAAGATTATTTAATTTTATTTTAAGTAGAAAACAATTAAAACAATTACCTTACGTGAAGTTTACTGTTAAGTGTACTCAAATGTAGTCTATTTCGCAGCTTAGACTTGACAGGTTGACTTAGCCAAGCGTCTCGACATTTTTGTTTGTAGTTTTTTGGCATATTTTAAACAATTAAAACACACTGAACTTAATTCCCTCAATTCACTTTTGCCGTTAATGACGCTACGATAAGAATTGGTTTATCGATGTTCTTTGACGTTGCTTTACAACACTATACAATCGTTTTATCACTAAAAGTGTTGGCAAGCATCGTCAAAACAGCTTCGGCTAATATTGTTCCATACTTTTGGGCATATAGAAAAAAAAATCTGAAAAAAACATTCAAGTAAAAAAAAAAGCCAGAATTCCCGCTGCCCGCTGTTTGCAATTTTTTCTAGCAAATGGCATTTGAAAAAAGCCTGTTTTGACGGGAAAAAGCGACTCTGGCTACACTGTTCTACACTATGGGTAGCTGGTATAAAAAATATATTTAACAGATAGAATTGGACATCTTCTAGCCCACAAAATACATGTGAAAGTTAACAACAGAACCGATAATGTCATACCCGACTATAATATTGAGATACAATTTTTGCGCCGGAATTTTTATAACCTGCCGCAATACACATTTGTGTAGTATATTACATTCTCTATGGTATATTTTGAATGTAATAGTATATTGATATACCAAATATAACCATATCACTTATTATGTTGATGAAGATGAAGTTTGTGTCAATATTTTGCCAAATCCGCATCCGCAAATCAACAAAAGTTGTCTTATATAGGAAAAAACGCCAACTTACTACGAGTCGAAATTGCTTGGCTTGACAATCTGGTGGATTTATATATCATTGCTTAGCGAGGGTCTCCCAGTCAAGCACACTATACTGAAGCTTGTTTTATAATTTTTTTTTTCTCTTATGAAATTTAAACTGAATAAATATTTGAATTTATTGATTTAGAATATATGTATGTACATAAATTAATATTTGATGGATACATAGTTTATCGATTACTAACAGCTCTTTAATTGGCATCTAAGTTTAGTAGTCTACAATCACCAATCCTTGGTGTGTGGTTTATGAAAGCTTTGGTACTGAAAGGCAACCACACTCATGTATGGTGGGCAGGAAGGCTGAAAGGCAGGCAATCGGACAAATCAGACAACAAGTTGTTGGGTAATTCTGACTTTCTACTTCCTCACGTATCAGCCCTCATCCACAGTCAGCCTGCCTAAAATTTTAATATGCCAGCCTAAAAGCAATCTACACCACTTGCCAGCCAATTTGCAGCTGCAGTTGACGAAGGCAAAAAATGGCAGTTGAGAATGAGGTTTAGCGTATGTGGTGACGTTGACATAGGCGCATACTCTAAATCTGAGTCTTAACTTGCCGCTGCTGCTGGGCGCTTTTAATAAGGTGGCAGCCACAAATTTTCGCGCGCGCTGTGGAGACGAGGGATCAGGAAAACCGACTTCGTTGCTTGTTTTGCTACAGTCTAAATTAGAAAAGTCGCAAGGAAAAGCAAAGCGAACACTGCAGCCTGAGAAATATGTAGCTACCAGGACCAGAAGGGGATCGGGATGAAGTAGTGGGGTCAGGACCGTAAAGGCAACTGGGATATGCGCCGGAAATCAAGTGTCACGTGATACATGCAATGCAACAACCACGTGCAGCAATAAATTGCATTTGCCGAGGCAGGAACTTAGCAGTATGTGTGTGTATACTTGCATGTGTGTGTTATGTTACTAATTATCTGACGGATTAGCTTAATTGGTAACAAGTGCACTTTCAGCCACACTTCACTGCGACTCTGTGGCCAACTACTAGAAAGTGGCATTAGCCTGCTTTTTCGGTCGGCTCGGCACAATTTTGGGGGCCTGTGCGTCTGTGGCTGTATAAGAGAGTAAGAATGCACTATGAGTGAAGGGCGAATAGTGAGGGACTGAGTGAGTATGCGGCCTCAGCTTCTGCACAACAGTTATAAGAGTGAAGTGCAATTTAAAAGTCTTGCGATAAAGTGAACAATGATTCAGCAGACGAAAAATGTATTTTGTAAATCTGCAAGGAATCCTCTCCACGGACTAAGAGATGCACATTGTGACTGTGACTTTACATAATTGTATTGTATAATTGTATATTGATAACATGCATATACCAAGCAGAATATGCTTCAATTTGTACATACACATAATACAACCCAATAAAGAATTATTGATATTGTATTTTACATCTTATTTCTTACCTACTAAAATACTAGTTGACTCACATATCAATTTGTGCTGCTAATGTCAGCCACGTGAACACTATCAACTAACCCCTACTCTTATTTCCATTATCAGTCTTTTTATACCCTCTATCATTATTGTAATTGTGTGCCACAGGAAGTGTATGTAGGAGGCAGAAGGAAGTTTCTTCGACCTTTAAAGTGCATACGTTTAAAGATATACTTATATGTGTGTCCGTCTGTCTGTTTGTTAATCTGTATATATGAAATACAATAAGAGAAAAAGATATAATTCTCTTTCGACCACACTTATCATTATTGCACAAAGATGAAGTTTATTTCACATTTTTCACTTCCACCTAAGCAATTTGGAAAAATACCAAGCAAATTTCAAAGCTAGAGTCGCAATACATAAAATTATGGTTGCGTTCAATGAAACCATTAAAATATACAAATTAATATACTAACTAAATAAATATACGGAAAAAATACTTTTCTATATCGAAGGCTATATTTGGTATATGTATTTATTACTACATTCAACTAAAAACAGTTTTTGCCATATAAAATAATTTTTTGAATAACATATGTGATTTTCATACGATAGCAGCCAGGAATCGTGAATATTGGAGACTCTAAATAGCAACAATATTGCGACTTCTGCTAATTCGACTGCAGTTTTTTAAGCACTGCTCTAAAACAATATATCGCCTGGCGATTACTTTTTGGGTCGGAGAAGAATTCTTCTTCTTGATACACACATTTCTTGTCGGCACAAGGTTATAAAAGCCTTTTAGCTTATGAGTAACCGGTATAAAAATCGATTATATTTATATTGAAGTGACTTATGTTAAATAATCAGTTTGTTAGCTAAGACTTAACTGGTTTTAAGTTGAATTACGTTTATTTATGTAATATGAGTTTGCCTGTAAAAAAACAGACAATTTACTGGGGATATTCCTCACATACGCGACAAGCAAATTGTTTACCTTTAATTATACACCAAAAGCACACTATTACAACACCACTCTCAACACAGATGCATAAAAGGCGTAAAACTCGACGTACATGTTTGACAAAGTACAAGAACAGAGCTTGAATAGATTTACAAACGACGAGGATACTAAGTCACTGTTTTTCTTCTCGTTGTTGACTGCACTCCACGGCAGGCTTATGTTTTGAAGCAACAATGCCAATTTCATACATAATCATCTGCTCGAAGAAGAACTTTCCCCAGTTGCCTGCTGCTGGGATTCTGCGGCAATTTCAAATACAAATTACTTTGTTTTTATTGCTATAAGTGCCGTTTAGTAATTTTTTTCTCATTTAAATCTCTTTGCCCCTGCCCATCACTTTCTGTCTTTCTCCGTATCTCTCGGACTGTCGTATATTGCTGACATTGTTGCAGTATATGTAGACAGCTTGTACAAGGGGCTCAGCGACGTTGGCCACAGTCTCATACTACGGTAATCCTCTATACCCAAATGCAATCGGTTGACGCTGTTTCACTGAGTGTGTTCGTATGCCTTTGTCAAGCCCGAAGGCAAAGGACCACAGGCAAGGATTAATGTTTAAAGCATTGGTCGATACATATACAACCACTGTAATAGACCGCTTGTCGAAGAAAAAATTGTACAGCCGCAATGTAAGCGATGTTTATTTTGTGTACTTTAGTTTCTATTATTAAATAATTTGTAAATAAGTCGTCATATTTGAGTTATATTATTAAGTCATGTGTATGTCAGAAAATAGTACTACAGGTTTTGTCTTGTTATCTGTATGTGGAGGTATCTTTTTCCGGGGTTACTATTGTTGGGTTTAAAAGCTTAAGATAGCGCCATCTATTAGTGCTCTAGGGTACTGACAAATGGTTTAACTCGGATGGTACATGAACAGCTGATCGCTTTAAAAAAACCACAAAAGGGTTTTGTTTACCATCGTTATGTTGCCAGGTTAAGTGGCTAACTTTTGCTGAAAATGTGAAAGTGAATGTGAAAGCGAAAAAAAAAAATAAATAAAAGCTCAGAAAACAAGTTCATATGGCTAGCTGCATACAAATTATAAGTGAGTATTTAATAATAGGAATAGGACAACATTGTCGTTTCTTTCACAAAAAGTGCAACTAACATTGTCTACATAAGCCGCCTGTCCACTGTTGTCAACGCTTGTTGAGAAAAAAGCTGATCATGACGGGATAAACGATGCAAAAAAACTGAAAAATTAAAAAAATAATCTATACAAAAGATGGTTTTTGAATTCATTAGATTTTTTATATTATTCTGATAGGCAAAGCTTAAGCGCGCGAAATCAGTTCTATTGAAACATATATGTATATAGAAAACAAAAAAGCTGAAAAATTAAATAAAAAAAGCTATAAAAAAGACTGGTTTTTGAATTAATTCGATTTTTGAATTTTTCTGATGGCAGTAAACAGCAGCTGCTCTGATATTCACAATATTTAAAGAATTTCATCAATACATTTTTTATTCTCTTAATTTTTATTGTCATATGTTAATCCTGTTTATTAGGAAACTTATATGTATAGCAACATTTGTCAAGTCTGAGCCAGCCATATCTCTAAATGAATAATTTAGACTAAAATTTATTTTTATTTTAAGTAACAAACAATTAAAATAATTACCCTACATGAAGTATACAGTTAAGTGTACTCAAATGTAGGCTATATCATAAGTAGGTGTTTTGCCATACAAAAGTATTTCTTGAATATCGATCCTTTTTCTTTTGGATCTTGCCAGCACAAAATTATATTAGTTTAGCGGGTTAGTTTTAGCGGGTATAACAAAGGAGAACACATTGATTTTGTGAATTTCCGATTTCTATACTAGGGTAAATATCTGTTATAGTTATTTTTATTTATTGTGAACATTATTTGAACAATATAAACTTCTGAATACCTAAAACACTTATATACCCAGTAGAGGTGGAGAACTATCGATAGTCTGCGCCATCGATAGTGCTTGAAAGTTTCCATAAACTATCGACTATCGACGATAGCAAGGAAAATCTATCGTCGATAGTTGTCGATATTACATTAAACAAAAAATAATTTAATTAGTTTTTTAAATAATCCATATTTATTAAAAGTATGAGAGTGTGAATTTCGTTTTCCAATCTTTATCTGAAAATAAAAAATAATTATTATTTATTGGGTTTACCTTAACTGCTGTATTTATTTATTTCAACCATCCGTGCAGACTGGATACAACCAAGAATTCTGTCAAAGTACAACCGTGCCCGGCAGCTCCATCAATTGTCAATCTACTTTAGGCTCCACACTTTAAGAGACATCGTGGCCATACTATTAGCATCAACAGCTAATATCAGCTCTTAATTATTATTATTTTTTTTTTTTTGTGGTCTTGTTATTTTATTATTGAATGTGCATTTCTAAGTGACCATGTTAAATGCTATAAGTGTATTGCGATATGGCGAGAGAAATTAAGGTAATCACTTTACCGTGTCGCCGCAACTTTTGTGAAACAGGTCATTGGTAGTTACTTAGTGAAATTTATGTTTCACGCATGCGCAAAAGCTCAATTTTTTTATTGCCCACACATTAGCCACATACATAGATAGTTACTAACACAAGGAATGATCTTTCTGTGTGGGAGTGGCCGTATGTATGTAAATAAGTCTGTTCCATTCTAGCTAATTGATATTATATGAGCAAGCTAGAGCTTCACTCTTTGCAACAGCTGACTTTAGTTCCAGAGTTCCATGATCTTGGAAGGTTAGCAATATCCAGACTTTCGTTGACGGACAGTCTTCCTCTGATCCTCATGTAATTTGTTTGCTCCGAGCTTTACGCACTGCCAATAAATCAAATCAGTCCGCTTTAAATCATAATTTTTCTCAATTGTTAAATTATTATAAAAACAAAAATAATTATTTATATTATACTTATGCACGATCATATATTATAATTATAGGGAAATTATGTTTATTCTTTTGGCCATTTTGCCTCATATACATTTATCATGTTAGTCCTCTAAAAAATTGTTTTTCCGTAAGTTACTTAGTTTCTCATGTCGTTAGTATTAGAGTTATTTGTGCTATATTGCAATAAAATAAATATGTTCGCTTAATTTTCTGTTGTAATTTGGAATAGGTTAGCCGATCCACCTTCTTTTAGGGATCCAGCGAACAATTATTTTAAGCATTTCGAATGCAGGATTACAACATCAGTGTTGCACTAGAGTGGCTTCATCTTTTTTTTTTTACAAAACTTCCTTTTCTCTCCTTTTCTTTCTCTTTCGCCGTGGTTTAATGTGCTCTCCATATTCCACTCCTCCTACACTGTCTACCCATTTATACGCGATTTTTATACCCGCAACCCATAAGGTAGAAGGGTATTATAACTTTGTGCCGGCAGGAAATGTATCTTACAGGTAGAAGGATGCATGTCCGACCCCATAAAGTATATATATTCTTGATCAGCGTCAATAGCCGAGACGATCTACCCATGTCTGTCTGTTCGTCTATCAGTCTGTCCGTATGAGACACTGGATCTCAGAGACTATAAGAGATAGAGCTATAATTTTTTTCGACAGAATTTGTTATGTTTGCACGCAGATCAAGTTTATTTAAAATTTTTGCCACGCCCACTTTCGCCCCCGCAAATCAAAAAAATCGAATAACAAGCGTAAGCTAGAGCTGCGAATTTTTGTGTATTTAATAATAACAATAGTATTTTTAATTCCTGGAAATTTGGTTGCGATCAGATAAAAATTGTGGAAGTTATTTAAGAAATACTTTTGTATGGGCGACAATCTGCTATACTTGTATTGTGCCGTCTATGGTATATTTTAATGTGGTACTATATCGATATACCAAATATACCGTTTGATATATTTTTAGTATTTCGTAGACATTTAGGTATATTTTGAAAATAATACCGCAACATTTTGTTTTTATTCAAAATGGGTAGCGGGTATCTCACAATCGAGCACTCTCGACTGTAGCTTTCCTACCTGTTTAATGTATTATTGTTATTTCGTGGAGCGCATTATCAGTTGGTCCATTCTTAAAACCCACATACTACTGACCAAATCCAAAAGCGCCTTAGCCATACTGTATAAACCCTACTGCAGCACCAAACGAATTCGTTATTCGTTGTACCATATAACTGAGTGTCATCCTAACTAATTCCTAGTTACGATTATTTGCGGGTTTTCTGTGAGAAAAAGAGTGCAAATAATCTTAAATATATTTTTGAAGCGTTAAGCAATTATAAATTGTAAGTTATACATGATTTTATAAAAATGGGACTTATAAACCCAATACTTTTTAAGATTATATGTCCCAGGATAAAAGGACGTTTTAAGAATTTTTAGTAGTACATTTTTTTTTTTTGTAGTACATCATTTTTTTAGCCACCTTTTAAAATATGCCAAACCATTTGGCGCATCTATTTTGGATTTAAAAATAAAACTCCGTTCCAAAAGGGTTTAAGCCACAATAAGTAATATTTAAGAAGTTCAATTGACCGTTAATGAAATTATTTTAAATGAACTACTAGACAGGTTTAATGTTGGTAAAATATGAGTAAAGTTGGTTCAGTTTCATGGAGATATTAACTCAGTTTCCGATGACAATGGTAAGGGCAAAGCAGACAAATTGTTATCGAGACATAACAGATTAAACAGTTACATTAAAAACAAGAGAAAAAAAGCTACAGTTAAATGTGCTCAAGACTTTGACTCCCCGCCATCTATTTTCAATAAAAGCAAAGCGATAATATAGTTACGATATACAAATTAATATACTAGGCAAGTAAGAAAACAATGCTGCACAATATAACACGATAATATCCACATTAAAATTTCAAAACTAAAAGAACCAATTTCCAGAAACTCTCCATTTCAAAAATGTGTGATGTTGGTAATTATTAAATGCGAAGGGCCCTCGAATACTCAGACTTTCACATGATTGTCACCGCCATTTCGGTTTACTGTAGCACCCAGAGACACAACAGTAAGGGCAGAAAAATCAATGACAGTTTCACCAATGTGTCGTGTCATGCCAATCCGTTTACATTAAAATGGCGGCAAAGAGCAAAGGTCAAAATTGTGAACTTCTAATTGCTTCAGTCGCCAGTTCACCGGCTTCGCCTATAAATTTTGTACGATCCGTAGGTAATTTGAACGTGATGTATGAGCTTATATTATGGCAATAAGGAGTTATATCGAGCGGAGTTTAGTCAAGCCGAGCTCAATTATGAAAGCAACCTATTTTAATTACGACATCTAGAGCAGAACTCTAAAAGCAACGACAACTAAAACATTAATGGATAAAATGTTGGCTAATACCAAAATGGAGCCAAAACTCATTTAGCCACGTTAAAGTAATTACAATTTATAGGTCACAAAAATCCGTAACACAACATAAATCCAAATGAACGCGCAATGTGCCGACCTACTCCTCTCTTTCGCCGTCAAAGTCCCTTATCATCCATCTTGTGCTTCGCGCCTTGGTTACATGGAGTTAAAAATTTTAACCACATACACAAAAAGTAACAGAGCCAACGACACCTGGCAGCTGTCAGACGTTTTACTCTCCACCATCCGTCCTCTCTCTACTTCCCACTCTCGTTCGTTTCACATTGTGTCTTGATTACTCCGGCTAAGGCAACGCGCAATAAATAAATAAATAAAACCCGCAACAAGGCGAAATTTGTTGCAATTCATTGACTTTGCGAACAGGCATAAGCATAAATCTCGATGACCCTCCACAGCCTGCAATACATTTACAGTATTGGAAGCAGTAGCAGCCTCACATACAGCAACTTTCAACATCAATTTGTAAGGTAGAGCGAGCCTCATAAAAAGGAAAGCTGATTATCCATAGAGCGTAGAAAAAAACAGTGTCTATGTACGTGCCAAACATGGGATTGAAAGTGAAAGCTAAAAAATAATCAAAAACTAAACTCTAGTTGCCTACTCGATACCCAATGTTCTTTAGTTTTTAATCTTTGGCACAGCATACATATGATTATCGAAACAGAATTTTATTGTACAATTTTCGATTACCATGTTTTTATACATGTATTATATCTTTTAATTTGTGAACATACATAAGAATGTACAGGACATGTACATAGGTGCAAATTGATACACAGCCAATGAAACTAATGTAGAAAAATTTAAGAAACTGATGTTAGATGAACAATTTCAGAGTTGAGCGAATTGTCGAAATTAATTTAGAACCTTTTCAAACTTTTTGCAAACGGTTGTCTGTTATTTAGATCTTCTATATCAATCTGATTGTCATTTGGAGATCTTTCGGAAGAAGCCGCAGAGTATAATAAAAAGGACATTATAAAATGTAGACTTCAGTAGAGTCGGAAAGGTCACCCTTTTTGCGAACACAGATCTTAGCACAATCATAAGTATTATGGTTACACTGTGAGTTGGTTTGTCTGTCTGCTAATATAATCACCTTGATCTTGTATGTGGCAAAAACAGCTACTGCAATCAGGCCTTAGGGACTTTGGTTGACAATTTTATATATTTCGTACTCTATGGTATACTTTCAATATTTATAATACTGTTTAGCTTTTATTGAAAATGGGTAGCAAGTCAAGCCCTCTCGACTGTAGCTTTTTTTTATTTGTTTACTTTATTAATTTGTATTTGTTGTCAACAAATTATTCGCTTCGACTATATTTCTGACAAGAATGACAATTGCCAATACTTACCATTTTCTGCCGACGGCATGTAGGGGAGAGACTTGCTTAATTGACTAGTTACCACCTTAACATTTCTCTTTTTGTATTGCCAAATCTGCTGCTGCTGTTATTGCTCGTATCTAGTTCTTTTATTTCCTTCTTGCCACACCTGCCTCGATAAAATCTTTTTCGCCTCGTTGCATGGCGACATCCGAGAAACGTCTCTGCTTAGAGCAGGACCACCCGGAGGGCTGGCAAGCAAATTTCCGTTTATTGTTCTTGCGCACAATTGACATGCTCACCAACGACTAGTTTAAAAACTTTACTTGCCCATTGTTCAAACTTTTGCTGCTGCTTGTGCTACCTCTGCTAGCAAGAGATTAGTCTTCCACTTCGCTAAATCTGCAGCAATGGACAAGAGTTATGGCCAAAGTCAATAGCAGACCTATGGGCAGTTGTTTTATAAAGGAAGTGTTCAGTCGAGATCCGTAACCTTTCAATGCGTTGGAGTCCGATACCTGGCAACACAATACCTATGCGTAAGAGCCTAAACAAAAAACTCGAGCTGCCTTTAGGAATAGCAAGTATATTCCAAATAAAATGGTCACTTTCTTTTCTAGTTTTAAGATATTAATGCTAATGAAAAACATATCTAAAATATATAATGGGAAAGCTATAATGCGCATGAATTCTATAGGTCGTTAGTAACGAGTCGTTACCAGTATGAAATACAAGTTACTAGCCAGCTGAGCCTACAGTAGCAGTTTCTTTGATTTTCATAATATAGGATATAAATAAATTTTATTGTTGTTGCTTAAAACTAACATTACAAATATATCAGTGATTTAGTGATAAATAAATAACATTCTCAAACGATTCTTAAGAACACTGTCTTTCAAAATTGTGTACTTTTGTAGCGTTATTTTATTCTATTAGTATTAGCAGTTATTAATTTTTCGTAATATCATCTTGAATATTCGTTTCCATTAACCTAAAATAAATTTATTAAAAGTTGAATACTGAAGTATATACAGTATATACATACATATAATAGAAAACAAATTAATTAATTGATTTCTTAATTAATTGATATGTTTTCTAAATAATAATAAAAATCATTAAGTACGTATTCCATTAATTATTTATATTATATTAAATAAAATTGAACACAATGGGCTATGTTCAAAAAATTTTGTTATTTTTTATTTCAAAGAATGTAAATAAGAGTTGCTTAAGAGTGGGTATAAATATTTTTTGTTTTTCCAATTCACTTTTTAAATAAAAAATAGTCTATTGTTTCACAAATAGCTCTTATTTGCAGATCATGGCGGTTGAAATCAAATATTAAAACGTTTTTTTGATTATACAAATTTACAGCAACAAGAAACCTTCATTCAATTTTAGCTAAACAGTAAAATCATAGCTTGCAAATAACTGTCAACCGTTTTTTTTTCTTGTGCTCTCGTTACGAGCACAACCGAAAAAGTTCATACTCTCTCGCTCTCGCTCTGAGCAAGAGACTTTTGCTGTCTTCATTTCTGTTTTCTGTTGAGCGCTTTTCGTTGAGCTCTTTTTATTTCGGTCGTTCAATGAGCAGTGCGTAAAGAGCGGAACGAGAAACGCTCGCATAAAGAGAGCCAGCAAAAGGCCGATCTTCACTTTTACTTTCGTTGTTGTTGCAATTAATATATTTCGTGTGCAAAACGAACGCTTGTGAATGTATACCAATACGATAGTCTTCGTTTTTCTTCGCAATGTGTTAACTTTGTATATTATTCCACTCATTGAAAATATCCATATGCTTGGTTGTTAAGTGCCGTCTTTAATTTGTCGAATGATTACTGGACAATTTTATAACGCAAACATTACAAATTGATTTGTTCTCGTCAAAATTTAATTTAAAGAATTGGTGCACATTTTTATTCATGTCTCTTCCCATTTTACAACAACAATTATTTCGCAACTTCACACATTCAATTCACGATCGCACTTAAACGTTTAACGATTTGCTTGCCTATGCGTGTGAATGTATACCAATACATACGCAAAAGACTTTGTTTCACTGAACAGGACAAAACGGTCTTGGAACAACCGAAACAAAACAGAATAGAAAAAAACGGTTTCGCCCTGAGCGCGAGCGAGCTCTTTCAAGAACCCATGAAACGGTTGCTCTCTGAGTATTTTCGTAAAGATAGAGACATTTATTTGCAGTCAACGAGAAACGGTCGACAGTTATTTGCAAGCTCTGATTAAAATATATCAAAAATACTCGATATATCGATTTTTTTGTGAAATTTCTTAATATCATCGAGTGATATTTTTTATACAGAAAATATCATAAATACGATATTTTTCAAAATCCAACAACCCTAGATAAAAAATTTCGCGTTTGAGACTATCGACGATCTCAAATTTATTGTTTATTGCTTTCTGTTGGGTTAAGGTCAGAAGAGCAGGAAGGAAGGTTTCCCAAGCCATTGTTGATGCCCCTCCTACATTAAAAAACATAGGGAATCTTTAAACAATTCTCGCCAATACTAACGAAACTAATTTGGGCGGTCCAGATTAAATTTATTCTCATCAGGGAAAATGATTTGAGTAGGAAATATTAATGTAACCTTTACCAAATTAAGTTGAAATTCCATACAGAAGCCCAGATTGTTTCTAAATTCTTTTTTTTCAAACTGAAAACGTGCCTTGTGGTATCGAGGTTTAAAGAATGGAGCGTTTGTTAAAACTCGTCTCACAATATTTTCCGAGGCTTTCATCGAGACACAGGATCACTGCAACACTCAGTGAGTGAAGCGCAAGAAGCGACGATGGCATTCGCTTTATCTCTTCGCTCCCACTCTGATATCTATCGAGCGATTGCATATTTCAAAAAAGCGTTCAGCGCTGGTTGTCGGTCAATATTCGTGCAATAAGGAAACAACGCGGCATTTTATTTTGAGCGCATTATATGTTCAACAAAATTAAACTTAGTACCACCAAATCTTTCTCTGTAGCCGCACTAATTGAAATGTGTCGTATAGTTTTTATGCACTTGCAGCCTAGCTAAAATTCAAACATGTATGTATGCTTTTTTTACCATTTCTTGAAAACTGGAGATGCAGAGTTAACAAGAAAGCTACGGTCGAATGTGCTCGACTGTGAGATACCCGGTACCCATTTTGAATAAAATCAGAATATTTTTCTCAAAAAGTCTGAAATGATATAGCGCAAAAATACTACTAAAATATACCAAACGGTATATTTGCTATATTGATATGGTACTACACTCAATATATACTATCCAGTGCAAGACATTCCAAATTGTCAGCCAATGCAACAGAGACTCCTATTAATACAAAATTTGGTTGCGATCAGATAAAAATTTCCGCCTAAATGGCGGGCTTAGATGCCTTGGCTGACAATCTGGTATATTTTGTACTCTATAATATATATTGGGTGTAGTACCATATAAATAATACCAAATATACAAATATATTTAATTTGTAGTATTTTTGCAGTATATCATTTGGAATATTTTGAGAAAAATACCGCAATTTTTTGCTTTTATTCAAAAAAAGGTAACTGGCTGGTCGAGCTCACTCGACTGTAGCTTGCTTGTTTGTTTTCCATTCTGCTGCGAGCGAACAAACTAAACTTTTAGAGGTGTATAATTTTAGACAGCAGTGCATTATCTTATACTAGCCGAATTAACACAGATTCGCCTGCGTTCCCCAAAAATGTAAAGAGTTAGAGTTCTATTTAAAGTTGATTTTACAAACAATGCTTGTTTCGTTGTTGGCATGTTTTATTTGTCTTGGACCAAAATTTCTGCCTGTTGTCATGATCCGAAAATCAGAAGCTTTGAGTATGAACTTGAATGCATTTAAAGGTAGTCAGAAGAAAAAATTGAAGAAATCCAATAGGGTGAGCATGATTAAATTTTTGCAAAAATTCTTATTTCTCTCCGATTATAATTTGTTTAAAGCCTTGAATTCACCAATTAACAGGGCAGGAGTAAAAATTTTGAGTAAATTTCTGAGTCCTGACTTTGGCTATTGCAGTAAGTTAAAAGACAAAACATGAAACATAATATATAGATATACATAGATACGTTTTAAGTAGATTGCCAAGAGATTGATGGCAAAGGTGTAAACCTCAATGAAGGTAAATTTCTACAATGTTGAAATCGAAATGCCATCCAGTTCATGAGCATTGCCGCGGATTCTAAGCTTTACCTAGCTTTTAATGGGGACGACGACGATGATTCAGTGTTACAAATAGATCAGCAGATATGAACCTCTTTCGAGTCCTAAGGATTAAGCAGTCTACACTTTCTTATTATTGTAGGTGAGGAAGTGTTTTTTTTTGGCTGTCTCTAACTTATTCATAGTCGGCTTTCATAAATTCTGTGCAGCTAAAAAGTTTTCTTAGCCAAGGTGAAATGCGAGGGATTATTGAAGAGAGAGCCCCAAAGCGGAGTCAACTAATTGTCAACTTTAATCCAAGGCTTTAATGTCGAGCTGGTGGCTTTTAAATGCCAATTGAAAACTTTTGCATTAGGATGTCAGCTTCATATGCAAATTGATTAGCCATTCTTGACTGTCTTAACTGTATGTATGTACGTAAGCCTGAATAATTATTTAAGCAAGTGCGTCAGTTGTGATAACAAGTGACTCGAGCAGGTTTTGTTCTTGAAATTAAATGTTACATTATATATATGTACATACATGTGTACGCTCATAGATATTTGCATGTTGAGATACAGATGCCCACACTTGCATATTGAGACACTTGCATAGACTGTGAACGCATCCATAGCAAACATTAAACATTTGCTCCAACACCCTAAGTATCAAATGGGATAACAAGTTCGAGTCACAAGACCCACGACAAAATTGCCGCAAATGAAAACATCCTCAACAGAAAACGAAAAGTTCCATATATTTATATACCCGCTATCCGAAGGGTATTATAACTTTGTGTTTACAGGATACGTACATACATATATATGTAAGAGGCAAAAGGAGACATCTCCGAATATGTTCTTCTTCAGCGACATTAGCTTAGACGATATAGCCATGTCTGTCTGTTCGTATGAAACACTAGATATCGGAGACTATAATAGATAGAGCTATATTTTTCGACAGTGCATTTTATTGTTGCACGCAGATCAAGCATGATTTTGATTTTTTCCCAGCCCACTCAAACCCCGTTAATCGAAAAAATCGATTAGCAAGTTTTAAAGCAGACTCGCAATTCTTAGTTTATACAATAATAGCTACATATGTATGTATGTATGTATATGCTCTTGAACATATGCATTCACAGTCGGGTGCCCATGTAATGAATTGAATTCGTTGCAAATTCAACGGCTTATCTACTGCAATCAATCTTAATTTTCCACTTGACATGCTAAAGCAAAAGCTACGGAATAGAAACCACCCACTCCTTACATATCACCACAAGTTTCCTGTGCGTCTTTCTTTTTCTCTCTATCTCTTTTACTCTTATTCTACCTCTCGTGTTCTCTCACCAACAGGGTGTGCTTTAATATTGCATATGTGTATGTATCTGGGCTCGCATTACGCATACGCTATGCAACAGCTTTACGCATTTTTAATCAAAATACATTTCCGGTTGTCTCACATTATCGGTCAAACGCAATGTATTAGGGAAATAAGATAGTTACACTTAAAAGATTCCCATTTGGAGCTTGAAATAGATCTATTTGGAAATTAGTAGTTATCAAATTGATAAAAATGTAAGCTTTCGATAACCGATATCCATGGCGGCCCACGGCTTTAAAAATTTTCTAATAACAATAGCACAATAATACAAATGTACATCTGCATGTAAATAAGTATGCTTGAATATGATCTGCTTGCAACAATTACAAGACCTTTATTTAATACAAGAATAATTGATAATATGTGTAAAAGTACAGTTTGATTAACTTAATACTGTTTGCTTTCTGGTGACGAAAAAGTTCTTACGACTGTACCTTAGTGTATATCGACTTTTTAATGCCAACTAATATCGATAGTGTCTATCGATTAGCCTCCACCACTATTCGATCGAAGATGACTTAGGTACTTACATCAAAACTACATGACGCAAACAGAAGTTTAGGAATGGAAAGAAAACAAACTCAGGCGGTAAGAAGAATAGCAAGGGCAATAGAAACAATGCAACGAAAATTAAAATATTTTAATAAAATACATTTCCGGTTGTCTCACATTGATGGCATTAAAAGAATAGGTATATCAATTTTATTTATTATTCATCAATTGACTCTTATATCCGTATTACGTCATAATAAGAAACTCGGTCTGCAACGATCATATGTCTATACAAAGTGGTCAAATTGATCGTCATTGCGATTCTTTATACATTTTACAATGCCACTATCTATTTTATTTCATTCTTTCGACTTTGTTTTTTTTTTATAAGAATTGCAAGGAAATACTCTAAACAGCATATTACAAAAGTTTTTCATTGGTAAAATAATAAACCTTTACCGGTCAAGTATAAATACCTATAACTTGTATAACTTGTGTTAATTTCATTTATAATAAAGGGTATTTCTTTAACGATGTTGGTTTCATTCGGATTTAAATATTTGTAATACGAATAATTATGAGTATACATATGTACATATATGATTTTCGTTATGCAAATTATTGAAACCAAGCCCTTAAATCTTTTGACAGCCAGTGCTATTTGTCAAGTTCTTACTCGCCACACACAAAGCGATGAAGTCTTAGGGAACGAGAATTAAGGGTAAGATACGTTCAGGCACACACAGTAATAAAACAGTTACCGGTAGTATTACTTAATATGAGTAAACTGTGTGGCATCAACTAGTATGCATTGCATGTTATCTCCTACTATCACAACTACTACTCTGTCTTCTGCCTGCAGTAGTCTTATGTTGCCTCTCTTGCTCCATCCCACTCTTACTCCCCTACTCAAAGTACTTCATCAAAGTTACTTGGGCGCCAGGTCGTGACTGTAACAATTTATCATTTAAGCATGACGCACGCACATTGCACACACACACACATTGCACACACACGCACTCACACACACACGTTCAAATGCAATGGCACTGCAATACCGCAGGCAAAGGCATTTAACATGCAATTTATGTTTGCCACAAGATCTATTACAGGAAATTCACATATGCCGAGCAAGCAATGAAACGTCGATGCGCTACAACCACGCCCACCTCATGTGGGCAAGTGAGTAAGTTAGTGGGCATGGTCGTGCAGCAAATTCAAATCGAAACAAAACTTGATTATTTCATGTGGTTTGAGGCCTGTGGTCCATTGCCTTAAGACAAATAAATTGCATAAATACATGTATCTGCGAATCTGGAAACATAAAGCATAAGGCCTCTTTTTTTAAAATCAACCTCTTCTCACCTAGATTCGTCCAAAGTATAATTGGGACAACTTCGGCCAAATATCCAATCAAGAAAATCTTACATCCAATTATTATATGCGTCATTTATAAGTACAAAAAAAATATATATATTTTCCCATGCTGTCCCATTTAAAATTATATGAAGCTAATTTAATTCACCATCGCTTTGAGAAGATATGTAAATATTCCTATAAAATCGAAATATTCTGAAATTTGAATTTTGTGTTTCCTGCTTAAAAGTTCCAATATGAACGCGAAGATGTCAGGCTGCTTTGAGTTAACATAAGACTAAATAGACATTTATTGCTAGGTAATCTAAATTATGATGCTAAAATGCATCTTGGGCACGTTGCATTGCGAACCTTTTAAATTTAAAATCCCAATTATGTGCTCGTGTGCTGCGTGATGATAAAATTGAGAAGAGATCCTCTAAACTATGCAGATATTTTAGAGATAAGAAACTTTTCTTAGAATAAACATAATTATAAAAGTTCGCGCAAGAAAAAAAAGTGTCGCGGCAACCAAAACCAGAGTTATAAAAAACACATCCTTGGACATCTATGGAGCAAAAATCCCAAAAGCTAGACCATCAGAAAATCAATTTATATGAAGAAATTTATAAATGGTATATATGTATGTAGTAATCAAATGTTTGGCAAGAATAATTTGTTAATTCTCTCCATAAAAAGAGAAGCAAGTCTGACGCCAAAAACTTAAGCATGCATATGTACATATGTAATGTCTGCTATTCCAAAATGTTTTAAGATGATGTACATAACCTAAAGATCAATTAGGTCCCTACCAGTAGGCATTTATGAATTCAAATTCACATGGTAACGCATATAGCTGTGCTTTTTTTCTATGAATTTCAGATAGATAAAATTATCAAAACTAACTGATACTCAGTTAGTTAACTGATACTCAGTTAGTTATTGTTTCCGTGTGAATAAATGAATACTATATGGTGTTTAATTGTCTATTTATTTCGCAATTTTAAATAGTGTGCTTTACAATAACGAACATAAACCAAAGCTTACCTTTTTGCATTGACATCGTTGATTCCTTAAAGTGTTTTATTGTTTATTGTATTATATTGTTTTTTTTTTTGTACTACGAACAACAGATGGCCGCGCTCTCGTTTTGTTGACCGGACTCTCACTTATTTCGCTTTAGGTTCTTCGATCGTCGCATCCGGACTTTTGAAAGGTACACCGCAGCGTTAACAGCATTAACCCTAGGGTAGGATTCATTATTGTTTGCTTTATGATTTGGCTTTCATTCACTTTTAATATCATTTAACATATCACAATTATACTCATATCATGAGTTCTTTGTTCAAGATTTCGTTATTGGCATACCTTTAAAATAATATTGTAATGATGTTGTATATACATACATCGATATAGTAGCTGTGTTTACCGATTTTTATTGTTGTTTGCAAGCTGACCTTGAGGTCTTTCAATTATAATTTCAAATTAATTTTTTAAATCTTAATTGCAGTAAATGTAATATAATGTCCTTTTCCAGAAGGTTGCCTTTTAAACATGCTTACCAGTATGCTTTGTATGCATAGCCTCTGAAACGTACTAAGTATACAAATGATTTAGGTTTCAAGTTTCGATTGCACATTTTTTTTTATAGCCAATTGTGCATTTTGCATATTGGTTATTGGAGCAGATTGAATATGGAGCAGCTAATATGAGGTTCATCGAGATAGAATGAATTCCGTCTAAAAACGATTTTTGCCTTTGTTCCTTCGAAGCCGTATCTCGAATGCTAGAACTACCTTTCGTAGTAGACTCCAATTTATAAATATCCCCTCTATCTAGATCCATGCTTGAAGTAATGGTTTTGCTTAAATAGTTTAATGGCGATTCCTCCGATCAAAAATACTAGAATTTTTACCTCTTTCCCTTTTACGTTGTAATGAAGATTCTGCCCCATATAACCCTTTCCGTATTTTTTCAAATTTAATAATATTTATCCAATCGCAAGTAGCACGTCATCTATTGCTTCTTTTCGTACCAAAATTTTAATAAATTTGTCTAACTTATATCTAGATAATAGATCGGTCGGGTGGGCGTTTAGTGGTTCATACAACTCATGGCTCCGACTGATATCAAGCCATTGCTTCGTCTAACAGAGCTACTTGATAGTGCTGTGCACATCAATATCCAAATGATTAGAAGAAAGTTTCATACAATAACGCACAATCAAATCTACCTACACATAAGTCTTACTTTATTGAATTGGTTATGTTGCTTTTGATTTACTTAAGCTATCCTATGGATAGGTCTGGTAAAACCAAATATATAGCTCAATGTATCAGATAGTCTTTTTCAAGTTTGGAAATACAATTATTTATGTAGATAGGGCTTTACATAGTAGCAAAGCTCATATTATTGTAAATATTCGCACGAAGAAAAACTTCCTGTACAGTGCACAGTGTGCACTGCACACGATGGCAAGTGTAAACTGCACGATTCGCCCACGATTGAAGAACTTAATAAGTCCCGTCAAAACTGACTTTTTTTGAAGGCTAGCTGCGGGAAAAATTTGTGAATTGCGGGAATTGTGAAAAGCGGGAATTCTGGCTTTTTTTTTAGAAATTCAGTTGGCTTTTTTCCAACTTTTTTTGTGTTGTTAACACTTAAGTACAAAATATGAAGAAGTGGCAGTTTTACAAACCAGAAAAAGTGGTGGCGGATCGATTGTTTTTTTCACGATATACGCGAATGTCATCTCTATTTAGTGGTTCCATCTCTATTTAAAAAGTGCTCGTAAATTCTAAAAATTTGTGAATCGCCGAAAGAATACAAGCAAAAATGCAATGATGTGTGGCTTAGAAATTATGAATTCAAGGCATGGATTCGCAGGGATGACACAGACCAGCCGATGGTTTATTGCAATTATTTCAAGAGCACTATTAAAGCAAAACTAAGTGATCTGCGAGTTCAGTGATACAGATACGGATTGCGTCGTGAAGGCACTAATATGTCATACACAAATGAGGAAGACCAAGAAGATATTGATAAAGTGATGGAAATCTTTTAAACAAAATTAACTTAATAAATTGTTATTTTTTTTTTTTACTTTTTTGATACATTTGTTTTTGGCTTTTTTTTTTTTTGGATTTTTAATCATTTTTTGTAAGCTGTTTTTCTCCATTCTTTCCGTCAAAAACAGATTTTTTTGCTGCTCAAAAGATGGCAGCACTGGTTGGAACAGAGAAGATCACGAGGTAACTATTCTTTAAATTGCAAGGGGTGTTAAGTTTACAAGCTGAAAAATTGCTTACCCTCTCACGTTTTATTATCTTTTAATATTATACCCTAAGTCTTCTTTTCAGCAGCAGCCAGTTTTAACAACTGGGAAATCAGTTATCACCAAAATTAAATTAATAAAAGGAACATGCAGAAACCTATCTACCTATAATATACGAAAACAGAGAAAAATACATTAGGAAACTTTTTTTCTAACAAACACAAGGTTGAGCTGCAGTTCTTGTCTTTTGCACTAATACCTTTATAGTCCTTCGACTTTTTGTATTTGTTAAAATCTTTAATACCTATATAAGTTACTTGCACATTTAGTTTATTCAAGAACATTTCACTGCTTTAAAACAATTTTTGGTCATATTGAATATGAGTTTTGGCAAACAATCAACTAACTAGATATTTTATTTCTGTTAACTTTAATTACTAATAGTAAACCCAACATCATGCACAACTTGCATAACAACAACGAGTATACGAGTATGAACATCAATGTCACTTGGCAATGAAATGAATATTACCAAAGAAGAGTTTTAAAACTCTACAGGGAGAGGGCCAAGGGAGTGTGTTGCACTCCCAAAATCAGCTCTCAATATAATACGGCGGATGCTTTTGTGAAATCCTTACGTCCAACTTTTTAATACAAAAACTTTTGCAAAGTTTAGTATAAAAGCAACAAAAATAGCAAAAACACAAACAAAAGCAATTGCAGCAGTCACTTGGAGGACTTGTTGTAGATTGGCGACAACCACAACTACAGCATAGAGACCAGGCCCAAAACCTAAGTCCACGCCTGTCCTTCCTTTCTGCTCAGCACTATCAACTGCTGCTAAATTAGCTCTCTCTCTCTCGCTGAGGCTCAGTCTCAGTCTCTGGCTTCATCCGTAACGCAGATTTCAGTTTCAGTTACTCACCCCGGGTGTTTAAAGTCACTTGAGAGCACTGAAAAGTAACGCTTTCTTGTTTACATTCTATAACGAGTTATGATAATTAAAAGTTTAAGCGAGCCATAAACAAGCGTACCAAGCTAACCAACAAGCACACATATGTATTCATAGATAAATATGTACATACCCACATATAACATACATGCACCGCAAGAAATGCAACCGCATTTCACACACTTAGACAAACCCGAGTCATCGAAAACTCGAAATTGAGACAGAAGTGTTATTTACATAGGGTTATTTACATAGGGTTAATCTCTGCTTTGTCAGTTTCAAGCAATCGTTTATATTTAGTCTTACTTTAAACCATAAATATGTAATTTGTTCCAGCTTAAGAAAATTGTAAGTTATTGCATTTCGTCGTAGGAGTACACTGAAATGCATAAAACGCACTCTGGTAATGTTCTGTTCTTAGCTACAATCAGGCATAACTTCTACGTCACAAATCTTTCTACCAATTTGCGATGTACTATAAGTACTTTAAAAATCGCGCTCTGATTAAGCACTTTGACTTTGACTAATGACTTTTCATTTTCATCTTTTTTCTCAAAAACAAGATTTTTTTACATATCAAAACTATTGCCTTTTCACAACCCCAAAAATATTGAATACATATACAAATGTAGAAGACACATTAAAATCATTGTTTTCCATTTTGATTTATAAACATAGCTTGCAAATAACTGTTAACCGAATTTTTTCCATACGCTGTTTGCGAGAACAACCGAAAAAAAGCATGACGTTTCGGTTTCTCTCTGAGCAGCAGACTTTGTTTCTTTTTGTTTCGGTTTTCTGTTAAACGAATTACGATGAGCCGATCATGAAACTCTCGTTTACCGAACATCGCTCAATGAGAGATTCGAGTGACGCTTGCGCAGAGAGACTCATTAAAAGACTGATTGACTGAAAAAGTCAGCGCAAAAAGTCTTTTCAATAATTTGTCTTCGTTTCGTTGCACAGTGGTACGTTGTGATCACGAAAAAACTTCTTGAAATATTAAAAATGAATTTTTCATATTTCAAACCAATATTTTGATTATTTTGAACTTTTAATTAATTATACTAAATTGATGCACATTTTTATTAGATTCACGTCCCATTTCTAATAAATTCCATGAACCAATGTTCACAAGCAAGATTTAAGTCTGGTGGCGCGTAGAACCCACGAAACTTCACATACACACATACAGGCACAAAAGACTTTTTGAATCGTCGATCGCGAGCAAACGGTCCGAGAATGAGCAGACCAAACGAAAACAGAAAAAAAATTTATAAATTATAAACTTTTGTAAAAGCGTAGCGAGTCGCCAATGTCTCCTTTCCCGTCTTCTTTACTGATGCTTCGAGAACCATAGCGACACGCTCAGCCCGTATAGCTGTCCCGCTCGGACCTCGCCTTCACCAATCAACCATCCTTTTTCTTTATATTTTTATTTAGCGTTTCTTAACACTAACAATGTTCTTACAATTCTACATTCTACATTACTAATCTAAATTATGCTAATTTAACAGTCATAGAAATTCAAACTTTACATTTTAACTGTCTGTTCCACGACATATAACTATATATTCATCCGAATTCCGATTTATCTTAATACCAGAAGTACCTGGATGGAATGCATTAAGTACCATATTGTGGATCTTTGAACCACTTGGTCGTCAAGTTAGAATATTTTTATTGTTTTATTGATGGTTTACTTTAAGTCATTTAAGTCATCTTAACCCAATGACTTAAATGACTTAAAGTAAACCATCAATAAAACAATAAAAATATTCTAACTTGACGACCAAGTGGTTCAAAGATCCACAATATGGTACTTAATGCATTCCATCCAGGTACTTCTGGTATTAAGATAAATCGGAACAACAACAAGCTTGATCAGCTATTTAGTGATGGATTTAAGGGAATCCATCTTCGTGAACCTACTTGCTTCTGTAAAATCTAGTCTTTATAAACTGCTTAATAGATCACGCTCTAATTTCACAAACTGTAAGAGCATTATCGGTCGGATTTTATCGAGCTTAATGCCGTGTGCTTTATTAATAGAGGTAGAGGATAGATTTTGTTAGCTATGCAGCATAGGTACAAACAACATTTTGAACAAATACACTGAGCTTGTGAATTCTTACACCAAGTACATTGCACCAAGGAATCGATTGAGCTGGTTATGTCGCAGACCATGTTGTCCATTGAACATTGGGTGTGCGATCTTGCATTTGCTTGCTTTTTAATGCAATCGCATTCCGAAATTCGGCGAACTCGAAAATCTTGCTTTCTTGGTATAAAGGAATAAACATTTGTTGTTCCTATGATAAAATATTCGGGTTATGCATTCCTTGGATTTTTAATCGTACAGAATAAATTGTTTTATGCCCCATTTGTGGGACTGTATATACATAAGTAGTACTTCACTTTCGCGCACATCTGTACGTATACATTTGTATGTATACATTTGTCGACACAATGACGTTCTTGATTTAAGCCAAAGTCAAATCTTTTTTTAAGAGACTATAAACTTACGAGAAATATTGTTTGATAATTTCGAATTTGCTTCGTGTCACGTTGTTTCGTGTGGTACCTTTTTATGTTTAGTTAACGATAGCATATGTAAATTTGTCGTTAACCAAACATATATAAATATCCCAATGTAATCATACATTTCGTGAATGACCGTCTTGAATTGAACTGCAATGTTAGCTGCAAAGTCTGCCCGCATGGCCAATCGAAAAACTAAAGAAACAGCTAACAGCTGACAGCTCAGAGTCTCTCTGAAAAGCAATGTTATTAATATGCAACTTCAACAATTGGTGTAGCCATTTTTTTTGTTTTATTTTGACTAAGAATTTACATATCTTTGTTGAAAAAAAATTTCAGTTAATACTTTTGTTTAACTAGCAGCCTGCTGCACAATTTTGTGAGCAGATAAATTCATATATGTTGTTTGTAGACCACGACAAAATTGCGTTAAAATTAAAGTAGGCTTTGAAAGCTTTCACACATATAATTAATATGATCTTAAAAATAAAAAATTAAGCAACAAAAAATCTTAAAAATTACCAAAAATCAAACAGATGTTTTCATAAAATTATAATTAGTGTCTACAGGCTCAGAAAATAGTAGATTCCCTCTATTTACAAAAAAAAAGATGGAATTGCATTTGACGAAGATACTTCGTGATATGACACTTTAAGATGAGATAGATAAGATATTATATATTTTAATTCGCCAGTCTCGTAATTAAACCACAAAAGTAAATTATCTTTAAAGCGTTCTTATTGTTTCTGCAAAACTTCGTGCGACTTCTTTTCAGACATGCACAGTGCTATACAAAGCTACATTACTTCAGTAGCTGCATCCACAGGTTCCTCTTACCGCTAGACTACGTCCAAGTTGATGCCCTTCTGCTACTGTTGACACGCCATACTGCAACTAATTAGAGTAGCGAAGCGACGAGAGTCCACTTTTGCAACGGTGATACTCATAGTGACGTAGTATGAACTCCGTAACCATCTGCGTTGCACTGTCATATGATGCCTCACACGATGTGGTTGCCCTAGCGGACGGTTCTGTATTTCGCGTGATACCTGTCAAGTCCCTCCTTCTTTAAACTATAATTTTTATTTCCTGCACAATAATAAGCCTGCACCTGTTAGTTGATGACATTTCATTTGTTCTCCCTAAACTTATTGTCCATGTGTGACATAGACTCATTGTGTTTTCTTATTATCTTAGCACTTGGCTAGGCTCCAACGGTTGTTTACTTTGAATAAACCCTCTTCAAAATTTAAATGATCTTCGTTGCAAAACTTCAGATACATACACATACCAATATAAACGAAAAAAATTATAATACCCTTCTACCCTATGGGTAGCGGGTATAAAAACAAAAGCGTAGCAGGCGTTTTTACCTGATTAAGAATATATATACTTTATAGGGTCGGTGATGCCACCTTTTACCTTTTACATACATTTCCTATCGGCACAAAGTTATAATACCCTTAAGATAGCGGATATAATAAAAACCTTTTAGTATTCTTTTCCCATTTATATGTAAATTCTTGATCAACGTCAACAAACGTGTCCATCCGTCTGTCTGTTCGTCTGGACATTGGATCTAATTTATTGCCACGCCTACTTTCGCAAGCAAATTTGAAAGCTAAAGCCGGTACGTACTACATTAACTACAGTATTAACACAAAATATAATCACAGGTTTTTTAATTTGGTTATAATTATAAACCTTTCTTTTTCACAATTTGAGTTAAAAACACCTCGGTCTCAGAGACAATAATTTATTTCTACAGCATTTGCTATGTTTGCACGCTCACTCATTCTAATTATGTTTTAAAATCAATCTTTTAAAGCGAATTGCTTTTTTTTGTGTTATCAAAAGTTTTACTTTTTTGACATTAGACTTTTGCGAAAAAATGTTGTAAAATTGTAATTAAAAATAATTTGTTTAAGAGATTGGTATTAACGGTCTGGAAAATATTAAAAAAAATAAAATAAAATAAGAAAATACCTATACTAAACTTGATTATCAAATTTATTTTGCTTTTTCAGCAAACGGAGCTAAGATAAATATTCGCTCATTGTAGGAATGTTTGAATATTCAGAAACATTGTTTTCAACCATCATGCTATGATATGTACAGAAAGTAATTAGTTTAGAACTTTAGATATTGCATTCGCATATCGAACTTATAAACTGTCTAGAATATACTATATATGATCCATTCAAGTAGATAAGATAAGATTTTTACGTAAAAATGTAGAAAATATTGAAAACATGTAAATTTGTGTCGGGGTATATTGTAATTGAGTACACACACATTACACATCTTATTTGATTTCAGTTGAAATTAATTGAATGCAGCAACATATTTCATTAGAAACTATCTAAGGGTCATTGTCAACTAATCCTTGGAATACTCCACCAGCTGGGCTAGCTTTCAATTCAACGGCCTTAAGGGCTGCCTCCTCAAAACCAATCTCTTAATTTGTTTACAAGTTTCGGTTTTCTTTGCCAATCCATCCAATCATCCCGTCTGTTCGATCTCCTCATACTTCTCTCTGTGCTCAGTTACTATGTGGTAGTCTTGGCACACTTCTGAAACCCTTTAAAAATATAGTATATAAAAAGAAATTGCCGCTAATACACTATGGGCAAAAAGTCCCATTTTTGAAAATAGAAAAACACAAAACTTTGTGTATATATATGTACCTATAAAATTAAGATAGAATTCCGGAATATTTTTTTTATACCCGCTACCCATAGGGTAAAAGGGTATTATAACTTTGTGCCGGCAGGAAATGTATGTAACAGGTAGAAGGAGGCATCTCCGACCCTATATATTCTTGATCAGCGTCAACAGCCGAGACGATATAGCCATGTCCGTCTGTCCGTATGAACACCTAGATCTCAGAGGCTGTAAGAGAAGAGCTATAATTTTTTTTCGACAGCGTTTGTTATGTTTGCACGCAGATCAAGTCTGTTTCAAATTTTTGCGACGCCCACTTTCGCCCCCGAAATTTAAAAAAAATCGAATAACAAGCGTAATAATAAAGTTAGAGTCGAATTTTGGGATATACATTAAGAACTATAGTCTTTGTGACTCCCAAAAATTTGGTTGCGATCAGATAAAAATTGTGGAAGTTATTAAAGAAATACTTTTGTGTGGGCCAAAACGCCTACTAGGGTTCTTTGTTACTTTGGCTGATAATCTAGTATATTTTGCCCTCTATAGTATATGTTGTGTGTAGTACCATGTGTATAGATACCAAATATACAATTCAGTATATTTTCGGTATTATTATGGTATATTAATTTAGTATATTTAAAAAAAAAAAACCTGCAATATGTTGCTTTTATTAATATATATCTCACTGTCGAGCACACTCGAGCACTACTTGTTTTTAGCAATTTTAGCTATTATAGCAATTTTTCATTTATACTTTACTCAAAGCATTTTTATTTTGTATTCCCTTTTTGCCATTCACTGCAGAAATTGCGATTAATAGTTTACAACGAAATCGAAACTTGTATTTAACTCAATGGTTCCATTATATGAGCTACTTGAGTTCACTGACATCTTGAGTTAACCGCATTTCAAAAGTTCACGGAAACAAGTTTATTCTTATTATTATTTTTTTTTTTTAATTAAAGAACAATGCCGAGACCCTTATAATCTGAAGACATTATCGAAGTCTTAGAATATTTTGAATGTCAAGACATTGTGGGAATGTGTGGATGACAACATTAAATTTTGGACTGAAGTCCTGAATTATAAGGATGCTGGGAACCAAAACTCTTTTATTGATTAAGCAGATTTTGCGCTCAAAATCTTTTCGCTGCCATGGTCGAACGCTGAAGTTGAGTACTTACTTCCCTACGAGTACTTACTTAAAATTTCAGGAAACGAACGGATAGTAAGAAAGCAGAAGAATTGAACGAAGTTCTAGCTATTTTGTAATGTTAATAAAAGAAGATATAAAATTCTGTTTGTTTAAAATTTTTTATTTTTAATTTCAAAATTTTATTCTTAAATTAATTAAAAATGTACATACTATTTGAAAAACAACATTTAAAAGATTTAACAAATTTTTTGGCATTTTTTTTTATAATTTTAGCAACTTTTTTTTCTCAAATCTAGCAATTTTTACTCCAGAGAATCTGGCAGCTCTGGTGCCTACAAACACATATTGACTTCACGCTCTCTCGGCTATCCCAACAACTCTCTTGATATTGGCTCTCTTTATCAACTCTTTCATTGTCACATTTCTATACTTCGTTATACATAATTTTCAACGAAGCGGTCAGTCTTAAGTAGTGTTGCCAACGTTTTTTGAAAAAAAAACTGTTTTTGATGGAAAGATTGATGCAATAATGCTGACAAATTAAAAAAAAACGTTTAAAAAGCTGACTTTTTCAATTCATTAGATTCTTTCTATTTTTCTGATAGACTCAGATAGGCGCACGAAACTAGGTGTATTGAAATATATGAAAAGAATTTAAACAGCAGCTGCTCTGATATTCACAATATTTGGAGAATTTTATCAACGCTGTCCTCATTTTCCTTATTTTTATTGTCATATGATAATCCTGTTTCTATCCATATCTGTAAATGCATAATTTGGAAGAACATTTATCCACTTCGTCGTTGGACCAAGGCAACGATAATGTTTTAATGGCAACCCGAGCCAGCTCTGCAAATGTTTTGTTGCGTCAAGAATCCTTATATAAATTGACTTCAGTCCAGAATTTTGAGGTGCTGAACGTATTTTGCCGCCCGTAGCACTTTATGCTTTTTTGTTAAAGCATGGAAGCACAATTCAGAGAGTTTTGCGGTGATTGTTCATTTGCAGTAACCGCACGAAACTCTTCTTTCATCCGTGTAGTCCCAACGTGCCCAAGTCTTAAACTCAGCGCTTGTTAGCCAAGCGTCCCGACATTTTTGTAGTTTTTGGGCATTTTTAAAACAATTAAAGAGTATTGAAGTTAATCCACTAAATTCACTTTTGCGGTTATTGACGCTACGATAAAAATTGGTTTATCGATGTTCTTTGAGATTGCTTTACAACACACACAATCGATTTGTCAGCAAAAGTGTCGACAACCATCGACAAAACTGCTTTAGCTAATATTGTTGCATACTTTTAGGCAAATGGAGGTGTCGATTGGCCATAGGTAAGTGCTTACCTCGCCGATCCCTACATGGGTACTTACTAAAGTGATCCTATAGTAAACGAGCGTCGAAACACCTAGTTAATAAATGTATGCGCATTGCGCATTAAAGCATAAGTACAAAGTAACGGCAAGCATCGCTTTTGTTTTTGTTATTTTATAGAAAGAGCATACACAAGATTAAAGACAAAAATTCAATTACGCTTTACATCGCTGTTTGTTTACGCGTCTTCGGTGGACCGCTTACAAAAACAATTGTCCAGAAAGAACAGTTTGTTTTATTTTGTGCTACTCTTTTGTTTATACGCAGCTGTATTTGCTGGCTGACGAAATTTTTGCAAGCATTTGAGTTGAGAAGTGCAAAGCGGATCAATCGATTATTAGGTGAGTGACTTAAAAAATAATATATGTTTGTATTACGTGTGTACTAATGTGTAAATATTAAGTAAACAATAAAAGCACGACAAGCAGTGCTTGTCAAGCAGTTACAATAATGTATAGTTAATGACATTTGAGAAGGCTAAAGCAGCAGCAAAAAAAAAAAAAACAAATACAAAGAGAAAAGTTAGGTTCTACAGCGGAAAACGAAATTGTGCCTAAAGAAGAGTGGAAATTATGATGTGGGTGGCGTTCAGGGAAAAGCGGCCCTAAGAAAAGAAAACAATTTCTTTGGTGTCATGATCGGTGAGTATTTTAAAAGATAATTATTTAATAATCATTATCCACTCCAATCTACTAAAACGTTTTTAATCCTTTTTATTTCTAGATTCAATTGGCCCAGCTGAGGACCAATTGAGAAAGGCCCTGCAGTTCCAAAAAAAGAGATATTTTAAAAACTCGAGCTGCCTAAAAGTAATGAAAGAACAAGAGCCATTAGAATAAAGAAAATTTTAAATTAATTAAAAACTGTAATTGCAATTGTACACGTTTTTTAAGTTATGATGGCAGCCCCCTCCATGGGGTCCAATGTAAGTACTTATTTCACCGACCCTTCAATGGGGTGCGATGTAAGCACTTATTTTACCGGCCGTTCCATGGGGTCCCAAGTAAGTACTTACTTTACCAGCCGTTCCATGGGGTCTAATGTAAGTACTTTCCTTAAAGACCTTAATATTTTGCACTATTTCACTAGTTCGTGGGTAATCGAGGTGGTGGCGATTGACCCTATTTGCGGACATTTCATACAAAAACGGAAATTAATAAACGTATTGCTGTGGCGTCCAGCAATGCGTTTTTTTAATTTGTAAGTAGTGGTGGTCTGCTGGTAAGTGCTTATTTCACCAGCAACGATCTAGCGCTCAGAACTGCAGGGATTTAAGTAAAAAAAAGACCGAATTCCCTCTGCCCGCTCTCCGCTGTTTGCAATTTTTTTATCAAACAACATTTGAAAAAAAAAAACATATTTGACAAGAAAAAAGCGATTCTGGCCATACTAATTTTGATACAGAAGCAAAATAAAATAGTTGCCCAAGTGGATTGATTTGAATTATCTATATATGACTTGTATTTAAAATTTTGTTCTACGAACGTAGCGTAACGACAGTTTGAAAATGCCTATACTTATTTATATTTCGATATATTTAAACAGGAATACCACTTTCATATTGTTATCCTTTTATTGAATATTTGCTATCATACTTGTTTTTATTTGTTCGAGCTCATCTGTTGTGACGAAAAATAGACATAGAGTAAAGTAATGAAAGAATGTAGAAAACTTAAGGAGTGAGTGAGTGAAACATTTATATATTTTTGTTCGATATCATTTGTTTCAAATTTTTTCCACGCCCACTTCCGCCCCCGCAAATCGACAAAAATCAAATAACAAGCGTACTTTTAAAGCTAGAGTTTAATTTTGGTATATACAATAATAACTATAGTCTTTGTGATTCTTGGAAACTTGGTTACGATCAGATAAAAATTGTCGAAGTTATTAAAGAATTACTTTTGTATGGGCAAAAACGCTTACTAAGTAGGGGTCTTAGTTGCTTTGGCTGACAATCTGATATATTGTGCAGTCTATGTATATATTAAGTGTAGTACCTCGTCAATATAACAAATATACTATTTCGCATAGTTTGAAGTATTATTGTGGTCTACTATTTTGGTATATTTCGAGAAAAATAACGCTACAACTTGCTTTTGTTCAAAATGGTTACCGGGTATCTCACAGTCAAGCAGCCTCGACTGTAGCTTAAAAAGAAAGGACATTTTTTTCTGTTTACATTACACACCGATCAAGTTTGATTTATATATTATATTTCCTAATATATTTAATTTTAAAGCTGATTCCTTATAGATGCTCCATATATTTTAGTATGTTTTTTAGTATATTTATTTTGTATATTTTAAGAATAACACCGCATTGTTTTGTTATCATTGAAAATGAGTAGCGGGTATCTGACTGTCGAGCACACTAGACTGTATATAGCCTTACTTGTTTTAAATTTCTACACTGTCTTCTATGAAGCTACGATGAGCAAGGCATACAGTCAAACAGTCAAGCAAACAAGTAGACAAGTCGTCGGCCGGACAGACAAAAAAAAAGATAGGCATTTTATTTTCTTTTCTATCAGCCTTTATATTTTGCTTTGTGTTTACATAAAAGTGAAGTGAGGCAGATTGTGCACGAGTGCGTTAATCAGCGCTTCTGGGCAAGGACACGGACCATCAAGACCTGAATGCCGCCCTGAGACCATGGTTACGAGGGACAGAGAGTGTTTTAAATCAACTTCAGGCAGCAACTTTATGTTGAATTTTTCTTTTCTGCTGGTCAGGTTTCTGACAAAACAGATTATACAGATTGCAGACTGTGAAAATCAAAAAATGAACGTGCGGTAATTTACATACCTATTTTTTTCCCCCACTCTCAAACCACCGGGGGTTGTCTTACGAATTTATTGTGCACATGTTTTATACTACCTTCGTCAGTTATACAATTTGCCCTTCTACAATATAGTATATATGTACCTACAAATACATATACAGCATATAGTATATATTCAGTTTGGGATTACAAGGAATTTCCGGGGATTCCGTTATAATTGAATTTCTTTAGGCTTTTTGTTGCTCCCTCTCTTATTGTTTTTCGGTTGTAGCTGCTTTACATATTTTGTATTTCCTAATTGTAGCCGCTTTCCACTGCCCCATGCCAAATTATTTAAATAGCTTTTAGACAACACTCGCAGTTTTTTCAAGAATATAATATATTTTGGTGTTTTGATTGTAAGGTGATTATTTTAAGTGAATCATAAAGAAAACTCGAAAGTTGTATTATGGTATAATGAAAATTCACAACTTAGGTTAGAACTCAATTAAATTAAGTTTAGACTGGTACGTTACGAACGTTTCAAAAAATTAAATGGACTGATTAAAATTTTAAAAGCTGTTTAAGAAATACTACAGTCGAGAGTGCTCAACTATGAGACACCCGCTACTGATTTTCAAAAAATGCAAACGGTGCGGTATTTTTTCTGAAAGTAAACTATACAGAACAAGTTTTTTATTTGGTATATTAATATAGTACTACATATAAATATTCCATAGAGTACAAAATTAATGTGGTACATTTTGTACCAGCTAAGATCCAGCGTTTTTTTTTTGTTAGATAGATTCTACAATTGTTATATTATCACAACCAAAACAAGGAATCATAAATGCTGTGTCAATGTATTGAAAATCGCGAATAGCTTGAAATAAATATTTTACATGCATCGCTGGCCTGCGATTATCTGGTCCTGAATTGTTTACTTAGTAGACAACTTCCAAATTGGTCGTGTGCATTTTCTGCAGAAGCTGACTGGCTCGTACCTCTTGGTAAATGAACGCAGGCTCAAACTTATAAAGGTTCCATTTATAATCATTCCATTAATTTGTAAACCGCATTAAGGAGCGAACGATGTAAATTTATATTACGAGTAGACACATAACCATATTTTCGAAAGCGTAATAAAAATAGACGAGAGATTACAAAATAATGTAATTTTGTGTCATCCCTGAAAAAAATACATTTTTTTTTTCGTTTCGTCAGCAATAATAATCAAGAAATTAACTCTTAACTTTTTTAAAAGGAAACAGTGGATAACATGAAAAGAGTAAAGCTATTGAACTAACTATTGTTTAAAATGTGTTTTAAATAATTTATACAAAACAATGTTGCTGGCCTGAATATGAATATGAGAATATATGAATATGAATCATGAGAATGTATTTGATAACACCGCCACATCACATATATCAATTCTGGATGAGTGCTAGAGGGTGCTAGAGGGTACTCCAGATGTACTTGCATTATGATATTGCCATGTTAAAGTATACAGTCAATTCTCTATCGATTTTGATTGTGACGTACTAGTACCTCGTTCTAAAAGGAAACTCGAAAGTATTCTAAAGGGCAGCAGGTCTTCTACTGTTGTATTGGCAAACCATGTCTGTGTGAGTGTTTGAGAGAGAAAACATGTAGTGTTCTTGGAGAAACTCTTGTTATTTTTATTGTAGCTCTGATTCGTGCTTTATTGCATTATAATTGAATCTTGAAGCGCACAACTAACGCAGGAAATGTTGGCTGACTTGTTGCCTTTCCCTTTCTGCTTCACCGCCGTTGCCTAGTGGCAGCTTCTCTACTTCCCGTGCCTGTCTTCACACTCTTACTGCATTTAATGTCAATGATTTAAAAAGACAAAAAGCAAATAAGATTTCTCTTCTCGAATAAACTCGAAGTCAAAATACCCTAACACAACATATTCCAAGCAATCTACAAAGTAAGTACAACAGTAGTCACAGGCGATCCCATATTTTGAGATTTTGTATATCAAAACATAACTTGCATACATAATCATAATTAGAGGAAATATTCAAGCTTTAACCTACGCATACATACATATGTATACGCTTTATTAAAGCTATAATACACTCTACGAGTACCATTGCAAACATAAAGGGAAGAAGGAAGGGCAAGAAATATTTATTTACTGGTAGCCACTCTATCTTCTAACCATCATCCATCTGAACTCCCTTTGGTTCATCATTGATAACAACGTTCGCTATCCACCATCCGCCTCGTCACCTAACCGCTCATTTTACTCATTTCCAGCAAAATGCAATAAAAATTGTTTTCCCATAGACGATGAGGACGGGCGGCAAGCAAATGTTGTTGTATATGAGCTACATACATATATAAACGAGAAATTGTATTTTGCGAGTACAGTAGGTTTTGCAACACACAAACTACTGAAGTCCTCTATTGATAGTCCTTTTCTCTTAATCTTTCTATGAGTGTCTCACTTGCATGTCAACGTTATTCATGGCACTGTCACAGATAATCCGCTGCTAAGCTGGCTTCTTTTGACTTCACTTGGGATTGGGTCTGCGTTTTATATAGTTCGGTTTAGTATAGTATGATATTTTGCCATTCTGTTCTTTGTGATTTCTCCTTGCTTATCGAGACAGCGCCTAACTTGGCTTATATGCTGCCAATATTAAAATTACAACAAGTTTACTACAAAACAGAAGAGAGAGCAAAATGCGGTTTCACATTATTGCCCTTCACCAAAGTGTTCCTCTGAGAAACAATACGTAAGAAAGTTACAATCGAGCCTGATAAACAGTACGCAAGCCATTTTGCGATGCTGAAATATACCAAAAGCTGTAGTTGACATCTTGATATACGATTTTATTTCAAATATACTATAGAGTTCAAAGTATACCAAATTGTCAGCCAAATCAACTAAGACGAACGAACACATGCATTTTTATACCCGCTACCCATAGGGTAGAAGGGTATTATAACTTTGTGCCGGCAGGAAATGTATGTAACAGGTAGAAGGAGGCATCTCCGACCCTATAAAGTATATATATTCTTGATCAGCGTCAACAGCCGAGACGATCTAGCCATGTCCGTCTGTCCGTCTGTCTGTCTGTCCGTCTGTCTGTATGAAACACTGGATCTCAGAGACTATAAGAGATAGAGCTATAATTTTTTTTCGATAGCATTTGTTATGTTTGCACGCAGATCAAGTTTGTTTCAAATTTTTGCCACGCCCACTTCCGCCCCCGTAAATCAAAAAAATCGAATTACAAGCGTAATTTAAAAGCTAAAGCTGCGAATTTTGGTGTGTATAATAATAACAACACTATTTATAATTCCTAAAAATTTGGTTAAGATCAGATAAAAATTGTGGAAGTTATTAAAGAAATACTTTTGTATGGGCTAAAACGCCTACTTACTAGGGGTCACACATGGTTTGGCCGACAATCTGGTATATTTTGCCGTCTATGGTATATTTTGCATGTTAGTACCACATCGTTATACCAAATATACCATTTGGTATATTTTTAGCATTTTGCAGTATTTTTTGGTATATTTTGAAAATAATACCGCAATAATTTGCTTTTATTCAAAATGGGTAGCGGGTATCTCACAGTCGAGCACACTCGACTGTAGCTTTCTTACTTGTTTATGCTGATCAAGGATATATATACTTTTTGGGATCACAGATGCCTCCATCAACATGTTACATACATTTCCTTCCGGCACAAATGAATAATAATTATAAAAACACTGTAAAATTAAAATTTAAGGTTTACTTAAAAAATATCAATTTGGAGTCAGCACCAGTTTACCAGTTCTGTTCAAGAAAACGAATAAATGAGGACAAGCTCGAAAGGAGCGAAGAAAGAAACTACATAAATAGCTGCACAGCATTTGTGCCTTTCGAGTCGACACATTTGAATAAAATATGAATAAAACCGAAATGCATTTAGTTGATAGTACGACCAGCGAGGAGCATATAGACAATTTCGTAAAAGAAGGTGCTCATCAGTCCGTTAACTCCCTTTTCCCAACCTGCCTTTTTTCTCTCACCTTTTTTCATTTTCACTTGCTCTTCACATACTCTCCAACAAATACGATAATATTTGCATTCGGTTGTCCCTTTATCCTGTTCGGAGTAGCTTTTTTATTTTGTCGTCAAAACGTCAACGTCGTCGTTCTGGTTGCTTTCGTTCTGGAGTAGCATGTACTTGGCTTAATTTTGGCTAGGGAAAAAGTGCATAAAAATCTGCGGCGAATTTGCAATTGGATGTCGACTGTAGGCCAGTCACAGCCATTTCCACCATTTCCACGTTGTCAAATACCGTTTGTCTGCTGTGCTGTGTGGCCTTTATTGAAGCCAGAACATGAATGTTTGTTTGGTCTTGGGTGTATGGTTTCTAAAGCGTCTTGACAACCAGTCAGGTTGCTATTTAGGAAGTAATTTTCGCGCTTTCGTAGCAGTTCCTTTTTTTTGCCTTGAGTGTTATCGCTATCTTTGTCTCGGACTGTCTGCGGTTGCCTTTTGGGCAGGTTTTTCACGTTAGCTTTTATTTGATCTGAGACTACCCTTTTGCAGTTCTCGTACATCTCTCTTTCTATAACATAGCTGCTTGACAAGCTGCTTTAATGCATTTTTAAAAAAGCCAAATGCGCAAATTGAATGCGCCTTGCCCGGCATTTCTGCGGTGCTGTCCTTCTAGATAGAGCACGTGCACTCTCAAGCTGCCAAACAGGAGGCAGTACACAGAGACCGGAAGCCAGACCAGCAGCCAGCCAGCACAGAAGCCGGAACAGAAGGCTGGCAGAAACACACGCCGCAGAACGACACGCAGGCATAATTTCTGCTGTTGCACTCAGACTTAATGAATATTTCAACAGTCATACTTGTCCATACATTAATACATAATACACTTGTTATATTTACGTGCAAACGTATATACATATGGATATACATACATACATATGTAGGTAAGTATGAATGTTTTGCATTTATATATCAGTGAACTGTGCAATATGGGGTATAATTTTTTCGTTCGAAATCACTATGTTAGCATTTTTCAAAGTTAACCTGCATTACTAGTTTATTTTATCTCTTGAATTCGACAAGATTTAGAAGTGATTTAGGAATTTTATTTTTATACCCGCTACCCATAGGGTAAAATGGTATTATAACTTTGTGCCTGCAGGAAATGTAACAGGCAGAGACTATGTAGCCAAAGACTATAAGAGATAGAGCTATAATTTTCGACAGCATTTGTTATGTTTGCGCGCAGTTTGCACCCCTGAAAATTATAAAAAAAATCGAAAAACAACCCAATTGTGTTTCGTGTCTTAAGACACTCTTAAGCGTAATTTTGCAGCTTAAGAAATTTTGTGTTTTTTTTTGGCTGACAATCTGATATATTTTTTAAATAATATGTAGTACTTTATCTATATAACAAAAATATATTTATAGAATCTGGTTTTATTGAAAATGGTTTTTGTAAAAAAAATATTGTAATATTTCAAATCAATTTCAATGTGTATTAGTTTAACTTAAATTCATATAACTAAAATTTATTCAAACTTCAACTGCTTATTGTTCCTAGCAAACTCCAAGGCATTGATCCTATAAGAACTCTTGCGGCATTCAATCCATTAGTCGGTGTAATGTGCAAGTGCCTTCTTCAGGAAACTTCTAGCCACAATTTAATCTCTGTGGTATTATTTGTTCCAATGCTTAAAGCACATTGGTTCTACAAGATATTCTAAACAGTCACCCTCTTTCTGTGTATTGCTCCATGCTCGCTGTCCTCGTGTTCTCGTGTTGTTTGATACCCTACTGTGAAAAATAAAGGTGTACTAAATTTTTCTGTGAACATAACAAGCAGAAGAAATCATTTGGGATGTTATTTATCATATTTTATATACACTTGAAATTAAACTTTTTCTTCAAACCCCCATTACAAAATTGTTTGAGTGTTTTCAAAGTTCGTTAATGCTTGGAATTAACGGTTAAGCTAAAAATAACAATAATATAATATAACTTAACGTACTATATTTCTTCTAGCTTTTTACAAATAACAAACATATACTATGAAATATTTGAATTCATTCTGGCAGCACTAGCAACAAAGCCATCAGCTATAATATATTTGTTAATCAACAATTTCTAGGAGATGAAAGACGTAGTATCTCGCACTCAAGCACTAAGTATTGGTGGGAGCAAACTTACTTCTTTTCTGTGTATTTGTTAATAAACTCCCAGGCAGACTAAATTCAAATAACGCACACATCTTAAGAGCAGGCAACTGAGACATAGGACAGCAATGCTCTGGAGTCGACAGTCATTTCGCTTATAGGCGTCTCATTATGTCAGGTCTATATTCATACACATACACATACATACTCGTACACCGTACTTCCCACGTCGTGTCCCGCATATCCGTTTTCGCATCCGTATGCGCCAGTGCGTTTCAGTTCAGTTCTTGGCATGACTGCCTAGCTGGGCTGGCATCTGCTTAGGATGACTTCTCCTTTTGAGTTTGCTTGTCGTAACATTTCATCTTTATTTTAGCATGATTCCCTAGGCGACGCTTATTGTTTTCCGTGGAAAAGGCAAATGCAATGGTTACAAATTAGAAGCGTGCCTAACGCCCAAGACGAGGCATGTAAGCATTTAGCTCGAGTCAGTTGGGCAGTCTCTAATTGGGAACACGCCTAGACTAAACAGACGCAAAGTATATAACTATTTCTTCGGCTTGTAGAAGGGTGATGTAAATTACTTATAATTAACTATTTAATAAAAAAAAATCGTTTACATTGTACATTTGTTTTTTTTTATTTATTTTTTTTTTGCACAATGTTAGTTTGCCTAGTTAATAAAATATATACAAATGTATATAAGTTATCACCCAGCTCACATCTTATTGGAAATATAAACACTTTCCATTACTCGCTTCAGCATATGTCCAATTAGCCCAATTCCGATTGCGCAGTCATTTCTAATGTAAACAATTCTGCCTTACCATAAACAAAACTAACGTGAGCTCAGTTCATAATGCGCAAACCTAAATGTAAACTCAACAGCAAATGTTGACATGTCAAAACTCAATGGCATTTCACAGTTCGATCTTTGATTTATATGTACGTTCATACGTTTTTTATAAACATAAAAGAAGCTTTGTCCCATCTTAGCTGACTTGCAGCATAAGTTCACTTTTGTACTTTAGTTCTAATTTGGTATCCGAATAATTTGATATCTTCAGTACAACTGAATTGATTAATTTATACAGTGGATCACAGCTTATTTCAACCAGCACTTACCGACAACTTTAAATCATTATACTAGCCAAACTAAGCGATATTTTGAATGTATTTAAACGCCGAACTTTAGTTTTATGTTTAAACTTAAGATATATGACTTCATTTATTTTATCACTTTATGTTTAATATATAAAATAATTAAAAAACAAAAAAATAACGAAAAAAAGTACCACAGCTTATTTTAACCAGCTGGAAAAAACTAATTTTAAATATGTTAATCTATGTATTTAATACTTTGTATGACCTCCATATTGGTCAATAACTAATTTAAGACGCTTTGTAATGGTTTCCACCAATGTTTTTGTGATATCGGGGGTAATTTTCTCCCATTCCTCCACTAAAGCTTTTCTAAGTTCTGTTTTGTTGTGAATTGGCCTTTTTTCGAATTTTCTGATCCAAAATGGCCCACAAATTCTCAATTACATTCATGTCAGGTGACTGAGCTGGTGGTTGCATGACATGTGGACAGTTCCAAATCAGCCAAGTCTGCACAATTCCCGCCTTATGTTTTGGGTCATTGTCCTGATAAAAGCGGAAATCCTCTCGAATGCCCAGTTTTTCTGCGCTTTGGAGCAAATTGGCCTTCAGAACCTCCAGGTATTGTGTCTTGTCCATTGTTGAATCAATAAAATGCAGCCTACCGACTCCGGCTGCGGACATACAGGCCCAAACCATGACACTGCCACCGCCATGCTTCACTGTAGATTTTAAATTAATTGATTGGAGCTCGGTATTTGGCTTCCGCCAGACATCCTAGCTCCATCCGAGCCAAAAATGTTGAACTTGCACTCGTCTGCAAATATTACGGAGTTCCAAAAGTTTTTATCCTTGTTTATGTATTCCTTGGCAAATTTTAAGCGAGCCTGTTGATTTTTAGAACTTATGAACGGCTTCTTGCGCGCAATTCTGCCACGAAAGTTACTTTCCCGCAGAATTCTTCGAATTGTTTCTGGGTGGCATGTCTTACCCAGTTCCTCCTCTACCTCACTGGCTACTTTTGGTGCCGAAAGTTTTGGGTTTTTCCGGATTTTCCGGACAATATTTCGTACATATGTACATATGAAAGATTATAATTTCTGTACAATAAAATTGAATTAATTTTCTTAGACATTTCCCACTTAGTTTTTAGTATTTATAACAAACTAATTATAGCTCAAGTTTTCAAAAGATTTTTTTCAAAGCTTTAATACTCTATACTCTTCAAAAACAATTTGAATATTATTGTGCATAAAGTATCGCTGCAGCTGTAGGAATGTCCAATTTGTTTTGTGCATATCGAATTATGCTGAATTATATTTGTTCAGATAGATATAGTCTATCAATTACCATGGCTTAATTATTTCATTTATCGGACAGCTGGTTGCTCTCCGAAAAAAATTTAGAAAATGTTAAGCTTTAGGCATTTTTATTATATTCTACAAAATTGAAAAGAATAAATTAAAATATAATTCAAACAATATAAAATAGTAAAAAAGTATTCAAAGTGAATATTCATATTGATTATTAATTGTGTACTTTATTTTCGTGGTGTCTAAAATTTTTAAAATATTATACCATATTTCCTTGTATTAAGTAGTAGTTGAAATTTGCGCAACGGAGATTCTTTGAAATGTATTTATAAAAAACGTGTTTTGATTTAACGTTAATAGAAGAAGAAGTAATAACGAAAGTCCCCTTTTTATAATGAATTAATTTACTTTCTGTTCTTTTTTTAAATCAAGGAATTGTGGGCGCTATGAGTGGGTGTGGCCATAAGGGTTGAACACGTTACAGGACCTTTCGAACGATCTCAACAGCAACAAAAGCAAATGTGGCAACATAAAGCGGTTTAAATCTTGACTGCATTCGAATGACTGGAGTCAGCGTTACGGTATTAACTCTTTTGAGAGCAAGATACTCATCAATTTGACTAGTGATGGTCATAGCCATGGAGCATGTATTCTACGTACTCCAGATAAATATATCTACAGCTAATCTCAACTCCAAATTTAATGCAGAGGCTTGTATGCAACAGCCCGAAAGCTTCGTCGACGAAAGCCTCCCGATAATGTATTAAAGCTAGACAAAGCTTTGTAAGACCTTAAACAAAGTGGCCGAGTGTGAATTGAGAAGTTAAACGACATTTATTTTAATCCTCGTGTGTAAAATACTTAAAAATCACCAAAATGTGTGTATGTTGATGATCAGGCCAGCAAACACAAAGAACACCGAGACATGACGAAGTATCTGAATAATTTAATTTTGTCGATGTAAATGTAAAGCATATTCTAAGTATGGAGATTGATCGAAAAGAAGATGTAGAATAGAATAATTTATAGCGATAGCGAAAGTGCAGTGTCTTGTAAAGAATTCATCATTTGGAAATGTACAACAATAATATAATAGAAGTAGAAAATATCCCTAATAAGTGCACGATATCGATATCGTTAGAGCTAAGCATAAACACAAAAGTAAGCTTCAGAAAATAAACATAGTCGCAATATATTTGCTTTTTACTGCTTCGACTGCGAGCGACTTTTTAAAATGAACAGTTGCTTCTGCTTTTGCTTCTGAAAAAAAAAGAAGACGGAGTCGAAGCAAAAGCAGAAAACGATCGCCGACGAAAAGCAAATCAGCCGCTGCAGACAACGTGTAAAATGTTTTGATTTTGCTTTTCTGCTGCTTTCGCGAAGCAACGCAAGTCGAAGCAGGAGCAACTGCTCGACTTCTGCAAGTCGCCAGCAGCAGCAGTCGCCGTTTAAAAACTTTTTATTTTTCTTTGCTGCTGCTTTCGATTCTGCAAGTCGCTGCATGTCGCAGTCGCGACTACTGTCGAAACTACTGTCTCGCCTGAATTTTTCTGCATATACTGTTTGATTCTTGATTCTTGTGCATCAGTGTCATTTGAAGCAAGATCGATACAGGAGCTTTATTTTTATACCCGCTACCCATAGGGTAGAAGGGTATTATAATTTTGTGCCGGCAGGAAATGTATGTAACAGGTAGAAGGAGGCATCTCCGTCTGTCCGTATGAAACACTGGATCTCAGAGACTATAAGAGATAGAGCTATAATTTTTTTTCGACAGCATTTGTTATGTTTGCACGCTAATAGACTTTCAAATTTAAAAACACACTTAATTTACACAAAAAAATTTAAACGTTGCAAGTGAACAGTTAGAAACGTCGTCGTCGTTAGATTCCTCCCTTAAATTAAAAAAAACTATTAGAAAAAAAATAAAAATTGAAATGAAAAAAACAACAACTGCTGATATCATATACATACATATTGGATAAATGACAGAAGACAGCATTCCTTTCAATGTCTTAAATTCGGAAAATATGCGAAATATCGTTGACCCAATTTGTGATGGACTCAAAGTCGCTGATGGAACAATTACGTTAAATGCTTCAAACTGCAAAAAAAAACTTTGCAAACAATATAAAAGCGCATATAACCACTGGAGTGGCAAATAAATTATTGTCTCTAAAAATAGACAGTGCCACATTTTTGGCATAAGTGCTCAATATATTGGTTCATGTCAAATAAATTCCTTATATTGGGCATGGTGGAGCCTAAAGGTGTTGGATCGAGCAGTGCCAAAAATCTTGCCGCTGAAGTGCTAAAAGTCCTAAGAAAATATAATATAAACTTAAACCAAATAGTGTCAATCTCACAATGGTGCCAACATGCTCAAGACAACCAATATACTATCATTTGTTTTCGATGAAAATCTTGGCGAGGACGACGAATATTGTTCAAACGATAAATATTTAAAAATAATTGAAAATGTCGAAAAAGTGCCAAACGTGAATAGGAATTATTCAAATTTGTCGTTGTGCTGCACATACAGCTCAACTGGTTGCTCTCGATGTCACCAAATCGTCGGATATGTTGAAATACCTATTTAATTATCGCAACATGACGAAATTTATAAGAAAAACTTCAAATGGATTTCGCGAAATATTCGAGCTAAAACAGCTAAAAATGCCGCAACTAGACTTTCCGACTAGATGGGTATCCACCTACACGATGCTAAAAGATTTGTTAGTGGCTAAAGATGAATTAACTGAAATTGAGTCAACTGAAAACAAAATCGAAGAAGACAATTTTGAAGTGGATGCATCGTTGTGGGATTTTATTGAAAACTATTGCTAAATTTTCAGTTTATTGCAGAAAACAATAAACAAATTTTCAAGAAGAGCAACTGCATTATGGAAAAACTTAAAAAATTGTAAATGATGCAACTCTCGATATGACAAGAACGATTGGCAAAAAGATTTTGAGCTCTATAGAAAGGCGATCAAAAATATTTTTAAATAATAAATATCTCATTTCGTGTTTGTTTTTGGATCCTCGTTTCTAACATACACTAACACCACAATAAAAAAATTATGCAGGGAATCATTTAAAATCGATATGCGACAGAATAAATGACATAAATTTTACTGGACAGTTATGCCCAACACAAAATTTGGACTCACATTAATTTGTGATCCATTTTTTTTGATGAGGAAGATGAATTATTAAATGCTTACTTAGAGCAAGGGATCCAAACGGAAGTCAGTAGTACATTCGACGTCTACTCAAAGATTGTCAATCTTCAACTTCCCTTCCAAATAATCGATGCAGACGTTCTCTCATTTTGGAAAGGAAAGCAGTGCACTGACCAGGAGCTACATATATGCACTAAGTAATGTTTGCTTTGCTGTACCACAAACTCAGGTATGTATATAAGAATGTTTTAATAAATTAATGTTCACAGATTCGTAAATACAAATGTTTTTTAACAGGTGACGATTGAACGAGCATTTTCGACGTTAAGACTTGTACTTACTGATAATTGAAATCGACTAAGTCAGAAAGTACTGGAGAATATACTACTGGTCAAATTGAATCCAAGCTTTCTGGACTCAGCGATTGACAACTTATCTCGTTTTCAATATGACGAAGATTTTAAAAGTTTATATTGAATATTTTATTTTATGGAAAAAATTAATTTAAAAAAAAAAAAAAAATAACTGTTTAATTTATTAGAATACAAAAAACAGCATAGGCAGCAAAGTATATCTCGACTTGTAGAATCGAAAGCAGCAGCAAAGCAAAATCAAAGCTTTTTACACGTTGTCTGCTGCTGCTGATTCGCTTTTCGTCGGCGATCTTTTTCTGCTTTTGCTTCGACTGCGACTTCTGTTTTTTTCAGAAGCATAAGCAAAATCCCATGAAATGAAACATTAAACACTGTTCATAACACATGTGCTGAAAAGTCCAGAGCCTAATAAAGAAAACACTTTTTTTTTTGGATACAAATTACCTTTATTCGTCAAGGTAATCTCCCTCAAGAGCAACGCAATCATTCCAGCGCCTCCCTAACACTTCAATTCCACTTTTTTCGAATCATCAGAATCATCAACTCGTTATTGTTTTTGGTCAAAAAAGAGGAAACGTGGAACTCACTTTGAACAGAGCTTTCTCATAGTCAAAAGCTTATGCAATTTAAGGCCAACACGTTTTTTTAATATCTTTAGGATGTCAGCTAACTCACGCAACTTCACTCTACGATCATTCAAAACGATTTTGTAGATTTTTTTTAGTGTTTTCTGCATCATCGGGGTCTCTACGACCACGTTTAAAGTCAGCAAACCAAACCATGAATTGTATTTTTTCCGATCAAGAAGCAGTGTAAAATTAAATGGGGAAATTGTTTTTGTCCATTGTTTTAAAAATAACAAAAGTAGCGTAATAGGTCATAGATCATAGGTAGGACCGGCTGCCTCTGTACGGGGCACCGTAGCTGTACCGGTGGAGCGTATCTTCGCCTCAGAAGTCGCACAGTATGGATGCGTTTTTGGCAAAAGCAAGTAGCATCCTAGGTGTTAGCCGTGACACGTTACGAAGAACGTTGTGCCACGGCGAATTTAGGTATTTCAGCCGGAGTTAAGATAATGGTGGGCATCTACAGAGAAGATGCTTAAGTGTTTCCTTAACTCCGGACTCGTTGCATTTCCTGCACTAATCACTGTCCGTGATACCCAGCCTTACATCATGGACAGCCGACTGAAAGTGACCAGTTAAAATGCCTAGCATTAGCCTGCAGTCTTTCTTTGAAAGCTGCATGACGATTTTGGTTAATTTATTGTTTATTGAAGCCCACATCAGCCTTGCAGTTTTGCCCGAGTTGGTATTGCGCCAGCTCGCGTCCCACTGAAGTCTAGAGTACACCTCAATTTCCCTGCCTAGAGTTCGCAGGGATATCGAAACATTGCACATGTTACCAACATCGAGCCCAACCCCCTATTGCTCTTCTTCTATCCAGTGCAACTTTGAACTTGACCAAATCAGAGTGCATTGATCTTATTGCAGCCTGGCTGTCAACAATAATATTTATCGAGTTGTGATTGTGATGTAAACTCTGAGCCACTTCTGCAGCCTTGCCAATAGCAAAGACTTTCGCCTGGAAGATGCTGCAGTGGTCAGGGAATTTGAAGGAGTGTTTTAAATCCGGGTTGGGGCAGTATACGGACGCACCGAATCCTTCGTCCATTTTCGACCCGTCATTGAAAAGATTGAGGGCTTCGGGAATGCTTAACTCTTCCCGCCTGCAGCCCGGTTCCACGTATATAGTGTTAATGTGGTAAGTACTGGTAAGGGAGTTAGTATAGTCCAAGTTTCTACTAGTCTCCCTAACTCGAGGGCCTTGGTAGGCTTTGGTATTGACCTGATAGCGCCTGTGATGCAAAGTAGCGCTTGATGCTGAGTCCTTTCTATGATGGATAGGTACGTCCCTTTTTCGGATGAACGCCACCACACTAAAATACCATAGGTGAAGATGGGCAAACAACAGAGATATATATCTAACGCATAAGATAAGGAGAGAAGCCCCAAGTGCAACTAAGCATCTTTTCGGCATATGCAAGGCTCCGGTGGCCTTCTTCACCCTTGCTAGCACGTTGAGCTTCCATGTCAGTTTGCTGTCCAAGACCGCCCCCAAGTACTTTACTGCTGGGCTCGGCTTTAGAGTAGTGCAGCATACTATATTTTGGGAGGGGACCACATAGATAGGTATCCGCGAAGTGGATAAGGTCCCCACGTCGCCACCACCCGCCGGTCGCTAAGAAGGCGGTTGGACCGCTGGAGCCGTGTTCACTGAAGTAAGGCCCTTCATAATAGCTTCATGATTATTGAAGGCATTATTGAAGGCGCCTGAAATATCAAGAAAAGCCCCCAAGGCATATTCTTTGATGTGGTCTGCTTTTTCAATGGAGGCTACAAGAGTAGCGTTGCTCCTAGCACAATAATTCACAAACTAATGAATATCATGATATTTCAAAAGCTGTCTTTTGAAGGTTAGAATTAAATGAAAACCAGTAAGAAAGCAAAATATTGCGGTATATTTCTCAAAACACACCGCAACAATACACCACAAAAATACCAAAAACAGACATACCAAATAATATATTTGGTATTGGTATATGGTACTACACTCAATATATACTATAGAGTGCATAATATACCAGATTGTCAGCCAAAGTATCTAATACCCCTAGTAAGTAGGCGTTTTTGCAAATACAAAAGTATTTTCCTAATAATTTCGACAATTTTTATCTGCTCGCAACCAAATTTCCAGGATTGACAAAGACTTTAGTTAGTATTTTACATACCAAAATTGAATATCTCTTATAGTCTTTTAAATCCAGTGCTTCATACGGACAGTTGACAGTTGACTCGGCTGTTGACGCTGTTTAAGAATATTTATGGGGTCGGAGATGCCTGGTAAATACATTTCCAGCCGACACAAAGTTATTATACTCTTCTACCTTATGGGTAGCGGGTATAAAAACGCGACTGCAGTAAAACTTCCGCTATATATATGTTAGGCTCGGGACTTTCAGCCCATGAATTATTATATTAAAGGCTGTCGCATCCTTAGGTACACCATAAGCCTTAAAAAAGAAATGCTTATTATCACACTTATTATTCTCAATACAAAAAGCAATTTTGTAAGCAATTTTCAGGAATGTTGTATATACCAAAATTTGCAAATATAGCTTTTAAATTACGCTTGTTAATCGATTTTTGTCGATTTGCTTAGCGGAAGGGGGCAATAATTTAAAACAAACTTGATCTGCGTGCAAACAGAACACATGTTATCGAAAAAAATTATTGCTCTATCTCGTATAGTCTATGAGATCTAGATGTTAATACGGACATAACTACATCGTCTCGGTTGTTGACGCTGATCAAGGATATATTTCCTGCCGGCACAAAGTTATAATACCCTTGCCTGTTGCTATGCTATGAAACAGCAGCATCCAAGTGAAATAACAGCAAGATACAGAAGTACAAAGCACCTGTGTGATATAATTACCCTGCAGTTCTGAGCGCTAGTTCGTAGGGGGTGAAATAAGCACTTACCAGCAGACCACCACTACTTACAAAGTGGCGTCTAGCAATGCGTTTTTTAATTTCCGTTTTTGTATGAAATGTCAGCAAATAGGGTCAATCGCCACCGCCCCCATGGAACGGCCTGTAAAATAAGTGCTTACATCGGACCCCATTGAAGGGCCGGTGAAGTAAGTACTTACATTGGACCCCATGGAGGGGACTGACATTATAAATTAAAAAGCATGAACAATTTCAATTACAGTTTTTATTTAATTTAAATTTTTCTTTATTATTGATCTTTCAATACTTTTTGGCAGCTCGAGTTCTTAATATATTTTTTTTTTTTGGAGCTGCAGGGCCTTTCTTAATTGGTCTTTAGCTGGGCCAATACCGCCGACTGCAGTTATTGAATCTAGAAATAAAAAGGATTAAACAAGTTTTAATAGATTGAAGTGGATAGATTATTAAATAATTATCTTTTAAAATACTCACCGATCATGACACCAAAGAAATTGTTTTCTTTTCTTAGGGCCGCTTTCCCCTGAACGCCATCCACATCATAATTTCCACTTCTTCTTTAGACACATTTTCGTTTTCCGCTGTAGAACCTAACTTTTCTCTATATATTTGTTTTTTTATGCTACTGCTTTAGCCTTCTTAAATGTCATTAACTATACATTATTGTAACCGCTTGTCGTACTTCTATTGTTTATTTAATATTTACACATTAGTACACATTTAATACAAACATATATTATTTTTTAAGTCACTTACCTAATAATCGATTGATCCGCTTTGCACTTCTCAACTTAAATGCTTGCAAAAATTTCGTCAGCCAGCAAACACAGCTGCGTATAAGCAAAAGAGTAGCACAAAATAAAACAAACGGTTCTTTCTGGTGATCGGCAAGGTAAGCACTTATCCATGGTCAATCGCAAACTCGAGTCCACTAGGTGGTTCGACGTTCGTTTACTATAGGGTCACTTTAGTAAGTACCTATGTAGTGATCGGCGAGGTAAGCACCTACCCATGGCCAATCGACACCTCCAGTTCTGCGTGGTAGGAAATGCAAAATGCATCCGCAGCGTTTGTTAACATGCTTATTAGGCTGATTAAAACCAAATTACCTATAAGTACTCTTATATATACACTGACGAGCAAAACTGTAACACGAGTTCGTTGTTGCAACTTCAAAGGTCTGTAACTTTTTATACCCGCTACCCATAGGGTAGAAGGGTATTATAACTTTGTGCCGGCAGGAAATGTATGTAACAGGTAGAAGGAGGCATCTCCGACCCTATAAAGTATATATATTCTTGATCAGCGTCAACAGCCGAGACGATCTAGCCATGTCCGTCTGTCCGTCTGTCTGTCTGTCCGTCTGTCCGTATGAAACACTGGATCTCAGAGACTATAAGAGATAGAGCTATAATTTTTTTTCGACAGCATTTGTTATGTTTGCACGCAGATCAAGTTTGTTTCAAATTTTTGCCACGCCCACTTCCGCCCCCGCAAATCAAAAAAATCGAATAACAAGCGTAATTTTAAAGTTAAAGCTGTGAATTTTGGTATATATAATAATAACAATAGTATTTATGATTCCTGAAAATTTGCTTGCGATTAGATAAAAATTGTGGAAGTTATTAAAGAAACACTTTTGTATGGGACAAAACGCCCACTTACGGGGGGTCTCAAATGCTTTGGCCGACAATCTGGTGTATTGTGCCGTCTATGGTATATTTTAAATGTTAGTATCACATCGTTATACCAAATATACCATTTGGTATATTTTTAGTATTTTGCAGTATTTTTTTGGTATATTTTGAAAATAATACCGCAATATTTTGCTTTTATTCAAAAGGGGTAGCGGGTATCTCACAGTCGAGCACACTCGACTGTAGTTTTCTTACTTGTTTTCTAATGCACGCATTTTAAAAATCTTAGTCTTGTTTTATTGGTTATATCATTTACTATTATTAAGCAAAATTTAAAGCCATTTGTTATAAGTTCAAGAAAATGACACGCCAAACTGTAAAAAAAGCCAAATGTTACAGTTTTGCACTCACAATGGCAAAGCTTTGGTTTTTAGCTCGTAAGCTTAGTTAACCGTTAAAGTTTATTTGTTTACATTTTACTCGCTGAGCTTTGATATTTTAAAGCCACATGGTAATTGAATTTGTAATGGCTAGTGAAAAAAATAAGATCATTCTTGATTTACTAGAAGCTGGTGAATCTGTCCAAAAAGTGGCTAAAAAATTCGGTGTTAGCCATATGACTGTGCAGCGACTAAAAAAACACAGTCTAGGAAACATTCCAGTAAATCCAGGAGGCCGACCCAGAATTTTGAGTGAACGTGACACACGCCACGTCGCTAACTTGGTGACAGGCAATCCTGATATCACACCAATAAAAGCGGCGTCAATGCTTAATTTGAATGCCAGTGCTTGGACAGTTCGCCGTAGCCTGAACAAATTGGGTCTAAAATCTAAAGAAATGAAAAAAAACCATTTCTTACAAAAAGACACATAATGCTGCGTCAAAACTTTGCCGCAACATACACAAATTGGACATTAGCGGATTGGGATACAGTAAATCATTGCTACCAGTGTCTAAAAAAGCAAACAATTCCAAAATATTTTTGTTTCCAAGGTTATATGGTCGGATGAAACCAAAATTAATCGGTTCGAGTCAGATGGACGCTCCTGGTATTGGACTAGAGATCCTACGATCCAGTCACCAAGGAATGTGCGACAAACCGTCAAGCACGGTGGCGGTTCCATCATGGTATGGGGGTGCATTAGCTCAAATGGAGTTGGTCCCTTGGTGCTCATCGATGGAATTATGCGAAAGGAGCAATATCTAGCAATATTGCAAGAAAATCTTCCGAAAGTTATTGGGAATATGGGTCTTTCTGTCGAAAAATGCGTTTTTCAGCAAGACAACGACCCGAAGCACACGTCCATAATAGTTAAAAATTGGATTTCAAAACAGAAATTTCAATTTATGAAGTGGCCCCACAATCTCCCGATATGAATCCGATTGAAAACTTGTGGAGTCACGTGAAATCGCAGCTGGCGAAATATGGGCAATTCCTGAAAATGGTAAACCACGACCGAAAAAAAAAATCTGCACATTCATCGTATTTTTTTGTATAATGTCATAAAGAAATATCAAAATTTTCATAATACAATGGATCTATAGCAAATCTTAGTTGTTTTTATAAAAAAAATTGTTTGAAAACTGAAAAAATGTAATTTTTTAATTTTTAGGCACTTTTAAATGCATTTTTTTGTTTAATTATTTCACAAGGAAAACTTAAGATATGTTTGCAATTTTTGGACCAAATCTCTTTATTGCAATCCAATAAGAAGAGAAAAAAGCAAAGAGAAAAAAAAATGTAGAATTAACTATTAAATTGTATTTTGCTTCTGATCCATTTTCTAATCGTACGTTCGCGACCGAAAACATCATTTTATTGTAATTGCTCCGCATTTAGTGCAAGCAGGTGGATGTAACTTCATGTGTTAAGTGATTATGGGATAAATATATTATATATAAAAAATCGTTGAGCTTAGTCTAACCAATCTTTTTTTATTGACTTTCAAAGTTGCGTACGTTCGCGACCGAAAGTATTTTTTTTTTGTTAATTTTTGCTTTTATTTGTTCAATAAGCATATACAAATTCTTAGATGGATAAAAAATAAAAATAAATAAAAAAAAATAACTAGCAAAAACCAAGATTTTTACCACTGTGCTCACAACACATAACTGGAGTCATATTTAAAAAACAAATTAATTTCTTGCTTTAAATGCTATTAGACACATTAAATTGAGTTAAATCCGTTTATTTTTAAGAAATATGAAGTTATTCATAAAAAAAAAAAGTGGAAAAAAAAATTAAAATTAATAAAAAAAGCAACATGGAAAAATCGTACGTTCGCGACCCGTACGTTCGCGACCGGAACTTAATTCAATTAAAAATAAATAAATGGAGATATTTTCTTGGAAATAGACTTGATAGAAAGCTACATGCATCTATTTTAAAAGAATAGATATTGCTTTAGAATATTCCGCCTCAATTCGCAGAGTTTTGCATTTTACTAGATTAAGCCAAAGTCAACTTCCATTTTGCGTACGTTCGCGACCGCATGTTTTTTTTAAATATTATGAAAATTTAAAATCGATGAGCCCCATAATTTACACTAAGCAAAGAGCTAAACAAATGCTATCGAAAAGCAAAAAAAAGGTTTCAGGAAATGTTTGTTTTCAATTTTATTTTTTAATTTAATTCGTACGAACGTACGTTCGCGACCCGGGGAATTGCCCATATGCAGTTCCTCCAAGTGGAATGAAGGAGTTGTGGGAACGGACGCAGGACGTATGGAATGTTATTCCCCCGGAAATGGTACAACGGTATACCCAAAGTATGCCCGATCGCATAGAAGAGTTGGAAAAGTCCAAGGGGATGTGGACTCATTATTAAAAAATCATGAATAAAAATATTTGTTAAAAAAATAACCAGAGTGCAAAACTGTAACATTTGACGTTTTTTACAGTTTGGCGTGTCATTTTCTTGAACTTATAACAAATGGCTTTAAATTTTGCTTAATAATAGTAAATGATATAACCAATAAAACAAGACTAAGATTTTTAAAATGCGTGCATTAGAAAAAAAGTTACAGACCTTTGAAGTTGCAACAACGAACTCGTGTTACAGTTTTGCTCGTCAGTGTACATAACACATATAAGAATATATACATAAATATATTGTTTTTGTTCTTGGCAGGAGGCCACTATCTTCACATAACAAAAAACAAACTTATCAATACAAACACACTTTATATTTGTTTGTATTGATAAGTTTTAGAAACCTTCTAGAATTAAAAATTTCTTCCAGTAATAATTTCATTTTATTTTTCATCCGCAACGTAGTAAGAGCATTCAGTTTTACATTTATTCATAGTACAATAAGTTGATTAACAGTTTTCATTTTTATTTCACTTTCAATTGCTAATTTACTTCGTTTCCTCTAGTTCCTGATGACACCTTTATCATAATATTAACAATATCCAGTTCACAATTAATTAAATGGTTTAATATTGTTAAGGCTCCTCCAAAATGTTAATAGGAAAAGATAACCTTAGCCTTTGAAAATAGTCTTGTATATAGTCTTTGCGACGTAAACTAGAAACATATAAACATTTTATTGACTTCTACTTTTTGAGGCCCCAGGCGTTATTACTAGGCACCGGAACACGGCGTTGGCCTGACTCACGTGCCAAGACCTCCATTATACTAGTGGCGGGTAACCAACACTACAAAATGAAAAGAAAGTTTCATAATAGTACAAGTAGAGTTTATGGATGTTGAACTTACACGCTCCTTGTTCGCCGTGGCAACCACATTGCGATTGGGCTCCTTGTCATAAGACACAGACTCAATGCCAAACACCTCACATAGCTCGTGCACCAGTTGTCGCTTCTCGCGGTTCATGGTGGGAAATGAGTGGCTTCTCGATTTCTGCTTGCTTTCCTTGGCTAACTTTACTAAATCGCTTAACGTTTCATAAACGCTCTTGGTCAAAGCTGGATTGCGTTTGGCGAATCCACGAGTGAATTCCGAGTACTTGGTGAGTGACTTCAACTGTGTATCCGGGTTGCGTGACTGCAAACCGATAGCCAACCGACGATTGCGCTCTAATAGGCGGCACTCCTCATTGCAGTCCAATCTGTAAGTAATTCACAATAAAATCTAATTAACCATACATGATTGGTATAATTCATAAAAACCTTACGTTTTGTTTGATTTGCTTGCTTTCCCTGGAGCTAAAATCTCGCTAAGTTCCATGTAGTTGCCACGAGACATTTCAGCCATTGAAGAAGCCAACTGGGCTGTAGCTATCCGACTGTGCTCTCTAGCCAACTCTTGACAACTGCGGTTCTGCTTCCGATTGCCGCACTCACACTGCACCTCGACGAGCTCCTTGCACGGCGTCTCTGGGCAACTACCTTCATGGCACGGCGCAGCACATTTGTGTCCACAAATCACACGTGGCTTGGTACAGTTTTGGCGGCACAATTCACCAGCTTGCTGACAACCGTCCTCGTGACATGGTCTTATACATTTGTGCCGTCCGCAGGCAAGCGGCTTACCACAAGCTAGACCACAACTAAAACTGGGCTGCGAGCAAGGTATGGTCTTGCGTTGCTCATGATTGCCGTGACACCATTTCGTCGTGAACATCATGCAGGGCGGACAAATAGCCGCCGCATGGCAATTGTGTTGAGGTACGTGCTCGCATCCATGAGTGCGAGAACAAGGTCGCTTGCATATGGGTTTCTTGGTGCCACAAGGCACTGGTGGGTAGATGACTTCTGCACCACACTCGCAATAGAGCTCCTCAAAACTACTGCGATAGCAAGGGGGACAGTTACCGCGATGGCATGGCTGGTCACACTTGTGGCGTCCACAGCTCAATGTACGATTGCAAGGCAAAGGGCAGGCGTGATCAAGATCAATGCAGCACTCGGCGTTACATTTGTGCTTGCCGCAACTGCGCTTCTTGGTGCAACGTCGCTTGCAACGCGCATCGTCTGCTCGCGTCGACAGCTGCCGACATTTAATCATTTGATCCATGTGTCCACAGCGGCATTTAACGGCCGTCTGTTTGGGACACGGCGGACACTGTCCCAAGTGACATTTACTCGTGCACTGATGAGGATGGGCAGGCTTGCCACAGCGTAATGTCTTGCCACACACGCTATCGCAGGTGGGCACAGGATCAAGACAACTGGCGCGTTGCTCAACGGCAACTGGCAGCTTGCCGCAAGGGCAAGTAGTAATCTGAATGGGACTAAGCTTACAAGGACGGCAGGCGCCAGCATGGCATGAGTCCTTACATTTGTGATTGCCACAGGGCAGCGGTTTCCCGCAGCATTCCTTACACGAATAGCTACGCTTGTCCTGGCTCTCCTTAGTGCACATCACGCCACGCTGCTGCTTTCCGCAGTGACAATGCTGCTGCACCTTTTCCGCACAATTCTCGCATTTTCCCGCATGGCAAAGTTGCTGACATCGATGTTCGCTGCAGTTGAGTAGTTTGTCGCAAATCGATTCGCACTGCAGCGGCTGCTTCATAGAACACTGCATCAGTTTGCTGGTTCGTCCGCAGCCACAACTGCGACTCACATTCGCCTGGCATGGCGGACATGGCCCCGGATGGCATAGCAAAGTGCACGCATGGTTGCAGCCCTCAGTACGGCAGCAAAGTTCCCCACAGCTGTGAGCTAACTCAGTACGCGTCAAGGGCGGATTTTTGAGCTTGCCACAGAAGCACAAGTACTCGCGCGGCAGTTCCTGCAGCACGTTCTGACAAGCTGGACAGCGCCAGCCCTCCGCCGACTTGGAGCTGCTGGCCCAAGTAATTGTACACTTGAGATGGAGCACGTGGTAACAATTCTGGCAGGACCATGTGCCATGATGCGGCTTTATTTGTTCCACACACACCAGACACTCGAGACGGCGTTGCTCGATATCTCGCATTAGTTTCTCGCGTTGCGACAACTTTTCGTTGTCCTGGCCGGCGCGTCTTGGCGATATTTGATGCTGCTTTTGCTTTTCCGGTGATGGATGGGCGCTGTCATTGCTATTGCTTGTGTCAAACTCTTCGCTGGCACGTGCATATCCATTGATACGATCTCGATTACGGTTCCAGTCGTCGCGTCGTTTGTTGCTTCTATGATTGTCATAGCGCTGTTGCTTCTGCGGCTTCTTGCGATCATAGCGATCCTCATTACGATCGATGCGATCCTCGCGGAAATCGTTGCGTCGCTGTTGGCGACTGTTGGAACCATATGCTTTTGGCAGTTGGGCTTGTTGACTACGCTGCTGCTGCTGTTGATGGTGATGATGGTTAGTTGTTTCACTACTTGCTATGGCAGTGCTGCTATTGCCATTAATATTGTATTTATTGTGGTTGTTATTATGGCTGCTGCTGCTCGATCTAGGAGACTGTTCTCCCAACCCCGTTGACGTCGCAGGTGCTGGGGAAGCACTTAAATTTAGCTTTGCAAAAGTTGGCACAAATTCTGGAGCCGATGCCTGAAGCTTGGAAGTGCTGAAATCAAAACTGCTGGCTGAGGCAAAAGGATTAATATCCAACGCGTGTCTTAACGGTTCTTGATAATTGTTGGTAGAAGAAACTCCACCGCTGCCACTGGCTGCTCCATCGCTGTTTTGATACTCGAAAGAGGGTTGTGCATATGAAAACTGTAAAATAAGAGTAAAAGTTTAGAATTCGTACAAAGTGAGCAAATCTTTTGGTGAGAACACTCTTACTCCACCATAGTTGCTATTATTCGGGGTCAGTCCAAAGGCTGCACCTCCGGCTCCATTGCTATAACTTAGGTTGGAAGTGGCCAGATTATGTTGCGTGATGAATTGATTGAAATTCACATAGTTATTGTTTCCACCGTGGCATGCAGAAGCTGACTCATCTGGAGCTAACAAATCGCCACCTGATTCGTTTGCAACAAACTGTTCTGGCTGTAACTGTGGCTGTTGTTGTCGTTGCCAATACTGGTCCATGACTCGTGCCTAACTATGAATCCGCGTGTTTTTCTTTTTTTCTTTCGACGTCGTCTGTTGCCGACAATGGCGAAAAGTTCATCCGAAATTATGCGTTAGACGTGACTTTTATCCCCGTGTCTATAAGCAAACACAAAAACACCGTTTACCTACAATCTTGAACGTAAGCTTCAGCTGCTAAATTTCACAAGAAATGGCAACATTCACCCAAATTTTGATGAGTCCACTCGAAGAAAAACATCTGAAGACACACGTTATACGCGTGTGTAAGTGTGACAGCTATATAAGTTTGTGATAGTTGCTGACGTTCACTGTTACTTTTCACAGCAAATATCGCTCAAGTAACGAGTCATTGCTTGAGGAGTCAATTTTGCTAAATTGAGGAGCACTCATTGTTAATGGGCTGTACAGCCTACTATTATTTTCCTACATTTATATTTTAGTCATTTATTCAACTAACGTCATTTGCTGACTTAAATTTATTTTAAACTGTTTTGCAATAAAATATCCAAACCCCAATGTAGTTATCGCTACTTTACGCTGTTTAGACTGAACTGCATCATTGAAATTTTAAATAAGTTGAACCTTACTCCACATTATTCCTTAAGCGGCTATGTGTATGGGAGGGAGGGCTATTGAAGCCGCATCATTCATCATGCGGCATTAAATTTGAAAACGTAGCCGTATTTTGACTTATATCAAACGAAGTGCGTTATCGTTGCAAATCAACTGATTATTCCACTAGCAAATTTTGGCGACTTAAAATCATTTCAATAAAATAATTTGATCGTTGTAAAGTGAGTTATGATGCAAAACAAAATTAAACAGAGTCAATTGATGCAAAAACATAAATTTTATTATAATTAATTTTTTAGTGTCGCAAAATGTAATACACTTATCGTTTGACATTTTCCTTTCTGCCTAAGTTAGTTTTTTTTTTTCCACTTTTGCACCCCTCAGCAGCTATTAGCGTGGTGCAACTTTGGTGCAAATACTTGCATCATTGAATCGAATGATTAAAGCACTAACCATACAATACATAGATGCGTCAGCCAGTACAAATTTCTGTATCATCAAAAACAGTATTATTGCAACCCCAGTCGGGCCGTGCGCTGCGATTCGAACACCGAGCCTCTTCGGCTCATTCGAAAATTCGAAGTTATAACGCAGCGCGCAGCGTTGAGTTAAGTCTCAGATCATATGCGGAGCGATGATCACGGGCGTATTTCGTTGCGCTCTGCTTTCGTTTCTATCTATGCGTGTATGTATCTACATGCTCGCCTATATCAGTATGTGTATGCATGTGAAGTTTTGCAACGTGCGGTTGCCTCGCAAACAAGCAGCTAGCGCACGTCAATTTTGTTTTGCCGCGACGAGAGTCTTGAAGATGAAGACAACAACAATTGCTCGCGTTCTATATGTTTGCAGTTAAATGGCACTTGCGCAAGAACCGCGTTGGCTCTGCTGGTGGTTTGCAAGCCCAACATGTTGTGGGTTCGGGTTCAACTCCCGATCGAGAATATATGCATATTTTGTTTTTTTTTTAATGAGAATTAAAGTAAAGTCCAATCACTCATTGATTTTTCATGATTTACAAATTTTTACATTTAAATATTAAAATAAAGTCATATTTCTTTTTTACAATAAAAATAAAACTATTATTATTAAAAGCTAGCAATCTATTTTTAAAAAAATACATTTTTGTAATTTAGTTTTAATTTTAATTTTCGATAGAAAATTTTCTAATAAATTAAAATTTAAACTGGTAAAAAATTTAAATATAAATATTAAAAACATATATAATTAATATTTTATTTTAATTGTTTTTAATATTTTTCTGTAATTTTTTGTATTGTTATTTATTATTATTTTCTGAAATGTTATTGTTATCTTAAAATGTAAAAAACAAAATTTTAAAGTTAAAACTTTTTTAAATAGGGTTTTAAAAAGTGTTTGCAAAAAGGAATTTGTAAATCATGAAAAATCAATGCGCGATTAGATTTTACTTCTGTCAGTATACTTGAAAAGGAATGAAAAAACTTAATTCTCATTAAAAAAAAAAAAAATTCATATATTCTCGATTGGGAGGTGAACCCGAACCCACAACATGTTGGGCTTGCAAACCACCAGCAGAGCCAACGCGGTTCTTGCGCAAGTAGAACGCGAGCAATGGTTGTTGTCTTCATCTTCAAGACTCGTCGCGGCAAAACAAAATTGACGTGCGCTAGCTGCTTGTTTGCGAGGCAACCGCACGTTGCAAAACTTCACATGCATACACATACTGATATAGGCGAGCATGTAGATACATACACGCCTACATAGAAACGAAAGCAGAGCGCAACGAAATACGCCCGTGCTCATCGCTCCGCATTTGATCTGCGGCTTAACTCAACGCTGCGCGCTGCGTTATAACTTCGAATTTTCGAATGAGCCGAAGAGGCTCGGTGCAGTGTTGCCATTTTAGCAATTTTATTGCTAGATCTAGCTATTTTGAAACTGCAAAAGCTATAAGATTTTGTGAAAAGCTATTAGCTAGAAATCTAGCATTTTTTTTTTAATGCTTCGGCTACTTTTAGCACTTTTTAAATAGTTCCGATAGCTCTTCTACCCATAGGATGTATTAACTTGAAAAATTTGCATTATCGATTCTGTTGATAGTTTATGTGCGAAGTTAGTTGGTGCAGACAATAAATACAAATTGTGAAACTGTGAAGCAGTGCTGCCAGTTTAGCAATTTAGTTGCTTTAGCTAATTTGCAACTTTTTTATTTTAAATGCTATTAGCTAAACATTTAGCAACTTTTTATTTCTCTTTTGGCAATTTTAGCTATTTTTGCAATTTTTGTATTTATTCTTTACTTAAATCCTTTTTATTTTGTATTCCTATTGTCATTCACTGCAAAAATTGCGATTAATAATTTGCAATGAAATCGGAGCTTGCATTTAACCAAGTGGTTCGATTATGTGAGCTGTTTGAGTTCACTGTCTTGAAAAGTTAACTGCATTTCAAATGTAATTTTTGCCCACTAAGTGTTAGCAAAATCATGAAAATCCGAAATCCTGTTCTTTTTTATTTTTAATTTCAATATTTTATTCTTAAATGGATTAAAAATGTACAAACTTGATAAAAAATGTCATTTAAAAGATTTAGCAATTTTGTTGGCAATTTTTTGTATAATTTTAGTAATTTTTAGCAACTTTTTTTCTCAAATCTAGCAATTGTTGCTCCAGAGATTCTGGCAACAATGGCTCGGTGTTCGAATCGCAGCGCACGGCCCGACTGGGGTTGCAATAATACTGTTTTTGATGATACAAAAATTTGTACTGGCTGACGCATCTATGTATTGTATGGTTAGTGGATTAAAGCAGATGCACTTGGTCTAAACATACATACAAATCATCTGTTCATATACAGAGATGTCACAGAAAACACTTCCACTCGAATTTTACTTCAATTTCTCTTGTAGGGAAAGTCCCCACAAAATCCATTCAAAAATACTGACTATAGGCAAAAAGCCCGTTTTTTTTTTGGGCATTTTTACCATTTTTGATGATAGAAACACGAAACTAACATATACATACCTAAAAAAAATATAGAATTTCAGATTTTTTTTTTCAATTGGACCACTGCTTTTCTAAAAATTTTTAAATATTTTTATGTAACATAATTAGTAAACGTATTTAGTTAATATATGCATGTATTTAGTTAATATATGTATGTATTTAGTTAATATATGTATTTTTAGGAAATTTGACATGGTTCCCTGTAGAATTAAATAAAAAACAAGTAAGAGGGCTGAGATACCCGCTACCCATTTTTAATAAAAGCAAAATATTGCGGTATTATTTTCAATATATATCGAAAATGCTGCAAAAATACTAAAATATACCAAATGGTATATTTGGTATAACGATATAGTACCACATTCAAAATATACCATAGACCATACCCATAGGGTATAAGGGTTTTATAACTTTCTGCAGGCAGGAAATGTATGTAACAGGTAGAAGGAGGCATCTCCATATATTCTTTATCAGCGTCAACAGGCGAGACGACATAGACATTTCCGTCTGTCTGTCCGGCTGAAAAACTGGATCTCGGAGACTAAAAGATATAGAGCTATTTTTTTTTTTCGATAGCACTTGTTATGTTTGCACGCAGATTAATTTTGTTTCAAATTGTTTCCTCGCACACTTTCGCCTTCACAAATTGACAAAAATCGAAAAACAAGCGCAATTTTAAAGCGCTTACAATAATAACTATCGTCTTTGTGATTCCTGAAAATTTGGTTGCGATTAGATAAAAATCGAAGTTATTAAGGATTTACTTTTGTATATTTTTGAATTAATTTTATATGGAGGCGCGCGGAAAAGACACTATTTCGCACATATGGGAATAGGGCTTTAACTACTTCAGAATTTATGTATATCCAATGAATAGGTTTCAACATCATCGTACCATCGTAATCAATTTGAGTTATATTTCACTTTTGCAATCACAAATTAAAGAACAGATGCCGAAAGAGCAATATAAACAAAAAGAAAGTAAGAAAGAATCAGGAATACAACGAGCTCCTGTTTCCTTCAAATGTACATACATACATACCTTATTTATCATCCTTTCTGCCGCTTTATAATCTAGTTATGGAAATTTAAAATAAAAAAAAAATTTCCAAAGATTACATCACCTTTGCGAGAGCACCCCACGGTGGGCTGGTTCAGTGCGTTTACTTTTTTGTTTGAACACTGCACTATGGACAAAAAGTCCCGCATTGCGGCATTTTTACATTTTCTTTTTTTGTGTTCCGAATTATTAAATTGTCTTTATTTTCTGAATTAGAATATGTACTTCAAGAGTGCTCAAACATATTTTTAAAAAATTGTAGACTTCGCTGATATTTTGTTATTCGCCCATAAATAAAGACTTTGATCTGGCAACTCCAAAACAAAAAATTTTCGCGAAAGTTTGTGATTTTTTCTGTGAGTTTTATATTCAAATATTAAATCAAACATAAAAGGTAAAATAGGAATTTTAATCGTCAAGTAATATTAATTATTAGCACTAAATTTTTAGCACATGTGATATATTGTCCAAACGAACAATGTGTTGTTGGTATGTTTAAAAAAAAAAAATGTATCTGTGTTTCCGTGGAGTGTAACTATTGAGTCTAGGCCAGTCGAGGCAATTTTAAAGCTGAATGTTATTAACTAAACTATTAACAATCAAATAGCGGTTAACATTTTTGCCCGTTTTTGCCCGATTTTCGGAAAACTCAATGTTGCAGTTGTATTTACGGCTTGTTGTTCAACGTTGCTTGATTTTTGCAGCAACAACAACTGCCAACAATCTGCTGTGAAGCGGTTTGTTTGCAAAATATCGATAAAAATTAATTAAGTGATCTTCAGAAAATCTTAATAAAAGATAAGCTTAAGCAGTTTTTCGGATTGATAAACCCTAATTTGCCAAAATGCAACAGAAAAGCATGCGCAATGGCTTGCATCCTCGTTCAAAATCGATTTTCTTGAGAAGATGTCCCACGCAAAAAGCCTGGTGGTAAACGCTTGACGTATACTAAGGCAGGACCAAGGTTAAAGTAAAAATTTAGCTTTGAATCAAAAAATTCTTTTAGAAACTCTTGATATTGAGCTTTCAATAACAGGGGCATGTGTAGAAAATAGTGTATAAATCAGGTACAAGAAGGCGGAGATAATGAATTGCAAATTTTCGGGCTGGATTGTCTGAATTTGGAAGAAGAGCTTTGGGAAGAATAAATTATTAGCTGGGCAACAGGGTATGAAGTCACAAAACTTAATATTGGACTCTAACTAATTTTTAATTTAATTTTTCAAGTATACAAATTAACTTAATTGCGCAAATTTGCAAAAAATATATTAATTAAATACATTAAGTGCACATTTATTTAATATATTACGTTAGAATATTTTAAAACTAATTAAAAAAAAATCGAAAATTGAAAAAAATCTTCATGGTAAGGTGGGCGGGAAGGAAGGCGTGGTCCAATTAAAAAAATCAAAAATCCGAAATTCTATCTTATTGTTTTAGGTATATGTACAAAGTTTCGTATTTCTATCTTCAAAAATGGTAAAAATGCTGCAATTTGGCCATAGTGCATTGTCGCCTACACTTGAGTTGTATTTGTATATAAACACTAACCAGATAATGTCTGCGAACACACTTAACGCGTAACTTTGATGTTAAATAAAAATAGTTATATTGAAGATATTGCCCCTTTTTTTTAAATTAACACATCTATTTTCAAAATTATAACCATCTTTTCTATTCTTTACTACCAACATATTTAACTAAAATTAAAAAACAAAAAGTACACAAGTTTTTGAGCAAGAAAAAGGGTGCGAGTAAAGTTTTTAATCAGCGTGCAAAAGCTCTTTATGCAGCTTTAGGTACCGAGAGATCATGAATTTCGTCATTGCATTTAACACATCGCTATGGACAAGAAGCGGAAGGAAATTGTTCCTGATGTGAACTGACTGTCAATCTACGTCGTGAGGGGAAAACTCCACGGGAAATTGGCGAACTTGTTTTCAAACCGCATTCAACAATTCAAAAAGTCCTAAAAATGTTTGATGAAACCGGTAAAACTGACCGATTGAGAAAAGCGGGACGTTTTGAAGGCGGTGAGGTATAATCTTATGTTATAAGGATATAGGCAAAGTATAATTTACATGATGACGCGTCCGCAAAACTTCGAAAAAGGAGGACTTTCATGCCTTTGCTGAACGGAAGCAGCCTCTCATATCAGCCGTTCAGTGCCTTGTCTGTTTGGTTATATCAACACAGTCGCCTAGTTCCTTAGATTGATATTTTATAATATTGTGAAGATTTACCATAAATGTTTGCTTCTTAATTAAAATACTCTAACTTGAATGGTTACTATCGATTATCGACATAATTTTGATTTTGATGGACAGCCACATACCAGCAACATATTTAACAGATATGGCTACAAAAATTGCTGCATATAATCTTTGCTTCTCACACACTTTTGTGTTGTTTTTATTTATTTACATATCCATATACATAGACGAAACGATTTAAGCACAGGGCCACAACTTATGTGAGCATTGCATATTGGAACATTTGTCGATTTCTTAATAAAGCGCTGTGACCAAAATCTTGTTTTATTTTTCGCGTATCTCGATATGATAAAAAACGAGCAACAAATTTAATAACGAGTACCGATATATCGGACTATAGTCCAATACAGGAATCCATATTAATGTCATATTGGCTGTTCCACAGACGAAAAACACCGACAACCTATTATTTCGCGATGACATCGGAACAGCGCTTTAGAATGTTTATATTTTGGGATCCAACTTAAGTTAAGAGTGATTAAAAGTGTGACTACGACTGTATGCATTAAAATTTGGCTTTAAATTTTTTTTTTTTGTTCTTGATCTGCTTGCAACACTTCAGTGAAATCAAAACTTATATCTTTATCTTTTATAGACAGACAGACGTGCTATATTTATATATTATGTAATACTGGACTGCATCCTAGAAATTTTTTATTAGGTGGAACCTTCCGCCGAATTTTTCCATAAGCGGCTGTGTGTGTAAAAGGGATGGTTATTGGAGCCGCATCATTGATCATGCTTCATTAAATTTAAAAAGTTAGCCGTATTATTTTGGTATACTTGTCGAAAACAATGCGTTATCGTTGAAAATCAGCGCCTTCATATTGTTTCAAATTGCTTTGCAATTCTCACCTTATTTATATTTATTCTTTCTGCGTTTATTGGCTTAGGCGCTATTCCCAGATGAGCGAAATCGCATTGTTTCCGTGCAACTTATATCAACTTAATATAAAAAACCCCGGCAAAAGTTTAGCTTCTTTATTTAGTTCCGCATTTCCCAGCACAAAAGAGGGTTTCGCTACAACCATAATTCCACAATTTTTTTGCACACTCATATCGGCACATCATCAAGATAGATAATTAAAAAAAATTAAAAAGAAAGCAATTGGAAACATTATAACGAGAACACTAGATGACTAAACAAAGCTGTGGAGTTACAGAATTGTATTATCTGCTGATAAATTTTTAAGGGGTGTCAAAGAAAACGAAAATGTTTGGGATTTTCACAATTTTACCAACCGTTTACAACTTTGATGTTACCTTGTCAAATTTTTAATTTCCCAAGCTTTTTATCGTTTTAAGCGATAATATTAAATTAAATTAAATTTTCTTTTTTATTTAGTTAAAAAATGTTTGCAAAAAAGGATTTTCGATTCTATGAGACAGCCATGAAAGTCACTCAGTATTTTTTGGTATATTCATTTTGTATATTTTAAGAATAAGACCGAATTGTTTTGCTTTTATTCAAAATGGGTATCTCACAGCGACCACCCTCATACTTATTTGTATTATTAAATAACTTCTATTCTGACAATACTTCCAGCTACCGGTCACCTGTGAATGTTCCGTTATTTTGCTTTTAATTTGACATCTCTTAGATTTATATGCATGAATGGAGATTTTCCACAAATTTCGTATAAGCGAAACCTATGAATTAATATATTTACACCATTATTTTGTTTAATTTGAGTTTTAAGGTCTATTAATTACTGCGAAGTCAATTTTGTAATATGAAGCAACTTTATTCAAATTACAAAGGCTAAATCTTGTAAGTCTTGTAGGCTCATTACGCGGATTGCTTTTCTATACAAACGATTTTTTTTAAGAAATATCTTTAGTATAAAGGTAAATTGCCACAATCATTCCATAAAGCCCCAAGACCTCTGCGAAAATTAATATGAGAATCATTCCAATAAATAATCGAGGCTGTAAGGCGGTATTGCGGACCCCAACGTCGCCAACTACTCCAATAGCATAACCTGAAGCTAGTCCACACATGCCCACAGATAAACCAGCAGCCAGATGCACATATCCCCTGGCTATGGAATAGGACATCGCTGAATCCAAGATCCCAGCAATTAGTACAGAAACCACCAAACCATAGATCGCTATAATTCCAGCCATAACAATGGGTATAATAGATTTCATGATCAGTTCCGGTCGCATGACTGCTGTTGCTGCTATCCCAGTACCAGAGATTGCGGTACCGTAAGCAGCTCCAAACGACGATAAAACCATGGCTGCCGATACGCCCATTACTCCATAAAAAGGCCCGTACGATGGAAATTTCTCGTACCGCCCAATCGTAGCAGTATTCTCCACAAGATCCATTGTATTAAATAAATGTTTTGATTAAATTATGTTATTTATTTATTAACAGGTAAATCACATTCGAATGCAAAACTAACTATTGTATTAATGCATAACTTGACAGTAATAACATAGAAATATTGTACATTATTACTTAACACTAATAAGCGAGAAGTGCCAGTATTGCTTAGAAAGTCCTCAAGTTACTAAGGAGGGTTTGGTGTGCCGGTGGAAAAGCGGAAGTTGCAGTGACTGCCTGAACCGCATACGATGTTGGTGGCAGAGTAAGGCTGGGAGTGGCTGCCATGCCCAGAGACAGCGTTGTCTGTGGCAATGGCAGTGGCAGCTGTAGTTGTTGCTGTGATTGCTGATGATGTTGTTTAGTGGCCACAGGAAATGCTTGAGCGCTATCTGACGGTCGGTATTGACATTTTTTCGCATGTGTACGCATATTGCTGGACTGTGTAAATGCCTGGTTGCAATTTGGATGCGGACATACATAGGGCTTGCAGCCTGTATGGTAATTGAGATGAGTCTTAAGATGGTGCTTTTTGGTAAATGCTTTGGGGCAAAGCGGGCAGCTGAAGGGTTTGATGCCAGAGTGGAGACGATGATGAAGCGTCATATTGCTGCGATCAGCGAAGGATTTGCCGCACACGGAACACTGATACGGTTTCTCGCCACTGTGTGTCCGCATGTGCTGCTTGAGCAGCATTTTGCGGGAGAACCTCTTGCCACATTCGGCGCATTTGTGCGGCTTGACGCCTGTGTGAATGCGAACATGCATGTTGAATGCGACACGTTGATTAAAGGACTTGGGACAGTAGGGACATTCGTATTCTTTACGATTCCGATGAATTTTCATATGACTACTGAGGTAGCCCTTGTCATTGAAGGTCTTACCACATTCCGGACATTCTGCAGCAAACTCCTTCGTGCCTCGATGTACGGATAAATGATATTTATAGTTTCGAAGCTGAGAGAAACCTTTGCCACAGTCCGAACATTCGTAGCGTGGTGATTTGTGTGTCTTTTCATGCGCCTACAAAGAAAGAGAGAGAGAGGGAGAGAGGCAAAGAGAGTGAGAATGAGAAAGAAACTTAGGAGAAATGCTGCTCATTGGTTGGTAGCCATTTTGTGAAACTACTCTCATTGAAACAGAAACCGATTATCTAATGTGACTTTATATATGTGTGCGTGTGTAAAAGTGAGCGTGAGAGATGGAGAGAGAGAGCACGGGCTGCACCCATGCGCATAACCAGTTCTCGCATCTGCCTCGGGCTTCTCTCTCGTCACTTCTGTATTTGGAAGCCTCCATTTTATCTCATTCAGATTTGCATAGGCTCTCTTCGACGCTATTGGCAACTGTTGCTCCGCCTTCGCTTCAGACCGCCCACTTATAAAGTGTTTACATTGAAACTGGTCGACAAAGATACGCCCCGTTAGTCTAACAAATTAAAGAATATGTGATCTTATTGTAGATTTAAAATCCTTGCAATTCAACGCAAGATCAAATGAACTGGATCCGCACGCAACAAATATTATGACAGCTTAAAGCTATTGAAAGCTATACTAATAGGTAGCTATTTATGGGGTATTATAAGGATGCTTGGATTTCATATGCTCATAATCTTTTCTAAAACTAAGAAAAATTATACAAAATAAATCCTGAATATGTGAAGACAATTAAATGGCTGGATCTATAACTAAATATATTTAATAAAACTCACCTGTAATGTTTCAGAGCATCCAAAGACCTTGTCACAAATACGGCACTTATAGCTGATTTCCTCAGCTATGATTGTGCTTACACTGGATCCGATCTTCGATTGTAATTCAGATGTTGACGCAGATGAAGAGATAAGTTTCACATCGGTAACTGTTGTGAGGGAGATGTTTGTGGTGCAATTTCTGGCACGAGCTGGCTGTGACTGACTGCTAGAGCTGCTCACCGAAGAGGCTGCTGGTGATGTCAATGGCGAGAGCTTATAGCCACCACCAAATTGCTTGTAATAATCCAGGCATTCCAGGCAATCGACGCGACTGCAAGCGGCCGAAGCAGCATTCAATTTAGGTTGCGACGCATTCTGCGCATTAATCACATAGGGAGCAAAATATCGCTTTTGATGCTGGAGTTGCGGTTGATGATAGGGCGATGTAGGCGGAGTGGTTATGCCTGCTGCAGCAGCAGCTGCGGCATAAGCTGGTAGCAATTGTGGAAAAAATTGTGCGTAGAATTTTGTAGCGCTCGCCATAGCGAGGAAGTCCGGGGGCAACATGGCGCTACTCCTTTCTCTATCATTCGTATATCCAATTGAATTGAGTGAAGCGGGCAGTATGTTAGAAGCTGCAACAGGAATTGAAGGTGGTGATGCTGTGGGTACTAAAGTTGCGGAAACGACATCTTGATTGCCCCTGGATAAGTCCAGAATATTGTTTGAGTTAGGCTGTGCCCGCGGTGTTCTCTTGGCATCATTATCCTTGGCTAAGCCGCCTAAAATGCGGCTAATACTAAAGTCAGTAACTTGCTGTGGCACCACAGCCAGTCCCGGCGCCAACTGTGGGCTAGGAGATGCCGCCATTTCATAGCTGCGCTGCAGCATGGCTTGCTTAAAACCCATTGTTTTTTCTTGCGTTATGTTTTTGGCGTCGGCAGCGTTCATATACTTGAACCGTGTCTGAAACTGTGGAACTGTCACGCTACGCGTCGAAAATCGAAATGTGTAGCCTAAACTGTTGTCAACAGTCCACAACGTCTTGACCAGCTCGATATTGTATTACGGCTTCTGGCTCTCTGGCGTTTAATTGGTTAAAAAACTGGTTTACAACTCAGCAGAGAGACCAGCCCGCTATACGACTGGTATCCAAGCTCATACTCACTCTCAGACTGCGACGGCTTCTCAGACACAAAATCCGCTCTCAATCTCGCATTCGTACTTAAGAGATTCGGAGCCAATTAAGCAGCCCTAGCTGCCAGTGCTGAGACAAAAAGTCGCGCCTCCAATTACGAGAGCTGCCAAAGAAGTGGCCGAGAACAATTTCGTAGTAGCATTTTACTAGTCACATCTATCATAACGTTTATCACAGATCTTTCGTTTTGGGTCTCCTAGCCTGGCTCATGCTCTCCATATGCTTTTTCTCTCTCCCTTTTGCACTCTTCTCCCTCTTTTTCTCTCTCGTTCATACTTGTATGGTTGCGTTGATCACAGATTGTTTTACCAAGATTCCTTTCTCAACGTTGTTTTTGTAATTAATTGTGGTAATAAAATGTGCTCATCGTTAAATTTTCAAAATGTTTTTCTCTTGCTCTTTATATTCAAGTTGTTGTTGTTATTTGTTTGTCTGTCCTGCAGAATTGTTGCTGTTAATGTTGTTGTTGTTGTTGCTTGTGAGCATGTGTGAATCTTACAGTTATAAGTGCATTTTTGAGCAAGAAAGAACTATGATATTATATTTTATCCAGTATTGTGATTATAAACTAATTTAAATTAATGGGATACGTTTATGCAAAGTATGATACTCTCATACTATAATTTTGCGCAAATTACCATATGCATATAGCATTAAAACTTAGTCCATTTCGCTTCAGTTTTTTGTTATCGGTCTCTTCACACACACAACTGAAAGTAAAGTCATTAAATAAGGCATTTCTCTAACTACGTTTTTATTATAGTTTGTAGTAAATCTTACTAATACAAAATGTTATAATTGTATGTAACAAAATTCGATTTGCGGAGGCGGAAGCAAAAGTCAAAGCGATTAACAACTATAGTATTGATGACCAAATACCCTTTAAGTTTCTTATCTGATGACAATCAAATTTTGAGAAACTGTTATCTGAAACAAATTTAATCTGCGTGCAAAAATAACAAGCACTACGAAAAATAAAAACTATAAATCTATCTCATACAGCGCTTGAAAACCTGTGCTGCATGCGACATGTCTATATCATTTCGGCTGTTAACGCTTATCAAGAATATACATAAATAGTACCACCCTGTTAGGTGATTACATATGTACTTTACCTTCAGGCACAATGTTATAATACCCTTCTACCCTATAGGTAGCGAATATAAAAATTGTTGGCATTAGAGACAACACTGGGCAGCGATTGTACTTATATTTTCACTGTTTCTAGATTGTTTAAGGTTAAATTTTCGCAAAATTTAGTTTTATATTGTTTTATAATATAATTTTATAATGTCATGGGAGACATTACTCTATATATCTTTTATTGATCCATTTCCGCAAAGAGGGAAAAATTAGAAATTCATAAAGAATTTTCAATGAATAATTTACGTTCGCTCTGTCACGTAACAAAGAAGACCCCGTTAAAGTCGTAATAAAATAAAGACCGAAGTGCAACAAGTAATCGGGAGCGCGCGAGTTGAATCGTCGGTCGGGAAACACCCGCTGACAGAAAATCACTTGGCAACGGCTGATCATTAACCGATAACACATGACATTAAAGTTCAACAAAGTGAAAGAGTTTAGAGGCACAAAAAATGTGATAAATGCTGGCCACCCCATGGATATTCAAAAAGAAGCACGGCAACAACCACAGCAAGAACAACAATAACAATGACAACGACAACGACGAAGAAAAGGCTGAACAGGTGGTGGGGCGAAAAACAAGCGGAAAATTAATAGGTTGAACGATGATCAGCAAGAGAATAAGATTGAGACCGTGTGCGTTGACGTGAGCAAAGAGGAAGCTGAAGCCGTGGAGAGGAGTGAGCGGATTAGCAAGCAAGAGTGTGGAGTCAGAGAAGACAGACAGTAAGGCACACACGGGCAGCACCATATCAGATAGGTATCAGCTTACATTGGAGCCCGTTGGATCCCCACATGACAGTAGTGAGCTCATGAGAATTTGTCAAAATGTCAACGGGTGAAACAGTTTGTTTTGCCTGGAGTTTGGGAATCCAGATTCGAACTCAGACTCCAGGCCCCACGTCCACGTTCACGAGCTGCAAAGCCACGTAGCTTTTGTAAAACAAACCATTAGCAGCTAATAAACATTAGTCATGCAACCACAAGTCGGGGCTAGAGAACCCTGGTATGGGTCGATGATTTAGTGAGTGTAATTAAAATTTAAAGTTTCTTTACCTTGCTTATGTAAATGATCGTGCGGAATTCCACGAATAAATGAACAAGTTTCAATCCCATTTTCTCTCTCTCTTTGTTGGCTTCACTTTGGAAGTTTTTGTTTTTATTCGTAAATATAATGTATACAGATCTTGAATTTCTGGTAATTCGTCCGCTTGCTAACAGCATCGTCATTAATCAGGCAAAATTTCCTTTTCTTAGATCGGTCTATTGGCAATGCGACAAGTTGGCAAGTTGGTCATATATTGATGACTTTGTAAGTGATCGCTGAAAACTCATGTAAAAGAAACTTTTCCCTTATTGGGATTTCAATATTGTAGGAATATAGCCTATCAGTAAATTTATAATAATAATATTAGTAATAATAATAATAATGGTAATAATAATAATCATAATTATAATAATATTAATCATAATAATAATAATAATAATAATACTGCTCATTTTCGATTGATTTAAATGTTACACTCTAGAAAAGTATGATTCTTTATACTTATATTTTTTTTTAGCGTATTTAAATTATTAAAAAGTGCACGTTACTTCGAATATATGTCGTTTTCTAGTTATAAATAAAAAACACTACATTGCGTACTTTTTAATCATTATAAAGTTGTGTAGTTCTATATTAGTAGGTTTTATTTATTTTACAATGTTTATAAAGTTTTGTTACGTGACATTCCGAACGTAAATTATACATTGAAAATTATATATGAATTTATAATTTTTCCCGCATTGCGGAAATCAACAGAAGAGGATATAGAGTAATGTATCCCATGACAAAAAGATTATAAAACAATCGGAAGATGACGATTAATTTAATAATTTGTGAATACAATATCGCATATTAATAAATGCTCAATGGAAAAATATTACATTTCTAGAATAATATGCATACATATACATATGTATGTAGATATGTATGCACAACTATGTATGTTCATTTTCTTCTTAAAAGTCGTGCAAGTTCCTAATGCGCCCACATTTATTTGATCCACAAGGTTTATTAGTATACATATGAATGTATGTATGTACGTACAGTAAATAGTCAACATTTTAACGTGGTACGAACAAAAGGTATCTGGCAATGCTTACGGAATCATTTAGGAGGTGTTAGACTATAGTGTTTTCTGTATAATTTATACGTATTCGAAAAAGTTGGCCACAAAAGACAAAGAGACGTTAGCATTTACATACAGTCCAACAAAGCGATATTCATAAATAATGTGTGCATGTATGTGTATATGAGTACCTGCCTGTCTTTTCTTGCATATGTATGTACATGCACACTTACGTACATACATATGTATGTATGTATGCATACTATAGTCCCATGCATACATACAAACATACATATGTATACTATACATATAATGCTCGCCGACCTGTGTTGTAGATCACAATCATTTCAATTAATTCAAATATAAAATACGAAATACGCTCGAAATGAGATAGACGGGCGGCTTCGCAAAATAAACCGCGTGCTCAAATATATCAAATTTCAATATCAATGAGCCACACACATAAATCAAGAGACCTCCCCAGTCAGACAGGGTTACCGAAATCCAAAAACGAAAGTGTAGAAAAGCACACGCACTCAAATGGAGCGAACATCTCCAAATGACAGCTGAAAACACATAACATATAACACAAAGCTGACTTTTTATGTATCCTAAAAAGACCAAATTTAACGATCTGACGAAAAGCTGTCAAAGTCAAAGTATCGTGCCCCTTCGCACAACTCCCCTCATCGCTGTAATTTATTTTCTATTTACAATTCTAGAAACAATACTAACTTTAATTCCACGTTAATTATGCTAATGAAAACACATTTAGAATACAGAAATTAAAATCAAATTTTTCAATTTAAATTCGATCGTATCGCATTTACCATTTTAGTTTTATCGAAAGACACATTTCATTGGAAGCGGCGGTAAAAGAAACAGCCACATTTAATACTGGCAGTGCGTACAACAAAGCCAGCAAGAGGGTTTTCGATCTTGATTGCATATTGAGAAATTTTTTTGGAGCGCCTCTATAATCCGCAATAAAATACACACCTATATACGTATATGTATGTATAGGTGTGTAAGGTACCTTTTGGTAGACTTCGCCAACGTAACCAATGTGTTTGACATGCAATTATATGATCACTTCAATCATGAGGAAGTCATTTTCGCCTATTTTCGATGATTAAAAATAGATGAGTCCGTTTACTAAAAGCCAAACAATACAACTAGATATACAGCATATCATGTAATTGACAAATATGCGTGTGTCTATGCATTCATATTTTGAACAGTTCAAAAATTAACGAAATATTTTGATATTTTGCGATGATATTTTTTCAGTTAGTTGTCGTTACTGTTTCATTTTGTTACATTTCCTGCCAGTTTATAAGTCGACGAACAAATCGGTTCTTTTTTAAGTGTTTTATTTTTGTGGATAATCATACATGTATATTAATGTGATCCAGGAATATGAGGAGTACTTTCATCAATTTTTAGGTGTTTTATCATTTGAATTAGGCACACCCACATAAAATAATAATAAGTTGTATATGTGCATATTCATGAGAAATTCTAAATGCTGACTAAAATGGTACTTATAGTATGTCAAGAAACTCTTTACACGCTGAAAAAAAAAAACATATTTTTTGACTTTGCATGCAAAAATAACGCCTTTAGTTAGTTTTTTTCAATATTTTTTTAATGCAGAACTATTATTTAGCAAATTTTTAATTAGTATGTACAGAAATAAAAACAATACAACGAGAGGGAAAATTTTCAAGCAAGAAAAAATGAGTATACACATTTTTGACACTGTCAAGATACTCTTTACACACTTGTGTTTTCGATTCCGTTTTGTTCTATATTTAGAAAAAAAAAAACGGAACTTTACCGTTATCCATGCTTCTGCACAATGCACTATTTTTGCATTCTTTGCATTCCTTTTTATTCAATTGCGAAATCTTGCTGCGCACTTGTCAAAAAGCTGATGTTTCAGATTAGCTTATGAAGTTAGCCAATTGATTTATTATAATCACCAAATTGGGATATCTATAGCGGAGCTAGTGAAGATGATTGTGTGTCGCCAAAAACAGTTTATGTTTTAAATCGAGCAGAAAACGAAGAAAGGCTGGAAGCAAAGCGTGGAAGTGGTCGAAAGAAGAAGATTGAAGAGCGAGAAGACCGCCGTCAAAAACCGTCAAAACCCCCAAATTTCGACTAGAACTCTTGCCAAGGAGTTGGAAGAAGAGAGTGGCAAGGTCATTTCGCATGAAACCATCCGCCAACTATTTCTAGGGTTGCGCGTAAGAAGCCCCTGCTTTCAAAATTAAATGTTAAGAAGCGCTTTACTTTTGCTGTCAACATGAACGTCAAGCCGGACAACTATTGGGATGACGTCATAATCTGTGACGAGACTAAAATAATGCTCTACTATAATGATGGACCAACTAAAGTTGGCTCTAGATCAGGGCAACATCATTCCGACAGTAAAATTTGTCCAATTGTCGGTGATGGTTTGGTTTGCATTAGCGCGGCAAGGGAGTGCGTATGCACTTATTGAAAATACAATGAATGCTGAGCAATATTTTTCCATTCTCAAAACAAATTTGAGGCAAAGTGCAGATAAATTTGGTTTTATTGTCGATAATAAGCCGAAATTTAAATTTTATCAAGACAATGATCCCAAACATAAGGAGCTCATTGTGCGCACATGGCTCCTTTATAATTGCGAAAAGGTCATAGACACATCTACTCAGAGCCCTGACATGAACCCTATTGAAAATTTGTGGGTTTATCTAAAGAAAAAAGTGGCAAAACGGCAAATTTTCACAGACTATAACTTTTAAAGGTTTTTTGTTCGTAACACTCGAATCTGGCTTAAGGTGTTAACGCTAAAATACATTCTCATTAGTGAGGAGACACAGCCGATAATGGCTTCCTGGCTGTGAGTAAAATCAATCAAATTTTATAATATGGCTGGGCGTTAGCCGCTATATTAGTGTTGGTGTTGATTCGCTTGTTCTTCATGCTTTTGCTATTTATGTTGCTGGTTGGGTAGCTTTGAAGCTACCGCCATAGAGCACGAAATTTGCATAATCTAATTATGAGTTTTTTATGTGTGGGGCTGTGTGCATACTCTATCTGTGTGGTTCAATCAAGATAAGTTTTACCATTATTATTTTATTTTTATTTTGGGGATTTGTGGGGTTTTTCTCATTTGCCTTAAAGGTTAGGTAGTGCCATTGTCATTATTTTCACACAAATCAAATCTTATGTTCACTTACAGTTGTAAACATTAAACTTAGTGAAACAGTATTAAGAATCCTTGATCATAACATCTTTTTGCCAACAGGATATGTTTGTAAAAAGCAGAGAGAGAGGTATCTGTCTATCCTTCTGAGCACCGCACCTATTTTAAGTGGATGTTCTGACAATCTGGTATATTTTGCACTCTGTGGTATTTTGAAATGAACCACACTCTGTATTATTTGAAACGAGTGTACTTTCTCACTTGCTTTTACTTTTTCCAACTACGTGATCTGGTATTAAATTTCAAGATAGCTCCAGTGTTTATTTTCATTTTCATAACTTTTCATTTAATAAACTCTGTTGTCCGTCGGCCTAACAGCATACCTGACATCCCCAGCGGCCACTTAACTAATTATCTCAATGACAATTATTACTGAAGAACAGACCACACCAGATCCGAGTACAAAAACCTGGAACCCGTTACATTGACTCGTAATTATCAGAAATGACCATAATTATTATCAACAAATGATAAAAAAAGAGAAAATGGCAGAGGGAGCCTAAAGACCTATTAGACCACACATTACCGAAATAGTACTATATTTAATGAACAGTAGTCTCCACAGTAATAAGGAAGTAATAAGGTGAATGGGACTTTCTCGAGAAAGTTGTAAAACCTATTATGACTTTCTGCTTTCTTACACCCTAAAAGGATTTGTCAAATGAAGTACATAAATGAAATTTTATTTATATTTAATGATTTTGCTATAACAAATCAGATATTACAGGAAGGAACAATATTCTCTTTATAGTCGAGTGGACTATAATAACACATAATGATAAAAGTAAATGGTGATTATGAGATTGTTCTAAAATTTTATGAAGAAAGTGTCTTTTTGACACACATTTGTAATCTTTCTTGCATCTTTCCGTAATTGTTTGGAAGAGATCGAAGGGATGATTATTGGATTTGCTTTGGTGAATCTACCTGGAAGTGTCATCTATCTGTTCATAACGTAAGTAATGATTGACATGAAAATGTTGCAAGTTTACCTTAAAGCAATGATAGAAATGCCGGCCAGATAACTTGAGCAGCATAATAGAGTTGAAGCTACTGCCAAGCTGCAGGCTAAAGCAAAGCAACACCTGCCGTCAATTTTGTCGGCCTTTTGTTGTACTCGTATTTGCTTGTTAATTAAAATCTCGGCTTCTTATAAAACATTTTTTAATAAATAATATAAAATGGGAGAAAAACAACAAAATTACTTACAAGAAAAACAATTAAACTAAGCAAACAACAACAATGACAGCAACAACGAACACAGAAAAAAGCTAAACAGTTAAAGACCTTAAAAAATGTTAACTGACGACATCTCTCTGTGATTTCAGGCCTCATGGGCTACACAAGCCTACGCAATCGGAGGCACACATTTTGCCGGTCCACGTCTCTTATAGCGGTCAAGTCAGTGGTCATAAAACAATTAATTTTAATTTTGTTACTGGGTGATGGCTCAGCACAGGCACCACAGGCAGCAAAAACAAAGCCTAAACCAAAGCCAAGTTACGAGTCTGTGAATATGCAGGCAGGCACTAGGTTGAGACATAATTAACGCATGGTTCGTAGTTGTTGTTCGGTAATTGTGCACCTGTTGCCGCCTTTTGAGCTCATTGCAGCATTGTAGCATAACCAACAAATTGCGTACCGGAGACACAGATGCTGAGTGACAGATTTTTCTGCAAGTTACTGGAAAAAAGGTGAATGAGCGTACAAAACTTAACAAGTAAGAAAGCTACAGTCGAGTGTGCTCGACTGTGAGATACCCGCTACCCATTTTGAATAAAAGCAAAATATTGCGGTATTATTTCCTAAATATACCAAAAAATACTAGAAAATACTAAAAATATACCAAATGATATATTTGGTATATTTTTGGTATTTAGTATAGTACCACTTTCAAAATATACCATAGACGGCATAATATACCAGATTGTCGGCCAAAGCAACTGAGACCCCTAGTAAGTAGGCGTTTTAGCCCATACAAAAGTATTTCTTTAATAACTTTCACAATTTTGATCCGATCGCAACCAAATTTTCAGAAGTCACGAGGACTATAGTTCCTAATGTATATCCCAAAATTCGCGGCTTTAGCTTTATTATTACGCTTGTTATTCGATTTTTTCTGATTTGCGGGGGCGGAAGTGGGCGTGGCAAAAATTTAAAACAAACTTGATCTGCGTGCAAACATAACAAATGCTGTCGAAAAAAAATTATAGCTCTATCTCTTATAGTCTCTGAGATCTAGGTGTTCATACAGACGGACGGACAGACGAACAGACGGACATGGCTATATCGTCTCGGCTGTTGACGCTGATCAAGAATATATATACTTTATAGGGTCAGAGATGCCTCCTTCTACCTGTTACATACATTTCCTGCCGGCACAAAGTTATAATACCCTTCTACCCTATGGGTAGCGGGTATAAAAACCCTCGATATAGACTTATCTGAAAGTTATAATAAATATAGACAACCACAACAGCTATAATAATATAATATGTATACAATAAGAGTCAACAAATTTCAAAAATAATTATTAAATTTTTAAATTTTATTGAGTAATAATAATTGTTTAATTAACGTAAGAAATAAAATGATAATCTGGTAACTCTAAGTAAATAAATTGATATGGCATCCTTTTGTTGAAATTCATTATATACATATGTACATAGAATATTGCGAAATGAAGTAGTTCGCTTTGAATCGTTAAGTTGAATAAAACACAGCAAATGAATTGACTGTCGAATAAACGTTTTATATAATTTCCATTAAATCAACTCTTGTCTTTTTACTTGTACTACTGCGATCTGATCGTTAGACCAAATTCCAACAATAATATTATATTATAATACAAAAACTTAAATCTACGAAACTGTAAGAGATAATATATTTTATTTTAAACAATAACTACCATAGTCTTTATAATTTCTTAAATCTCAGAATTGCTTTTAAAAATAAATTCATATGGTTGCTTGGATTAACAATATGGTTTAGTTTGTAGTCAATGTTATATTTTGAATTTAAAACTATAGCGATATACCAAATACAGAAATTTAAGCATATTCGCACGCACACTCAAGTTTTTATACTGTATACTTTTGTCAGTATAAATTGGAATGATAAATATTATTCAACCATAGCGATTTCTACGAAATAAAGAGCATCACAACACGTTAGGAAACAAGTAAAATATATAATATCGTAACTTTACATATTTGTATGTTCATGCAAGAAGAAGAGATACCGATGAACTATATAAAAATAGTTTCTCAAATATCCTGCTCATTTAATATCTAAAGAAAACGCCATTATAATGCTTAAGGGGTAACACCAATTTAACCCTTGTTTTTTGAGCGTTTTTTTTTTGCGATTTTTATTCGACCAGAAGGAATGGGAGCAAATTAATTAAATTTGGATATGATGTGAAACATATTTTAAAAAGTACAAATACTTTTGTTTTCATACTAAACTGAACCTACGTACGGAGTTTTGAAAATATTGATTATTTTTGTAAGTTTGGTGAACGTCGAAATTTAACTCAAATTTTTCTTCAATATAAAATAAATCCGTATGGTACTGTCTTCGTTTTCGTCACCTAAACATATTGTCAAAATTTCAAGCAAAAATTTTGAAAACTCTTTGAGTTGTGCTGCGTGCCAATTTCAAAATCTGGACTTCAATTAAAACGCGTTCAAAGTTTTGATTTGCCAATACTTTACATGTGGCGGTCACCCCAAAAAACTAGAATTAAGTGTAATAAAAGTGTTCTTCTGCCCCAATTTTTTTTTTACTGTTTTCTAGGATGGTTAAACTAAAGCAAAAACAAAAAAAAAAAATTTTATTTTTTAAAAATTTCCCAGTAGTGTTGGCACTTAACTCGGCTTTGGTCGGATTGTTTCTAAGTTAGCCAATAAGTTGAAGTCATTTGACTTTTTTGGTACCGGATGCTTAAAATTTATATTGGTTATATTAAACAAGTAAGTCAAATAAATTAAATCGTAAAAAGCACCACTTGGAAATTGTGCTAATTATAGATTTCACTGAAGCACCAGCGTTGTTAAGAAAAAACAAAGCCCCTGCCTTGTACTCAAACTTAGCAAGCACCATGGGATATGTTTCTCGATATTCAGCCACACACAGTAGCTCCTCCGATCAAGGGAAATGTTGCTACACCATATTCGTTTTACGTATTGTGTGTTTTATGAGCATGTTAATAAAAATGGCTGGGTGACAGGTATGCTCTGTTGGAGCCACAAGACAAAACACCACAACAATGACAGCGACGACACTTCAGGTGGCTGTAAAACATAAATAAATAAATTTGAGACTCGTGACATCTGTAAATTGTTTTAGCAAATCAATAAACCTAATTTCACGACTACCATCGACTGTGAGCAACCGCGACGAATTCTGTGATAATTAACAGCTAATGGTGCAAGCCGATTTCAAGCGCAGGTCTCGTGACGTCCCCAGGATTGCAGCAGTTGTACAATTATCATCATCATCCACGTTGTCATTGCATTTCATGTTTTTTGTATGTTTCACATTTTTGGGATGGCGCCCATTGCTCAGATTGCTTTGCTTTACTTGGGCTGCCTCCAATTGCTACCGGTTGAGATTGATGGGGAAAACTTAATCGTCACTAGTTACATGAGCCTATTGGTGTGGTCTGAGATGTGTGGAAGTTAACAGTGATCCACTCCGGATGTGAAGCTGTGAGGATGTTAACGTTTAACTGTGTAGTTAATTGGCAGATTTTTGCTTCAAACCGTCTTTTGACAAATGAGTACAGACTTTAATGAGCTAAGCTTTTAGTCGCACATTTATCTGGTCTTGCGTTTGTGCGTTTCTAATTGTGTGAACACATGTATATGTAAGTTTGTTTATACTTCAACCAGAAGGCATACTTCGGTAAGGCTGGTTTACACTTCCTTTAACGCATAACGGTATAAGCTGAGCTGCATTTCTAAAATGATTGGGTATCTTAAGATCGTCTAAATGGGTCAAATTACAAAACGAAACTTGGAATTAAATCTTCAAGCTCACTCATTACCGAAGTAAGATGGCTTGCTATATGTAATTTATAGTAATAATATTTCCACTTAATTTGGTTACGAACAGTTAATTCTTAAGTTAGCCTAACATTTCAACAATACAAAAGTTGTTGAAATTATTTTTTGGAGCTGCACCGAATTGCAAATTATAATTTTAAGAATTCTAATTAATCTTCATGAACTGCAGTGAAATGACAGCAAAATATATTTTTTAATTTATAACAATTTAACTAAATTACCACACTATTTATGCGAATATACTTTATATATATTACATCTATCTACAAAGTGGAAATGTATGCAATGGGCATCTCCTACCCTATACATCGGAGTCGATATATTAATGTGAGTATAATAATAATCTTGCGATCTGATTAGAATCTTTTCATAAATACTCCGCTGCTTTTATTTTTATTAAAAATAGTTATCTCATATTCGACTACACTCGGCTATAGATTTCTTCCTTTTCTTTTTATTACGAATTTGGTACTTTTTTAACAGCATTCATATAACTAAAACTTCATAATATGACGCATTTCCGCAAAAGTATTTGAAATTGAGATTTGAATGCAAAATTGTTAGGCAGGCACCTAATGTCTCGTTACCCTGGAAAATATTATAACTGAAAATCCTTTAGTTCAGATAAAAATTAAGTTTCAATTTTATCGTATGTTACAGTGCTTTTCAATGTGCGTGCGAAATTATCGTATGTCCATATAAGTTTTTTTTTTTTCATATAAATGGAAATACTTCAAACGCACAAAAATAAAGAAATACAATAACAAATGTTTCTAATCGCTGAAACATCTTATGATTTTGCTTATTGTTTGTTCCTCTCTCTGCCGTTAATTCTTGGTGTACGTTTGTGATATTCACTGATCTTGCTACTGACAAGTAAAGATGTTAGAACTTAAAGTAGTGTTTTAGATTTTGAGTTTTAGTCTTTGTTTGGTTTTAAGTGCACCAAGTTCGTATTATAAAACAATTTATTAAATATGGAATGGGCTCAAGAAAGTGTAAGTATTAAGTTTTGGCTTTACTTAATTATTGTCCAGGTATCGTAATATTCGCTCTTTGTATACTAGTATATGCGTGAGATATTTGAATAATTGTTTATACTAGCTTGTAGTTTTATACGTGTACGTGTTAAATGTAAGTGAGTATTTGTTATTGTACAAAAGGTGTCGATTAATGTCATTGACATTTATTTGAACTAACAAAATGTTCAAAATTTATCGATAGCGATGGCAATGACGAAGGGTGCTACTGGAGAACGTGGTCTTAAAAAATATACATATGTATGTACATATTATAAAACAAGTAAAAAAGCTACAGTCTAGTGTGCTCAACTGTGAGATACCCGCTACCCATTTTGAATAAAAGCAAAATATTGCGGTATTATTTTCAAAATATATATATTTTCAAAATACTAAAAATATACCAAATATTTAGTATAACAATATAGTGCCACATTCAAAATATACCATAGACAGCATAATAATCCAGATTGTCGGCCAAAGCATTTGAAACCCTAGTAAGTAGGCGTTTTAGCCCATACAAAAGTATTTCTTCAATAACTTCCACAATTTTTATCTGATCGCAACCAAATTTTCAGGAATCATAATTTGCAACTTTAGCTTTAAAATTACGATTGTTATTCGATTTTATTTCATTGGAAGTGCTCGTGGCAAACATAACAAATGCTATCGAAAAAATCTAGGTGTTCACATGGACAGACAGACAGACGGACATGGCTAGATCGTCTCGGCTGTTGACGCTGATCAAGAATATATGTACATATATATATATATATATATATATATTCTTGACCAGCGTCAACAGCCGAGACGATCTATATATATATATATATATATATATATATATATATAGGGTCGGAGATGCCTCCTTCTACCTGCTACATACATTTCCTGCCGGCACAAAGTTATAGTACCCTTCTACCCTATGGGTAGCCGGTTTAAATAGCAGTACGATTGCCTATCAATGCCCGGAAATTCTATGTCAAATTAAAGAAGGGTGACGTGGTTACTGTTCAATATAAAAAACCAGTAAGAAAAAAGCGAGCTGTCTTGAAAAAGATATATAGGTTTAAAATAGAAATTTTAAAAGACTTTATAGAAAAAAATAACGTCTGTGCCTTCGCACTATTGCCGCAAAAGTAATACAAAAGTTTATTTACCCAGAGAATTTAGAAATGTATAAATTGTACATTAGTTATTTAAATAATCAAGGCTTAAATCACTCATCAGTTTCGTATCGAATATTTCGAAAAGTTTTTAGCACAGAATTTTCAATAAGGTTTCACTTGCCAAAAAATGATAAATGTATGTCGGAGAGGGAGTAATGCAGCATCTCCTGTCGGCACAGCGACACCGCGTAGTTGTAGGTGCGTATCGGCACATTGACACTGCGTAGTTGCGAGTGCGTATTGGAATATTGCACTGCGTAATTAATAGTGTGCATGTTAGATTGCATCATCCTTTATTTGCGCTGTAGCTTTGAGAAGTACCGTTGTTGCGGGGCGACATCGTTGCGTCGCTGTCGCTGAGTGTGGTTCGATGGCTATGGCGTAGGCAGTCAAAGGATCAAGCGAGCAGTGTGCTCTAGAAATCGACAGAAAAAGCATCGGAACTCGCTTCGCGATAATGAACGAATAAACTTCGGTAGAACAGACTCCGACATGTACGATTTGTGAAAACAAAAAATAAACAAACAATGAAGAGACAGATAAATTATAAGTTCGAAAAAATATCGAAATTACATAAGAAACAGAAACCTTGGTATGTTATATCAATGTTTCTCAAGGAACAAGATGAAAGTAAAATGTGTCGACAATTTCATTGCGTTAGTTTTGATTTACAAAAAGTTTTATATACAGTATGTGAAGAAATTCTTTACACACTGAAAAAAAAACATATTTTTTGACTTTGCATGCAGAAATAACGCCATTAGTTAGTTTTTTCAATATTTTTTTAATGCAGAACTATTATTTAGCAATTTTTTAATTATTATGTACAGAAATAAAAACAATACAACGAAAGGGAATTTTCAAGCAGGAAAAAATTAGTATACACATTTTTGACATTGTCAAGAAACTCTTTACACACTTGAGTTTTCGAATCCGTTTTGTTCTATTTTTATACCCGCTACCCATAGGGTAGAAGGGTATTATAACTTTGTGCCGGCAGGAAATGTATGTAACAGGTAGAAGGAGGCATCTCCGACCCTATAAAGTATATATATTTTTGATCAGCGTCAACAGCCGAGACGATCTAGCCATGTCCGTCTGTCCGTCTGTGTGTCTGTCCGTATGAAACACTGGATCTCAGAGACTATAAAAGATAGAGCTATAATTTTTTTTCGATAGCATTGGTTATGTTTGCACGCAGATCAAGTTTGTTTCAAATTTTTGCCACGCCCACTTCCGCCACCGCAAATCAAAAAAAATCGAATAACAAACGTAATTTAAAAGCTAAAGCTGTTTGGTGTATATAATAATAACAGTAGTGTTTATAATTCCTGGAAATTTGGTTAAGATCAGATAAAAATTGTGGAAGTTATTAAAGAAATACTTTTGTATGGGCTAACACCCTTACTTACTAGGGGTTTGACCGACAATCTGGTATATTATGCCGTCTATGGTATATTTTGAATGTTAGTACCACATCGTTATACCAAATATAACATTTAGTATATTTTTAGTATTTTGTAGTATTTTTGGTATATTTTGAAAATAATACCGCAATATTTTGCTTTTATTCAAAATGGGTTGCGGGTATCTCACAGTCGAGCACACTCGACTGTAGCTTTCTTACTTGTTTAGAAAAAAACGGAACTTTACCGTTATCCATGCTTCTACACTATGCATTTTTTTGCATTTGCATTCCTTTTCATACAATCGCGAAATCTTGCTGCGCACTTATCAAAAAGCTGATGTTTTAAATTTTTAACATGCCTGGAGCTATATTAACTTATGAATTTACCCAATTGATTTATTATAATCACCAAATTGGAAAATCTATAGCGGAGCTTGTGAAGATGTTTTGTGTGTCGCGAAAAACAGTTTATAATGTTTTAAATCGAGCAGAAAACGAAGAAAGGCTGGAAGCAAAGCGTGGAAGTTGTCGAAAGAAGAAGATTGAAGAGCGAGAAGACCGCCTTATAATGCGTAAGGTCCGTCGAAACCCCCAAATTTCGACTAGAACCCTTGCCAAGGAGTTGGAAAAAGAGAGTGGCAAGGTCGTTTCGCATGAAACCATCCGCCAACTAATTCTGCGAAACAAGTACTCTTCTAGGGTTGCGCGTAAGAAGCCGCTGCTTTCAAAAGTTAATGTTGAAAAGCGCTTTACTTTTGCTGTCAACATGAACGTCAAGCCGGATAACTATTGGGATGACGTCATATTCTGTGACGAGACTAAAATAATGCTCTACTATAATGATGGACCAACTATAGTACGGCGTAAGCCGTTAACAGCTCTAGATCAGCGCAACATCATTGTCGGTGATGGTTTGGGGATGCATTAGCAGCAAGGGAGTGAGAGAGCTTGCGTTTATTGAAAATACAATGAATGCTGACCAATATTTTTCCATTCTCAAAACAAATCTGAGGCAAAGTGCACACAAATTTGGTTTTATTGTCGATAATAATCCAAAATTTAAATTTTATCAAGACAATGATCCCAAACATAAGGAGCTCAATGTGCGCACATGGCACCTTTATAATTGCGAAAAGGTCATAGGCACGCCTCCTCAGAGCCCCGACATGAACCCCATTGAAAATTTGTGGGAAAAAGAAAAAAAAAGTCGCAAAACGGCAGCCCAAAAATCGCGCCGCCTTTAAAGCAGCAGTACTAGAAGAGTGGAAAAAAATCCGGTGGACTATGACATACAAAAGCTGATCGGTTCGATGAAAAATCGCATTAAGCTTGTAGTTGAAGCTGAGGGGGGTCATACTAAATATTAAGATAGAAATTTAAGATAGTATAACTTGATAAATATATCCACTAACCTATAGTTTAAGTACTTTGTGTAAAGAGTTTCCTGACAGTGTCAAAAATGTATAAACTCTTATTTTGTTGCTTTAAAATTTTTCCTTTCGTTATTTTGTTTTTATTTTAATACGTACTCATTTAAAATTAGTTATATAATAGTTCTGCATTAAAAAATATTGAAAAAAAAACTAACTAAAGACGTTATTTTTGCATGTAAAGTCAACAAATATGTTTTTTTTCAGTGTGTCTTTACACACTTGTTTCTCGACATACTGTACACCTTTTTCAAAAAATTTAACACTTTTTTATTTACGCAAAAACGCATATTACAATCTTAGTGTATATGAAAGTGGGACTCGTTATTGGGTTGGTTGATGAGGTAATGAATTAAGTTCAGCTCTTTTAAAGTATTTTATTATTTCAGGTAGTAAGAAAAAACCAGAACATCTTTGCCTTTATTGTGACAGTTACGCTGACCAAAATAGGAATAAGGCCGTGCTAGCAATAATAATTTATTTCTTAAATTCCTCAAGTTTTTTAAAAACTATAAAAATTAACTATTTATTGCCTGGGCATTTCATATCTAATTTCACCCAAACCATAAAATCATTATACAATTGTAAGCTAAAAATTGTTATAAGCAATTTGATGATCTTAATAATTTTTGTAAGCAAAATAGAATACCTCCCAGATACCACAATGAATATACAAGTTTGGGACATTCTTCGAAAGTATAAGATTGTTTAAACAAAACAGATGAAGACGTCATATTTTAGTTTAATTTTTCATAAATAAATCTAATGTTTATTTTGCATTATTTTCTCATTCCTAAGAGATACATTTGTAGAAATTCGTCGATATTAAAGTCTGCTAAGATCTTCATTTAAAAGATGCACTCTGAAAATTGCAAGCAATTTTGATGGCAAATGATCGTGGGCGACGATTGTCTGTGGACCATGTTTGAGGTTCCCCAATGGGCGACAAAGATCCAATTAAAGCCGCGACAAAATGCGTACGTGTTCATAAATATTGTCAATTAGCGGGAAGGCAAGTTCATCCATCGATGACAGTCACGGCTAATTGCGTGCCACGGTTTCAACATCGGGAACAAGTTATGCAACAATCGAAGTCTAAGTAATATCGAAGGCGGCCACAGGCCACAGATCGCTGATCGCTCATCGAAAGAAAATTCATTCATTGAGTTACATTTACGAGCTCAACACAAAGGACAGCAGCGGTACATTGGCGGCAGTTTGATTGATCAAACGGTGACAATATGGCACTTACGGGTGCAATCAAGCTACCTCAGTTGCCACAGAGTGGATTCCACCTTCATTTTGCTTCCCCGTTCACTCTCTTGTATGTTGTCTTCATCCACGAGATTTCTCATTATTTCATAAGGCGTGCTGACTGCATAGCAATGCGTTGCCATTGCTGAATGCCGTTCGATTAGTCGTCCTCCTTTCTTATCCTCTCCTCATTTCACATCTGTGACTTCGTAGATATGTCATTCTGACTTGCTGGCTAACCGACTACAGTTTAAACTTTGATGGTCTATTTAATTTACAGGCCTTACATTCCGAGTTCATTTGGTATCGTTTTTATGTTACCTGTGTGTAATTCTTTAGCTAGTTAAATTCAATAAATTGAACCTTCACAGATTTAAATTGTGACAGTAAGTGTGCAAACAATGTTTTCACCAGCGAGCACTTTAATTTAAAAAAAAAAAAAAAAAATTTACATAATTTATGATTTAATTAGAGCTTTTTATTAAAAAAAAGGCCGTTTTTTTCATGAGGTCAGTTTTTAACGGTTCCGAAAACTAACCTTAATTCTGTATAACTTATACATAGACATACGTGTGTTAAATTGGTCGTTTCATTTGCTAATTACACTTAATTCAGTGCACACCCAAGACGCCAATCGATTTCAATCTACTTGTGGTAAGACTCTTAATGTACAGCTTCCGTTTAATTTTTTTTGGGAAACCCCATACATAGACGAGAATGTTCAGAATTAACCACACGTCTAAAGTACATTCGGTATGAAATTCTGTTGAAATGTGTTTCATTTAACCTTTAAACGTTCCAATCCCAAACAACAGACTATCAAAGTGGCACATAAAGCGATTTCTCTGCTTCCCTTGGGTACTGTATGAGCAGGCAAGCTTAGAGTTTAGTGATCTGATGCGATGAACGAAAATTTAAATTATAGACCAATTAAAGAGCACATTTAAAGCAAAACAAAAACTTAAAAAACTAAAAAAAAAGAGGCAACAATAACAGTCGAAACGGCAACTTGATGTTTGATCTTAGGCTGAGAACTTGTAGAGAGATATAGAGGATGTCGAAGGAGGGGTACAGCTAATTAAATGTAATTAATTTTCACATGCCTCAAAATTAAATGCATTTAAATCGGAGACAAATACAGAAAGTGTGAGCTTTATAAATAGCGCACGGTTTTATAGCCCGCCGTTTGTTAAAAGCGATTTAAAAAGTTTCATTAAGATAAACAACCGCAACAAAAAGTAGTCAGTATGTATGTACATATATGTATGTACTTATGCATGAGCAATAACGACAGCAACAACAACAGCAAAACAACAAAAGTTATTGCAAATTTAATTATAATTTAAGCTCGACTATGACGACAGGTGAATAAACCACAGGTCAAGACTCAACACAATCGAGCGGCATCTACATATGAATCCAACGACTAACCGACAGACTAACTAATTTAAAAGTCAACAAATAGGTCATTTACCGTTACGCCCTTGAGGCGTGGCCACTGGGCACCGAAAACACTGCTTGTTTCATTTTTGAGGCCAACTGTTTTAACAATAAATGTGCCGCTGGTGATGATGTTGCTACTGGATAGGAAGGTAGTATTGCTTAAGCCCAAGTAAAGAGCTGAATCCCAGCCTCTGTTGTTGATGCTGTAGTTTGCGTCTTTTTCTCGCTCTTACTCTCTCTCTCTTTCTTGCACACACATACGCTGCGTCACTCACTCGCACGCTTAACGATCACAAATTCAACGGAAAAAATGGCGTTTAACTGTAACTGGCAATGTGAAACATTTTCGGGTCAGGTGCTTCAACGAGATTTCACCAATCTACAAGTCAGCTTTAGCATGCATGTAGATACAGCCAACGCCCCACAGTTTTCATTATCTTGCGGTAATATCGTTCACAAAGACCTGCCTGCCATTTAGGTGGTTCATCATCATGATTATATTGTTAGCCTTCGTTCATTTAAGATGATCTGACGACACGTCGCAACATTAGTTTGGTTCCTTACGTACATAGGAGTATGTTTATACATATACACTAGTCAGAAAAAGTCAGCGTACAAACTTAAATAAACAAACTTAATTAAATTAAAATTACAAAAGAAAACCCCATTTATTGATAATACTGAAATTAGAATGAAGTAGCATACGCCTACCTATCTATTATCACATTCAAGTGTTTTGGTATTAAATATATACCAATTTTTTGTTGAATTCAGGTGGTATTTTGCTCCATTCCTCCAAAATAACCTTCTTCAACGTATCCTTCGTCGTTATCGTTCGAAGGCGAATCCTGCTCTCCCGGGGTTTTAGGTGGTGAATGCAGCTGATACTTGGTATTATAAAGCAACTATTGCACATTGGGATGAAATGCCTTTATTTTGGCCACAAATGTAATTTTAAAGCTAGAATGTTGAAACTTGGAGAATTTGCTGCTTATATTATTTGTGAATTTCGATTTTTTTTTTACACTGCAACCTTGCCTTCCTTGCCGCCCACATAATAGAACTGCAGTATATAAAATTCATATTATTGTTATATTTTTTTCTTAATTTTTTTATCCACAATTGTTAGAAAATTTTTATATTTTAATATTTTTTCATATTTTAACCTAGCTTAATTATCGAAAACTTAAAAATGAGTAATTAACTTGTATTAATATAAACGTTCTTCTTCTAAATCAAAATCAAAATATCGTATACTTTTAAGCTCGTCTTCAACACTATATATTTGGACTGCACCTTCCGATTTTGGAGAAACTAAAAGTGCAATAACTTCACTTGGCAATGAGAGTGATTTTGAACTCTTTTTTGGAGAGAGGCTCGATAAGTAAGGATCAGAAGAATTGCGTTTTTGCGTAAGCAACCAACAGGAAGTATATGTGATACGATTATTTGTGGACCGTACCAGTCATATTGGATATTGGATATTTAATTAAATGCAAATGAAGAGTTTCTTTACAAAATTTTTTAAACTTATTTAAACAAACGTCATATTCGCATGAAAAAACTATTAAGCTATGTAGTTTGTTTAAAAGCCTTTCATCCAGTTATAATATTGAGGCAGTCCGAAAATGCTCTTCGTGCCGTATTGTCATCGTTGAAATTTCTAGAACCATTTTGACTTGAGCAAAGCTTTTGCTCTTTCTTGCGTACCATCATTATTTCTATGTCAGAGACTGTACTAATTCGCCACTTTTGAAGACTAACACGATATGAGATGTTGAGAATGAATTCCAAAAACCTAATCCATGCGTGGAGAGGACTAACTCCGTGCTGATAAGAATTGGGTTTAGGCTTGAACTTTTGAGTTTACCTCTGTTTCTTTTAAGAAGTCTTTTGGACTGGCACCACAAATTGGACAGGATTGTGTTGATTGTGTTTCGCCTTTTTTATTTGCGAGTCCAAAATAAATTTAGAATTCAAAATGCGATCCAGGTTTTCTTTAGCAAACTTAATTCTTAGCGGCCTGCAATATTTAGCGGATTGTGAATATTTGTTTCCCCAAATAATTCTCCTATTTTGATCCACGATTTGAAGGGGAACTGTTGTAGTGTCAAACAAAGATTTGTCCTGGCAAATGGGTTCGGGTTCATTTAACCTTTGCTAATAAACGCTCTGTCCGATTGAACCGTCAAAACCATAGCTTACTAAAAGCTTTACTTTATTTATATCAATAAATTGTTGGAAAACTGGCTTTTGATATAAAATAATCCGAGATGCAGTATGGTTCAATAAGTTCTGCAATGGCACTTCGGCAACAGTATCTGATACGCTTATATCTATAGGCGGACACTTTTCGTTAATTTCTTCCACCTTTTCATAGTTTGGATATATATTGCAGTTTTTTTTCGATACTCTTTAAGCGTATGTTAATATGTTGCTGCTTGGAAAACGAGTTTTCTGTAATAAATGCTAAGGTCTCATCAAGTGAAAATGGTATAGGCTCTTTCAATAAAGTTGTTGCCTTAATTTTGAACTGTCAGGGCTATTTATTGTCGTATTTAAAATGTGAGAATATCTGTATTTTATTGCCTTCTTAGCAGGCATGGCACTTGCTTCAATAAGTAGAAGTGTTGAATTTTCCTTTGCAAGTTCGGAAGCAAATCTTTTTTTATGCCGTAAATTTCCCTCGTCATAAGAGACCCGAGCGTCCATCAAGATTACGATTACAATCATGTTTTGAATAAAATATTAGCTTCAATGCAAGCCATCTAGCATTTTCTTCTTTGAAGCGACAAATATTTCTGTGCGCGTTCTACAGCAGTTTCTTAATTGTTTTGTTTTTAATCACCTCCAAATCGTTTCCCGGAAAATGATTTGGAATTACTTCGACGCAATCCCAGTCAAAAGTGGCGTTCGCATTGCGATTTGTATCCAGCCAAACTTCTAGTAAGCCACCTCGATGAATAGCAACCTTGCTCTCATCTATTGAAATATTTAATATTCTATTGAAATTATTAAAATGCTATCTGAATATACATTAAATTGGTCAAACTGTTTAAAAATACGAGAACGCCAAAATTAAGAAACTTGTCTAATCTGCAAGTTTGCACGCACCACGTGGCAAGAACAGCTGACTTTCAAGGGCTTGTGGAAGACAAGGGATGCACAATAAAATATCAATTAAATATTCTCGATGTCTAGGGACTTTTCTTAGCTTGAAATAATTGTAAAATTATTGATATATCAACACGACCTTTTTAGGTTGTGGCCAAAATAAAGGTATCTCATTCCACTGTGCATTGCTTCATATCATCCTGTTGGAATCAAAAATCATCTGCCACACCCAATTTTAATGCACTTTGGTGCAAGTTGTCCTTAAGGATGTTCATATAAGCTTTGTGGTTCATTGTGGAGTCAATAAAGACCAGGTTGCCAACTCGTTTGACGCCATATAGCCCCACATTATCACACCGCCACCACCAACATGGTTATGCACATTAGGTTTCTGGCACACAAATGTTTGTCTTTTATGTCAAATATGCAGAATTTCATCCCAAAAAAAAAACTGTTCCAAAAGGCTCAAGGTTCTTGGATGAATTTTTTTAGACTCTTTTTTTTACTTTATGAGACTCTTTATTCCGAGCAAAACAGGCATGAAAGTTATCATTTTTCAACCTAGGATTACGCCTCACCTCCTTCAAAACGTCCCGCTCTTCTAAATCGGCCAACTTTGGCAACCTACCAGAACGTGACTTCGACTGAACTGTGTCGGTTTCTTAAAGAAATGTTTGGACTGTTTGAATCGTTAAATGCGTTTTTAAATCAAGTTTGCCAATTTCCCGCAGAGTTTAAACCTCACGACGTAGTTTGACGATCAGTTCCCTCACTTTGGGAGCAATTTTAGAGGAATGGAGCAAAATACCACTTGAACTCCCCGAAAAATTGGTTTATTCAATACCAAAACGCTTTAATGAGATATAAGATAGGTAGTGGTATCAAATACTGGTGTACTTTTTATACCCGCTACCCATAGGGTAGAAGGGTATTATAACTTTGTGCCGGCAGGAAATGTATGTAACAGGTAGAAGGAGGCATCTCCGACCCTATAAAGTATATATATTCTTGATCAGCGTCAACAGCCGAGACGATATAGCCATGTCCGTCTGTCCGTCTGTCCGTCTGTCCGTCCGTCTGTATGAACACCTAGATCTCAGAGACTATAAGAGATAGAGCTATAATTTTTTTTCGACAGCATTTGTTATGATTGCACGCAGATCAAGTTTGTTTTAAATTTTTGCCACGCCCACTTCCGCCCCCGCAAATCAGAAAAAATCGAATAACAAGAGTAATAATAAAGCTGGAGTCCCGAATTTTGGGATATACATTAGAAACTATAGTCCTTGTGACTTCTGAAAATTTGGTTGCGATCGGATCAAAATTGTGGAAGTTATTAAAGAAATACTTTTGTATGGGCTAAAACGCCTACTTACTAGGGGTCTCATTTGCTTTGGCCGACAATCTGGTATATTATGCCGTCTATGGTATATTTTGAAAGTTGTACTATACTTAATACCAAAAATATACCAAATATATCATTTGGTATATTTTTAGTATTTTGTAGTATTTTTTGGTATATTTAGGAAATAATACCGAAATATTTTGCTTTTATTCAAAATAGGTAGCGGGTATCTCACAGTCGAGCACACTCGACTGTAGCTTTCTTACTTGTTGTATTTTAATTTTAATTAAATAATTTGTTGATGGAAATAAATAAAGACTGGTTATATTTTTTGATAATAGATGTGTCGTAAATTAAAAAAAAATGAAGACAATATCTTCATTACAGCTATTTTTATTTAAATTAAAAGTTGCGCGTTAAGTGTGTAGGCAGACTTTTTCTATTAAGACAACTAGACTAGGTTATATTTTTATACCCGCTACCCATAGGGTAGAAGGGTATTATAACTATGTGCCGGCAGGAAATGTATGTAACAGGTAGAAGGAGGCATATCAGACCCTATAAAGTATATATATTCTTAATCACCATCAACAGCCGAGACGATCTAGCCATGTCCGTGTGTCTGTCCGTATGAAACACTGGATCTAAGAGACCATAGGAGATAGAACTCCAATTTTTCTTTGACAGTATTTGTTATGTCAAAGAATGTCAGATCAAGTTTGTTTCAAATTTTTGCCACGCCCACTTCCGCCCCCGCAAATTGTCATATGTTTATGATGTGGAAATATATATAATATATATTGTTTTTTTAATTAAATAATTACATTTAAAATAGTATAGGTTTACTAAAAAACATATTAAAAGTAGTGAAATCATATCTTAGTTACCAACGCCATAATTAACTAATGCGTTTTAGCTTGTACTTGCTGAATTTACATGTGTGAAAAACTTAACTGATGCATTGGCTCATTGAGTCACCTACATAGTCTTTCATGTTAATATGTCTCCACAAAAGTCTCTTAAAATAATTTATTTAATGCGGTAGCACTTGTGAGTCACGGACAAAAAGCAAATAAGATTCTAGACAGCATTACAAATGATTTTAATAGAACTGTAATTTAATAATTATGTTGACATCGTATGAATAAGTACATATGTACATACTGCAAATGTTCTTACAACAATTATTCAATGAGTCGAGGCTGGAGACGCATGAGAACTTAAGGATTAAATGTCGGGGAATGGAGACAAACATATGTAAGTTCAGTCATTCGCATGGACATAAATTGTTTTAGCACAATCAGCTATTGCAACACATGCAGGTAAGCTTGTATGTTGATTTCAATTTGTTGATAACACACGATCACAGTTGCAGCTGAATGCCCTAGAATGCCTCGTCTCAATCATGTTCCAATTCCACGCCTGACAAGTTTATTCCGCACGTAGCGCTAATTAACGCGTATTCATATATGTATAAATATAAACGCGCTATTACTTATAATAATAATATACACAAAAAGTCAACGTATGTATATTAACACATCTAATTTCAAAAATTAGAACCACAAGTTTTTGGGGTATCCTTATGGACAAGGTGCACTAAAACGTACAAGAAAATAGGTCTGCCTGATGATTTTTGGTTACAACAGAATAATGACCCGAAACATAGTGCACATAATGTGAAGCTATTCCAAGAGAAACAAGTGAGCAAGCTACAGTTGCACTCAACTCGACTGTGAGATATCCGCTACCCATTTTGAATAAAAGCAATATATTTTGCTGTAATATTCTCAAAATATAAAAATAATGCAAAAATACTGAAAATATACCATATGGTTTAAAATATACCATAGGCGGCACAAAACAACAGATTGTCTAGTAAGTAGGCGTTTTTGCCCAAACAAAAGTATTTCATTAATAACTTAGACAATTTTTTTCTGATCGCAAGCAAATTTTCAGGAATCATTGTTGTATATACCAAAAGTAGCGACTATAACTTTAAAATTACGCTTGTTCTTTGATTTTTTTGATTTGCGGGGGCGGAAATGGGCGTGGAAAAATTTTGAAACAAACTAACAAAAACTGTCGAAAAAAAATTATAGCTCTATCTCTTATAGTCTCTAAAATCCAGTGTTTCATACGGACAGACATACAAACAGACAGACGGATATGGCTATATCGTCTCGGCTATTGATGCTGATCAAGAATATATATACTTTATGGGGTCGGAGATGCCTCCTTCTGCCTGTTACATTTCCTGCCGGCACAAAGTTATAATACCTTTCTACCCTATGGATAGCGGATATAAAAATGCATGTATTTTCGATCGGGATTTGAACTCGAGCACCACCGACCGTGATTCGAACTCGCACACCATAATTACTATAGTAATTATTGTATATACCTTCACAAAAAAAAACAAGTAAGAAAACTACAGTCGAGTGTGCTCGACTGTGAGATACCCGCTACCCCATTTGAATAAAAGCAAAATATTGCGGTATTATTTTCAAAATATACCAAAATACTGCAAAATACTAAAAATATACCAAATGGTATATTTGGTATAACGATGTGATACTAACATTTAAAATATACCATAGACGGCACAATACACCAGATTGTCGGCCAAAGCATTTGAGACCCCCCGTAAGTGGGCGTTTTGGCCCATACAAAAGTATTTTTTTAATAACTTCCACAATTTTTATCTGATCGCAAGCAAATTTTCAGGAATCATAAATACTATTGGTATTATTATATATACCAAAATTCGCAGCTTTAACTTTAAAATTACGCTTGTTATTCGATTTTTTTGATTGGCGGGGGCGGAAGTGGGCGTGGCAAAAATTTGAAACAAACTTAATCTGCGTGCAAACATAACAAATGCTGTCGAAAAAAAATTATAGCTCTATTTCTTATAGTCTCTGAGATCCAGTGTTTCATACGGACAGACGGACAGACACACAGACAGACAGACGGACAGACGGACATGGCTAGATCGTCTCGGCTGTTGACGCTGATCAAGAATATATATACTTTATAGGGTCGGAGATGCCTCCTTCTACCTGTTACATACATTTCCTGCCGGCACAAAGTTATAATACCCTTCTACCCTATGGGTAGCGGGTATAAAAAATGGGCGATTCGACCATTACAAAGGAAGTGCGAGGTGGCACTCCCCAGGGTGGGGTCCTCTCGCCTCTCCTTTGGAACCTGGTTGTTAATAGCCTATTACAAAAATTCACTAGACGGGCTCCCAAGTTTATTGCCTATGCCGATGACATAAGCATTCTGATAATTAGGAAATGTCCTACTACGTTCAATTTTATAATGGAACTTACTTTGCGGGAAGTTAAGGAATGGGCTGTAGCAGCTGGCCTCAGCATTAACGCGGTCAAAACGGAGCTTATCCTCTTCACGAAGAGGATCTATGTGGTCCCCTCCCAAAATAAATAAATAAATAAATAAAGAACATAGGGGTGGTCTTGGGCAGGAAACTAGCATTGAAGCTCAACGTGCTAGCAATGGTGAAGAAGGCCACCGGAGCCTATGCCGAAAAGATGCTTAGTTGCACTTGGGGCTTTTCTCCTTATCTTATGCGTTAGATATATATCTCTGTTGTTTGCCCATCCTTACCTATGGTATTTTGGTGTGGTGACAGGCCACCGAAAAAGGGACGTACCTATCCATCATGGAAAGGACTCAGCCTCAAGCGCTACTGTGCATCACAGGCCCTACCAGGTCGACACCTATTAAAGCCCTCGAGGTAATAGATGGCGTCGAACCATTAAACCTATACGCGCGATCCACAGCCGCTAAATTAGCCCTTACCTGTACTGACTACATTAACACTATATTCGTGGAACCGGGCTGCTGGCGGGAAGGGTTATGCATTCGCGAAGCCTTCAACCTCTTCACCGACGTTTCGAAAATGGACGAAGAAGTTGGTGCGGCCGTATACTGCTCCAACCCGGTTTCAAAACACTCCTACAAACTCCCTGAGCACTGCAGCATCTTCCAGGCGGAAGTCTTTGCTATTGGTAAGGCTGCAGAAGTGGCTCAGAGTTTACATCACAATCACAACTCGATAAATATCTTTGTTGACAGCCAGACTGCAATAAGATCAATGCACTCTGATTTGGTCAAGTCCAAAGTTGCCCTGGATAGCAAAAGAGCAATAGAGTCGCTGAACGCATCTGCGGTCGTGCGTTTCTATTGGATGCCAAGCCACCAGGGCATCGATGCCAACGAGATCACAGACACTCTCACCAAAGAGGGGGTTGAGCTCGATGTTGATAACATGTAGAATATTTCAATATCCCTGCGAACTCTAGGCAGAGAAATTTAAGTGAAATCTAGACTTCGGACGCGAGCTAGCGCATTACCAATTCGTGCAAAACTGCAAGGCTGATGTGTGCTTCAATAAACAATAAACTATCCAAATTCATTCGTCATGCAGCTTTTAAGGAAAGACTGTAGGCTAATTCTAGGCATATTAACTTTACATTGTCTGTCAGCTGTCCATGCTGTAAAGCTAGGTATCACGAACAGTGATCAGTGCAGGAAATGCAACGAGTCCGGAGTTCAGGAAACACTTGAGCATCTTCTCTGTGCCTACGGACCTCCACTGGTCTATGCTTTGCCCCGTACAGGGGCAGCCGGTCCTACCTATGACTTATGACCTATGACCTATTTATCATTGATATTATCTGTTTTGCTTTATTAGTTTATCGGATTCAATGTTAATGTTTTGCATATAATAGTCTAATTCAAATACTAAGAAAAAACTTTTCTTTTATTTTTATACCGTTTCGTATCTTTATTCTTTTCATTTCTCTATTGTATTACTAGTTACCGAAAAGTTCTGGAATACGAATTTTTCTATTTCTTTGTTCTTGAATTTGGTATAAGTGAAAACAGTATCCGGACCATTTACATACTCATTAGACTCTTCTATGTAACTCCCGAGTCGATCACATTAATACACATTGATCTTAATTCCATTTACATTTTCTTTGAATAACTTCTTAAGCAGCCTTTAAATAATCATGGTCAACTACTGAAATTTTTAGCAATAAAGTATGTTATTATGAGTTAATACAGGGCATAGCCATTTTTCTACTTCAAGAAATCTTTTAGACATTGAATTAAATAATTTTTTTACCCGCTACCCATAGGGTAGAAGGGTATTATAACTTTGTGCCGTAGACGTCCACGTAAACGGACCTCATAAAGCATATATGTTATTGATGAGCGTCAACAGCCGAGACGATCTTACCATGTCTGTCTGTCTGACTGTTCATATGAAACACTGGATCTCAGAGACTGTAACAGTTAGAGCTCTATTTTTTAATTTGTTATGTTTGCACGCAGATCAAGTTCGTTTAAAATTTTAGCCACGCCTACTTATTCACAGGTATATCGACAAAAATAAAACAATTTGTGCAATTTTAAAGCTAGAGTGGCGAATATACAATAAAAACTTTGTGATTTTAGAAAATTAGGTTGCGATCAGATAAAAGTTGTCGAAAATGTACTACTCTATAGTATATATTGAGAGTAGTACTATATCAATATACCTAATATACCATCTGATATCTTTCATATATTATATTTTTTCATATACTTTGTGGTACATTGTTTAGGTTTATTTCAAGAAAAATATCGCAATATATTGCTTTTATTTAAAATGGGTAGAAAGTATCTCACAGTAGAGCAAACTCGACTGTAGCTTTCTTACTTGTTATACCCGCTACCCATAGGGTAGAAGGGTATTATAACTTTGTGCCGGCAGGAAATGTATGTAACAGGTAGAAGGAGGCATGCCCGACCCTATAAAGTATATATATTCTTAATCAGCATCAACAGCCGAGACGATCTAGCCATGTCCGTCTGCCCGTCTGTCTGTCTGTGTGTCTGTCCGTCTGTCTGTATGAAACACTGGATCTCAGAGACTATAAGAGATAGAGCTATAATTTTTTTTCGACAGCATTTGCTATGTTTGCACGCAGATCAAGTTTGTTTCAAATTTTTGCCACGCCCACTTCCGCCCCCGAAAATCAAAAAAAACGAATTACAAGTGTAATTTTAAAGCTAGAGCTGCGAATTTTGATGTATATATAATATTAACATTAGTATTTATGATTCCTGAAAATTTGGTTGCGATCAGTTAAAAATTGTGGAAGTTATTGAAGAAATACTTTTGTATGGGCTGAAATTCCTACTTACCAGGGGTCAAAGTTGCTTTGGCCGACAATCTGGTATATTGTGCCGTCTATGGTATATTTTGAATGTGGTACTATATCGTTATACCAAATATACCGTTTGGTATATTTTTAGTATTTTCAGTGTTTTCGGTATATTTTGAAAATAATACCGCAATATTTTGCTTTTATTCAAAATGGGTAGCGGGTAACTTACAGTCGAGTACACTCGACTGTAGCTTTCTTACTTCTTTTTAGAATAATTTGGTCTGGGAAAGACCATTGTGTCAACATTTCATGTTTGAGACTATCAACGGTCTCAAATTAATTGTCCATATGTTTCCTATTGGGTTAATGTCTGGTAAGAAATATTGATGAAATCTTTATAAACAAAATTAAGTTGAAATTTCATACCAATTCCTAGTTTGTTTCTAAATTTTTTTTAAGTAATCTTAGTAATCTTTTTAGTATCTTTCTTCAAATTTCTTCTTCATTTAATTAAAAACTACGTCAAATTTTATTTGAAAATTAACAATTCTAACAACGCTTTCCGATGTTTAACCTCGGAAATGCTATTTTTATACCCGCTACCCATAGGGTTGAAGGGTATTTTAACTTTGTGCCGGCAGGAAATGTATGTAACAGGTAGAAGGAGGCATCTCCGACCCTATTAAATTTATATATTCTTGATCAGCGTCAACAGCTGAGACGATCTAGCCATATCTGTCTGTCCGTCTGTATGCCTGTCCGTATGAACACCTAGATCTCAGAGACTATAAGAGATAAAGCATTCATTTTTTTCGACAGCATTTGTTTGCACGCAGATCAAGTTTGTTTCAAATTTTTGCAACGCCCACTTCTGCATCCGCAAATCAAAAAAAATTAATAACAAGCGTAATTTTAAAGCTAGAGCTGCGAATGGTGTATATAATAATAACAATAGTATTTATGATTCCTGAAAATTTGGTTGCGATCAGATAAAAATTGTGGAAGTTATGAAGTAAATACTTTTGTATGGTCTAAAACGCCTACTTACTACCGACAATCTGGTATATTGTGCCGTCTATGGTATATTTTGAATGTGGTACTATATCGATGTATTAAATATATCACTTGGTATATTTTTAGTATTTTGTAGTATTTTCGGTATATATTAAAAATAATACCGCAATATTTTGCTTTTATTCAAAATGTGTAGTGGGTATCTCACAAGCGAGCATACTCGACTGTAGCTTTCTTACTTGTTTTATCTTATGTATGCCTCGGAAATGGAAATGTCCTGTCCATCCAGAAATTCAGATGGACAGGACAAGTTTGCCCCAAGTGAGCAAACTGCGATATCCACTACAGCTGCCATGCGGAGAGGCGCGAATTTGGATGCGGATTTGTAGTAAGCCGGAGACTTCGCCACCACGTCTCCAATTTCACCTTAGTGAGTGAACGGCTGGCTACAATCCGCGTCAAAGCTAGATTTTTCAATCTTAGCATAATTTGCGCGCACGCCCCGACGGAGGAGAAGGACGATGCTGTCAAGGATGCATTCTACGCGAGACTCGAGGACACATACGACCGTTGCCCAAACCACGACGTGAAGATCATCGTCGGGGACTTCAACGCAAAGGTTGGGCGCGAACGCATCTTTGACCGCACCGTCGGTCAATTCAGCCTCCATGAGACCACCTCGAACAACGTTTTCAGGCTTGTCGCTATGCCGAGCGAAAAACGTACGCCCCATCTGCTGCGATCACAACGGACAGCAGCAGCCTACTCCACTCACCTCTCGGAACTGCTCCACCAACCTATCCCTCTCCCTGTTGACGCCGTCGGACTCTGGGCGCACATATCCCACTCCATGCGAGCTACCGCTGAAACAACCATTGGGTTCAAGCGCCCACCCACACGGAACCAATGGTATGACGAGGAGTGTCGCGTCGCAGCTGTGGCAAAAAACGCCGCCTACAGAAAGACGCTGCAGTCTGGCGCAACGCGAGCTACGTGTGAACGTTTCAGGGAGAAAAGGAAGGAAGAGAGGCGACTTTTTAGACGGAAAAAACAAGAGCAAGAAAAGCGAGAGTGCGAGGAACACGTTGTGTTGCAAGACAGAAATGATGGTCGAAAATTTTACCAACAAGTCAACCGTCAGACACAAGGTTTCACGACCGGAGCACCTAACTGTCGAGATGAAAATGGAAATCTGGTTACAGATACGCAGTGCACGCTGAGGTTATGGAGGGCGCATTTCTCCAAGCTGCTAGCAGGCGATGACGGCATCAATCCCGCCATTGGAGAAAGTAGCCCGATACCACCAACCGACGACAATGTGGATATACCACTACCTAGCCATGACGAGGTCCGAGTTGCTATTATGCGGCTCAAAAACAACAAAGCAGCCGGTGCTGAAGGACTACCTGCAGAGTTGTTTAAGGCCGGCGGCGAAGAGCTGATAGGGTGCATGCATCAGCTCTTCTGCAAAATATGGCTAGAAGAAAGCATGCCCAACGATTGGAATCTCAGCGTCCTTTGTCCTGTGCTGAAGAAAGACGACCCGACGATATGCGCCAACTACCGGGGAAACAGCCTGATTGCCATCCCATATAAGGTCCTCTCGAGCGTAATATGTGAACGACTGAAGACGTATACCAGCACACTGATCTCACCTTATCAGTGCGGCTTCAGACCTGGTAAATCCACCATACCAACGAAAATGGAATTGATACACATCATCTCTTTGTCGATTACAAAGCTGCATTCGATAGCCCGACAAGGGAACGCCTATATGCCACCATGTCTGAGTTCGGTATTCCTGCAAAGCTGATGCGTCTTTGCAGAATGACATTGAGCAGCACCATCAGCTCTGTCAAGGTAGGAACGAACCTCTCCGAACCTTTCAATACCGTTCGAGGTTTCAGACAAGGCGACCCCCTGTCGTGCAACCTCTTCAACTTCGTGATGGAATGGGTTTTGCGGAAAGCCGGTGTACATCGAGCTGGGAATATTTTTTATAAAAGTGTCCAGCTCCTTGCTTATGCTGATTATATTGACATCATTGGCCGCAGCACGCGTGATGTCACTGCTGCATTTTCCGCTATCGAAAAAGAGTCAGCAAAAGTGGGTTTGGCGGTAATCGAGGGCAAGACGAAGTATATGCTGTCGACAAGCAGGGAGGCGAGGCGCCTAGACTCCCATGTGGTAGCAGACAGCTATACGTTCGAAGTGGTCAAGGAGTTCACGTACCTTGGCATTAACACCAAAAATGATGTCAGCCTGGAGATCAAGCGAAGAATCACACTTGCCAATAGGTGCTACTTTGGTCTTAGTAGACAAATGTGCAATTGAGACCTCTCTCGCCGAACAAAATTAGCATTCTACAAGACACTCATCCTACCCGTGCTCTTATATGCCGCAGAAGCATGGGTAGTGTCAGTGACAGGTGCAGCAGCGCCTAGAGTGTTCGACAGAAAAATTCTTCGCAAGATCTTCGGTCCCGTTCGGATTGGGGACGACTTTCGCATTCGAGCTATACGAGTTGTACAACGTCTGCGCTGGCTCTACTACGTTTTGCGTATTGATGAAGAATCTCCAGCTCAGAAGGTATTCGAAGCGAGAGTCGACTACGGGCGACGACGAAGGGGACGACCAAATCTCCGATAGAAGGACCAAGTAGAGCAGGACCTCAATCTGCTGGGTATTTCCAATTGGAGGAGGCGCGCGTAGAGCAGAGGCGCCTGGAGGGAGACGCTGAGGTCGGCCAAAACCCGAAATGGGTTGTAATGCCATCTAATAATAAATAATGCCTCGGAAATGCAATTTTAACTTTAATGGGTTTTTTTTTCATTTATACTGTAGCTTATCATTTATGGGAGATAACAACTCCTGTGGTTATTTTTGCTATCCGTAGGTTTTATTGACTCCACCGATTCTATTTCACAATATGAGTGTCTTGCCACTTGTGACGGACAGATAATTTTATTTAAGCAACCCTTAGTTTTCTTCTGGAAGACTATTGCTAAATCAGTTAGACACTGCAATTCTAAATATTTCAGTTGATGCCGGAATAGCACCGGACATTCACAGGAAAGATATTCCAATATTTCCTCAGCGCAGTATTACCGCATGAGCAGCCGGCAGACAATGACCAGTTAGAATTTTAAGCATTAGCTCGCAGGTTTAGTAACGGGGTTGGGGCAGTAGACAACCACACCCACACCTCCTGCCTTCGTCAGCATGGGCAACTAAGATGGATTAGAGAATCCCAGGCCTGGGGAGTACTACTACATTAGCAACTGTTGAATCGCCCCAAGAAGGTTCAGTCTGAAGGTGGTTGACCTATCAAAGTATCTCTGAAGGTTTTTATAGAGACGTAAGTCTACACATTATTGGAGACGCCTGAATTTCATTTTCGGTGGATGTTACAAGAGTATGGAGGGCTGTCCAAAGTCTATGAATGTATATGCATATTGTTTGGGGCGCTCAGACGCACTGATTTGCTAATGATAAGCAGGTCAAGTAGCTTTTTCAAAGTTGCTAATAAAAAGGACGTAAGGCAGATTTGCCGTCGTTAGGTCTCACATGATTGCATTTGCCCTTGACAGGAAAATGATCTTGGATACCCTCGAGGGTCTCCAAAGTTTATCAAGTCCAAGCCACCTGATACTCGAATTGGAATCAATACCACAATTTATTTTATTATTGGTTATTAGACCAGCAAGTGGAGTTAAAGTAGGGATACTAAGAAAAAGTTGTCAGTCACCATTTTTACTTTCAGAACGTCCCGGGAAATAAGATATGAGCAGCGTCTCAAGAATTTCAGAGCTGCTTTCGGTCTACACCCCATTGCTCGACTTGAGCAGGCGTCGGATAAAAGACTGCTTAAACAGCAGCAGTTTCAGCCTGGAGATCTCTTTGACATTAGGTCTAATGAAATCCTTTTGAATGAATAAATTATCTTTATAGAACTTCAGGAGAAATTTGTTCTCATCCGAACAGAAACCCTCTCGAATTCGTATTTAAACAAAAAGCACTTATGGTCAGAGAAGGGAAGATTTGTCGAGAACTTTCCATTCTCCTACTTAAAAACTTTCTCTGCAATTGTTATACATAGCACATTCCGAGAGGTGGGATTTGTGGACGTGGGTTCCATATGTTGAATATGACCCTCTTAGGGTCCAGTATAAAATCATTTACAAACCCACGCCTTTCATTAATGTCAGGATTTACTCAAACGCAACGAAAGGCGTTAGAGAAGCAGACCATATCCACTCATTCACGGCTCTTTCGGTGGAGAGATTTATCGTGGGCCATGTAGCAGAAGACAACGAGAAGCTTCCACGAAGCCGATGCAAACTTTTGCAATTTTCGGGGGTCCGTCCGGTGATCTACGTCCACCTCCCCCTACACAACTTGTGTATGGCTTTGTCAGCAGAATGGGGTTTTTTGGGCTCATGCACTCATCAACCTTGTTGATCTGAAGGATTTTGTGCTATTCGCCATTAGTTGCAAAATTTCATCAATCTTTAGTACGAGCAAATCAGTCGCTGAAATGACCGTTACGCTTCTAAGCAGCTCAAAGACTCGGTGCCGTTGATCGACGATATGGAAGTAGACTTTTGGTTTCGGCACGAAGGGAATGTAGTTCCTATCTGCAACTTCTTGGCAGTTGGCAGTTCCCGCGCTATTCTGTACCCTTGCCATGGTCAACTGGAGCCGCTTTTCCTGTTAGGGTCTCTTCTCTATCTATGAGAGCGATCACCAGATACCGCATGGCAGATCTGCAACCGTTGTTCTGAGTTACTGTTATTGTTGTCCATCTTTTTAACAGGTTTGAACGGATCATTGGCGTGTGCTTGCCACGGTCTCTACCTTTGGGTTAGAAGGGCCGGTTGAACCGGACTGCACGAAGCCTTAATACGGACAGTGCCCTTGTTTATTCGATGCAGACACATTAGAGATATGTGTCACAAATTTTTTTTTTATTAAAAGTTATTGGTACGAAGTGATCATCTGTTTATTGATACAAATATACATCGCCCCTAAAAGGTTGCAGAGAAAGATCGACAATAGTGAGAGGCAAGTCAAATTAAAAACTATGATTTAAAAACCTAAAAAAAAACAGGCCCTAAGTGTACGACAAATCCATTGATAAAGAAAAAATATATATACATATATATTCCCTATGTCTAAATCCGGTGCGGATCTATAGAATATGAAAAGCTATCACCCAAACCACGAGCGCAATACAATCAGGCAGCGCAAAGTGACGAAAGGAACACGGTTTTAAGACCATAATAATTAAGACCAGAATTAATTATTAAGTTAAGAAAGCTTATCAAACGGTACAAAGGCAAATAAGTAAGATACATATAAGTTAACAACAATGCTGACAAAACGTCGAAATGAAGCAAAATGAATTAACACTTGAAATGCATCCAGCCAATTCTGCAAGCTCTGCAAAGTCTGCAATACATTCGATTGTGGGATACTTGCGCACCCATCACCATCGATGGCAGAAAGCTCAGCATATCCGTCACTTGCCCTGTGTCAGCAGAACATCGATCGTGGGACACTTGCGCAACCATCGCCAACAGCGAAGGCAGCAGTTGCAGCGGCTAAATTTCAGGACTCAATAAAGCAGTTTGCTTTTTTAGAATTTGAATCAATAGATTAATTATAACCTTTTTAAAGAACGATTCATTCTACAACATGATAGTCCTCCTTGTCTTCAAAGCCCAGGCTTTTTCATTTTTTGTGTGGACTCAGTACTGACTTAAAAATATCCTTAAATTCCACAAAAAATAGAGAATTAATAGTAATAGCAAAATATTAGTAATAAAATAATAAAAATTTGGCTCACTTTTAAATACCAGCATATCGAATGTCGCTTAATGAATTTGAGTAATTGATAATTCCTAATATTATTATTGTTTTACCCACAGCATGAAGGTTCGTCGGTTTAATAACATATAAAAGTTCAGGACCCAATTGCTGTCGGAATGGTTTTTGCCGCTGATGGCGGCTTTTGGGTCTTGTGTCACTGCTGTTGCGGAGGCATACCCCACTACTGCTACTGTTGTGCGATTATCGGCAATGAAGTGGATTGTACTCAAAACAATATTTAAATTGAATTTTTTCTACGCCCCGAAAATGAATTATATGAATACAATTTGGAATAAGATTTCACCGCTATCTCTGTTAATACACAGTTCATCACCCCAGCGAATACACAGCTACTTTCTCTATGCGTGTGTTTATATTAAAACTAAGTTTTTTATATATTTTGTAGAGTATTAAAACATAAGCTCCTCTTTTATTATACCCGCTACCTATAGGGTAGAAGGGTATTATAACTTTGTGCCGGCAGGAAATGTATGTAACAGGCCGAAGGAGGCATCTCCGACCCTATAAAGTATATATATTCTTGATCAGCGTCAACAGCCGAGACGATCTAGCCATGTCCGTCTGTCTGTCCATCTGTCCGCATGAAACACAGGATCTCAGAGACTATAAGAGATAGAGCAATAATTTTGTTTCGACAGCATTTGTTATGTTTGCACGCAGATCAAGTTTGTTTTAAATTTTTGCCACGCCCACTTCCGCCCCCGCAAACCAAAACAAGTAAGAAAGCTACAGTCGAGTGTGCTCGACTGTAAGATACCCGCTACCCATTTTGAATAAAAGCAAAATATTGCGGTACTATTTCCAAAATATACCAAAAAAATACTACGAAATACTTAAAATGTACATTATATATCATTTGGTATATTTTTAGTATTTTGTATAGTACCACTTTCAAAATATACTATAGACGGCATAATATACCAGATTGTCTGCCAAAGCAACTGAGACCCCTAGTAAGTAGGCGTTTTAGCCCATACAAAAGTATTTCTTTAATAACTTCCACCATTTTTATCTGATCGCAACCAAATTTTCAGGAGTTTCAAAGACTATAGTTTCTAACGTATATCCTAAAATTCGGGACTCCAGCTTTATTATAACGCTTGTTATTCGAATTTTTCTGATTTGCGGGGGCGGAAGTGGGCGTGGCAAAAATTTAAAACAAACTTGATCTGCGTGCAAACATAACAAATGCTGTCGAAAAAAATTATAGCTCTATCTCTTATAGTCTCTGAGATCTAGGTGTTCATACGGACAGACGGACATGGCTATATCGTCTCGGCTGTTGACGCTGATCAAGAATATATATACTTTATAGGGTCGGAGATGCCTCCTTCTACCTGTTACATACATTTCCTGCCGGCACAAAGTTATAATACCCTTCTACCCTATGGGTAGCGGGTATAAAAATCGAATAACAAGCATTATTTTAAAGCTAGAGCTGCGAATTTTAGTGTGTATAATAATAATAATAGTGTTTATGATTCCTGAAAATTTAGTTGCGATCAGATAAAAATTGTGGAAGTTATTAAAGAAATACTTTTGTATGGGCTAAAACTCCTAATTACTAGTTTTTATAATAAGTTTATTAAGTCAATTTTTAAATTAAACTCGAGCGAATGGCTTCAATTTTTTTTTAGTAACGCTTAGCTTAGAACCAATTGCCACTAGAAGTGGTGTCTTTTTTAAAATGCTGCACTACGCACTTGGTTAAAAGACCGCCATCTCAAGTCCCAACAAAGCTTAGAGTGTACTTCAATTTTGCTGCCAAAAGATCTCAGCGATATTCAATCCGTAGAGGTCATGTTACTTATATCTAGCCCTACCCTCGCTTTTTCACCATTTGTAATCTTTTTTCCTTCGAGGGATATGCACGACCGCAGATGCATTCATCGTCTCTATAGCTCTTTTGCTCTGCAGGATAAACTTGGACTTAACCACAACAGAAAGCATTGACCATATTGCAGCTTGGCTGTAAGCAAAGATGTTAATTGAGTTATCATTAGAACGTACACACGGGCGACTTTTGCGGCTTTGACAATGGTGAAGATTTCCGCTTGGAAGATGCTGTAATGGTCAGAAACGACCCCAACAAAAGGAGTACCACCTCGCTCGGTGGAACTATGTTGACTGAGGTGAATTCCCACAATAGAATCAGTTGTGACTTTACTGAAAGCGCCTGAAATGTAAAAAAAAAAACTTTCAAGGCTTATTTTTTATGGTGATCTGTATTTCCGATGGAGGTATGTGGAAGTCTAGAAGCTTCTTCAAAGTCGAAAAGACATTAGGCTGATTGGCCACACTCCATCGATCTTCTTGAGCAGACCAGGACTTGAAGCCTGCTTAGAAATTATTTACGTTGCTCGGTACAGGAAGCTCGTTATGAGGATTTAATTAAACGCTTTTTCAAAGAGGAGCTCCGCCGAAGCCGGTTTCGACTTATGGAGGTTGAGCTGCAGCACTTTTATTAAAGGTTTGCAAGCTCTCGAGCTCTCTCAATCATGCCGGTGAAGTTGAGGTGCAGGGTGGCATCGGTGACCCTCTCTAGACCAAGCTCTGCCTCTACCTCCCTTGAGGTCAATGTGTATGTGTCCTTATCGGTCAGATGGCATTTTTCGAGATGTAGGTACATGCTCCCTAATCCCCTAGCTTGTAAATCAGATCTTCAGCCTTCTTGCTAACCAATTTTGTTGGGTAAAGGTTCATCGAACTTCAGCACAGGCTCTGCTTCTTAATCAGCTAAGGCGTTCGCTCACCCTAAACGACTCTTGGGAATAGGACCTTTGCGTTCGGCATATACGGAATATTGTTCCTGTCCACCACATCCAGCTTGGCCCCTTTCCACAAGCCATCCACTCTGGAGATTGTCGTGCAGACGTCCTTGCATGTCAGGATTATGACTCCGTCGGAAGCGCATGTTTTCTAGGCGCTCGGTGCATCTTGCTCCCTTTAGCCCCTTGCTTGGTACTCTGTCTTGGGTTCACAGGGTCTGTAGAACCGATGTGCACCTTTTTTGTGATAGTCAAGCCATCAAGCCGCGCCTTAACAGCCGCCTTGTTTTTGGCCTATTCATTTAGAACCGCTGTGGACCACTGCGCAACCTTAGAGGTGCTGGCGACAGGGGTCTTCAGCCTTAGAGATTGACGCCAAGCTTGATACGAGTCAACAAGGACAACGGCACCCGCGCGCATTAATCTCGGGTTAGATTTTGTGACAGTATTGTTACAACTGCCTGCACAAACCATATCAAAGGTATGATCGCTGGCGAATTACAAAGAGGCTCTTGGACATTCTTAGACATATTTGGCTAATCTTGTTTTTGCCATAGCGCTTGCAGTCTGACCGTCAGTCACCTTGTACTATAGGCTTTGCCTCTAGTCTCCAGGACACAATACCAGTTAGACATTACTGGCGCTACCGGTGGTTTTGTTAATTTAAGTATTTTTGAAATTATAGATAAATTTTGCGGTAAAATTTACCTCCCTCTCAAATGTTCCTATAGTTGCTTACCGAGTTTTACGCCGATTACCAATACTTCAATCTTCGTTGCGAGACGTTCAATGGTGCCTCGAGTAGTCTGGATTAGCGACGACTCAACCCTTCAGTCAAAGGTTTTCCGTAAGAGTAATGAGACTTTCGAGTGACATTGGCTCCGCATTTTTTAACCACTTTTAAGTATTGTGAGCGTTGGCGTCTACTCTGCCAGAAACGGTTAATAGGTTATACACCGAATAGTTTGATGCCATCGCTGCATTGGCTTAAAGCCATCTGCCAATAGAGTTGAAGCAATTATATAATTAACTTCCAGTAACGCGCTGTAAAGACTTTCGTCGTAAGGAATAAGACGGGTATATGCTTTTTATACCCGCTACCCATAGGGTAGAAGGGTATTATAACTTTGTGCCAGCAGGAAATGTATGTAACAGGTCGAAGGAGGCATCTCCGACCCTATAAAGTATATATATTCTTGATCAGCGTCAACAGCCGAGACGATCTAGCCATGTCCGTCTGTCTGTCCGTATGAAACACTGGATCCCAGAGACTATAAGAGATAGAGCAATAATTTTGTTTCGACAGCATTTGTTAAGTTTGCACGCAGATCAAGTTTGTTTTAAATTTTTGCCACGCCCACTTCCGCCCCCGCAAACCAAAAAAATCGAATAACAAGCGTAATTTTAAAGCTAGAGCTGCGAATTTTAGTGTGTATAATAATAATAATAGTATTTATGATTTCTGAAAATTTAGATGCGATCAGATAAAAATTGTGGAAGTTATTAAAGAAATACTTTTGTATGGGCTGAAACGCCTACTTACTAGGGGTCACAGTTGCTTTGGCCGACAATCTGGTATATTATGCCGCCTACGGTATATTTTGAAAGTAGTATTATACTAAATACTAAAAATATACCGAAATTGTATATTTGGTATATTTTTAGTATTTTGCAGCATTTTGGTATATTTTGAAAATAATACCGCAATATTTTGCTTTTATTCAAAATGGGTAGCGGGTATCTCACAGTCGAGCACACTCGACTGTAGCTTTCTTACTTGTTAGTACTGATTTAGTCCTGCGTACTGTCATATTTGATGACGATCTTAGACCATCTTGACAAAAGATAAATTTCAGAAGACATGTTAATCAGACTAATATTTTGGTATATTTATCGATAAAATTTTAATTTGAAATCAACTGCAAATTTTAGCACCTTCAAATTATTTCAAAGTGTTTTGCAAACCAAAGACGAAACAATCAAAAGACACAGGCATGAAAAAATGTTTGAGGAAAACCGGTAAAATTATCAATTTGGCCACTTTGTATAGAAATATGATGCAGAGTTCCTTGCTATGATGTATTGTAAAACGGAAACAAGTTGAGGCATTTGAATACCCTAAGTGGCGCATAAATTATAAAATTTGACATTTTTGGTTGATTTGTTTCTGTTGCTTTTGATGTTTTTCTTCATCCTGGCTAAGCAAAAGCAAACAATTTTCACGTCTAAACAGCTGTTTGCGTGATTCAGTGTTTGTATAAACACTTGCATAATAGAACAAGATCATTGAAGCAGATGCACTTAGAGTATTAGTATTCGAACTGTAACTGGGCTTTATATGTTCACTAGATGCTAGATGTGCTTATAACATAACATCACCCTTTACACCAATAATTTCGCACAATTGAATTTTTAAGATTCGTTTTAATTAAAGTCCATGATGATGCATACATACATAATTTTGTGTTTTTGTGTAAATCTTGTGATTGACACTTAAATTCTAAACATTATGTACAAAAATCCGCAATTTTATTTTGTGTTAAGATTCTAAAATCAAATACATAAGTAATCATATATATGTACATATACATATCATTAGCAAGTATGTGTACTGTGCAATACTAAATTAGCTTGTAACATTTAATTTTAAGCAACTGCTGCTCAATGGCCTTGTACATTTGTAACTGCTCCAATTCTTTTCTTTGTCTCGTTGTATATTACATAACATACATAAGGTATTTTACTTATGTATGTATGTATGCACGTGGAAGGAACATGTGACTTTTCCGTCGTTGTATTAGTAATATCGCATATTGAAAACATAAATGCAAAACATAACATCAACTCTTAATAAAATTATATTTTTAATTCTATAATATAACCAATTACGCTATGGACACTACGCAAAATTCGTATAATTTGTCTTATTTATACAGTTTATGAGCTTGAATCACCGTCTGAGGCTTTTTGGCAATTTTGGATCGAAAAACACGAAAGTGGCATATGAGTTTATTACTTTAAATCCTGATTATGATTATAAAATACATGAAGACGAAATACAATTAATTAATACATTTACAAATTTCAAATGTAATTTTTACCTATTTTCGCCTACAGCTTCTATTGCAATCAATATATTAGTATTGTGCCTGTAAGAAACGTTATTCATGAAAAACTAAAACTAAAAAATATTATTTTGCGAAAAATATCTGGAAAACTGTTCTAAGCTCTATAGTGTTCAACACAGCCTTTGGATGGACTTATATACAGTACTAGTAATAGTAGTAGAGTATACTGTAGTAGTAGCATTTTGGCATGAAAATAAATACATCAATAACATTATTTAATTAATTCTTTGAAAACTATACATTACGTCCAATTTTTACTGTAGCTATTATTATCCAATAGCGAACTTCCACCTAAGCAAAATAATTTGCGATTTAAAAAGTACAACAACAAAACCAATAAATTAGAAAGTGTAATAGAGTGGGAACTGAGAAGATCGTTTGCACAAGAGGGTTAAAACAAAAAAAAATCGCGTTTCTTGATCCAAAATATACCGTTAGAAATTTTTATATGGTTTTTTTTTGTAAGTTCAATTCATCAGTTGAGACCATTCATGTCTAATGTCTATTCGAAATCAATTGCAAGTGAATAATTTTTTATTTCATATATTCTAGAATGTATAAGTTATTTAGATCCTCTTAGTTCTGGACAAGACACACATTCAGCAAATTGCTAATATCGTTATACTTTTAAAATATCGTTTAAGACTTCAAAAAAATATGGATAGTTTGTGCTTAGAAAATTATTTACATGTAAATAAATAATAAACAGTTTTCACTTTTCTACAGCTTAAGTTTTTGTTTTTTGTTATCCGAATGGGGCTATTACTGCTGCTGCTGGGGATTATGATGGTAATGGATAGAAGAACTCGCTTGTGTGGAGGAAGATGTCGATATTGTGGTTGCAGGTTTGATCACAGGTTTGATATCCTCAATTTGTATTAATTGTTCGATGGGTATTAAGGACAGCTCGCCGCCAACAGGTTGTGGCACGGGAAGCTTGGCCAGAGCCTACAAAAGAGAAAACAAAATGTATTTTGAAGCTAACATCATATAAGACCACTATAACCTTGGCATGCTCCACCGCAATTGTTGCTGCCTTTTCAGCCTCACGCTGTCGGCGTTCCTTTAATTTAAGCGAAAATATCGCAACAGAGCGAGCACTCTTCACCAATTTCTGTTTGAGGCGCGATTTTTTTGCCGCCAGTTCAGCAGCTGTTTGAAAAAAAGCAAATATTCAAGTAATTAACGCTGGGACTTACAGATATTTTCCCACTTACCCTTAATCTCGTCGTCTATATTGACTGAAGACGTCGATGCTGTTGGTGCAACTTCCTCTTCTCTTTCCTTTTCTTTCTCACTTTCCTTTTCCTTCTCAAGATCTTCCTTAGCTTGCTTCTGTTGAAGTTTTTGCGAAGAACTCGACGAAGAATTTGATAAAGCACCTGCGTTTGGACGCGACTGAGAATTGATAACACCGCTAGAAGCAATAGGCCCACAGCTATTCGGACTAAATACGCTTCCACCACCCGATGAGGATGACGATGAAGCAACAATTTTATGTTGTTGTTGCGTAGCCGGAGACGTGGCCAGCTTGTTACCAGATGCGCCGGACTTCAGAGCCACATTGCTCCAAGACGGAGCAGGCTTCAGGACATCGGTGTTGTCAGTATTGTTTATTAGTTCCTTAATATACAATTAAAAAAAAATAATTAACAAAAGATGGACTGCACGATATCAAGCATCTAACTACAAACACCAAAAGCATTCGAGTAAAATATAATATGCAACTGATATTAACTTATGGACATTCAGCCTGCGTGTAATACATTAGATGTGTGAAGAAAACCATTACTCACATATTTTAGCTATACCAAATTACAATGAAATTTTTACTGAATTTTGAGTTTACTTCAAATGTCAATAATACAAGTAGGTACGTACGATATAATATCAAACTCTTTCAAATAATCGAAAACTTTGATTGTTCTTTATTTAATATACCCGCTACCCAAAGGGTACAGGAAGTAGCCATATCTGTACATCTGTCCATATCGTATTGTTAAACAAAAATAAAATTAGCAAGCTAATTTTTAAATAAAAAGCACACATCATAATAAATAAAGTTTTTATGATTGCTAAAGACTTTGTTGCGATCAGAAAAAAAAACTTAGCAATTATTCAAGAAATAATGTTACATGGCAAAACCGGTTACAGCTGTCGAGTCTTAATTGCTTTGGTAGATTCTTATGTTTTGTTTCGATATACGAAATATAGCATTTGTTATTACAGTATTTTGTTTTGTGCAGTGTTTTTAGTAGTATCTTACAGTTGAGCATACTCAACTGTGGCTTTTTACTAGTTTTTTTTTCCTGTGTGTCTGTGAAAAGCAAACATAGAACACACACATTGAACAAAAACAAACAGTACATTACACTTTGTTATACACATCTCTATACCTTTGAAATACAATCTATGCTTCTATGCAGGTTTGCATTGTCGTTCACTTTTAAACGGGACATCCATTCGGGTGCATGAAGTTTAATGTGCAGTTTTTCCTTTAAGCATGATAATTCAATTAGAAGCTGACTAATTTGTTTACCTTTTTCTTTGTGGGAAGGCGTTACACAATTTATGTGACAACATAAATACCATTAAGTGTTATGAAAGATACACACAGAGCAAAAATAAACTAAATAATATACTAAATTTGATCTAATCACGTACAACCAATCATTTAAAATAATCAAAGTATTGATAGTTATTATAATTGTTTCTGTTGATTAATACTTTTAGTAATGATAAAAGTGTGTGTCAATACAAATCAAAACAATAAAACGAAATGTTTGGTTTTCTGAATACTCTTTCACCTTGTGTATCCATAATTAATAAATCAATAATGTTATATTTTACTCGGTGCATTTTGAGGTTGTGTTAACGGTAAAAACTTGGACAATTTATAAAGGCAGTTAGGTGATTTTCTTGCATGACTAAAAATTACTGCAAGCGATTTCAAGTATTTAGTAGGTAGCAGTTCATCTTTACTTTTCTTTCACTAATGATGACAGGTAACGATTAATGAGAACTGCTTTCAAAATATCACAAACTTTGTTTGCAATTATAAGCGATAAGTGAACTGACTTCAACAAGAATAGTGTGATTTATTTGTTTACCAGTTATCAAGTCGAATAATTGTGTATACGATTTTTTCATGGGAAAAATTATAATTAATAGTTAAATATTTGGCTCTTACGCTCATCTGCAAATGAGTTGCGCTCTCAGCTGAGATTTTGCGCGTCTTGCTGTACGGCGGAATCTCTGCTATCTTCGACGGATGCTGTTGCTGGAATTGTTGTAATTGCAGCTGCCGCTTTGAGCTACGCTGTGGACTGCTGCTGGTGGTGCTTCCTGCCGAATCGCTGGATTTCTTGCGGAATGGCGGAATTTCTTGAATATGCATCGATTGCATGCGGGAACCTGGGTTAACAACAACTGTGTTCAGAGGCAGGGTGCTCGCTGAAACGCTGTTCCATATGAAAAAGAAAAATATAAGAGAAAATAGAGTGAAAAGAATGTTAACGCAAATACAAGCAAAAGCAATTAATAGCACTTCGTCTATTATTTTATCTCATAAAAATATTTACATTTTAGTTGTTCACTAGAAAGAAAGCTTAATTAATTGAGAAAGTTTAAATGACAAATTTTTTTGGAAGGTTTGAAAAGTTAAACCAATGCTATGGAGTTCGAAAATAAACGAGAAAAATTTATTTGTTAATTTGTTAGATCATTGTACAAAGATCACTGTAGAAAGATTTTCGATTGATGTCGCAAATTTGTGTGTGCCTCAATACAAAAAAAAATTAAATTGAGCAAAAATCATTTGTGTAGTAACAATAGCTGTTGCTTCTCTCTGAACAGAAGACTTCGTTTCTTTTAAACTTGGTTTTCTGTTAAGCGGTCCTTACGGTGAGCTTTTCGTGAGACTCTTCGTATTGAGAGTGACGCTCGCACACAAAAAGACTTACTAAATGATCTTTTAACTAGAAAAATTAACGCAGGATTTTAATAATTTGCCTTTTTTTATGCCCAGTACTAATGACCCAAATTTGAACAATGTTAATGTTCAGCTTTGCTGTATGTGGGAATATGAATTTAAGATTTTAAATCTAAGAACTGATATTCATTCATATAAACTTAAAAATGGACATATGAAATTTTACTGTAGTCTGAAGTACGTTCTGACTACCTAGCGATATTGAACTCTTACCCTCCATTGCCATCTTGATGCAAACTGCTGAGTGATGAGCATCCGTGGGGCGGTGTGGATTCGTGCAGCGGCCGAATTAGTATTGTGCTAGTCTGTAAATTATTATTAGTTTGAATTTTGTTGGCACTAATCCATTCTACTTACTTGAGATGGCGGTGAATCAGGTGAAGAATCGCGATTCTCGTATATATTAACATCCGCCTCAATGCTACGGCCAAAGCCCGAAGCTGTGAGTTCATGATCGTAAAGCAGCAAATCATCTACCACCTGACTCTCCATGACTCGTTCGTGCGTTGTATTGCCCTCATTACAAGTATATTCTTGTTCTGGCTGCGTTGATGTGCTAGAGTGTGGAGTGGGTGGTGTCGGGCGAGGTGAAGTGCCCTTGCACTGCATCTCACGTCGGCAATGCTCGGCACGTGCAATTTCCGCTGCCAACCACGATGGTAATTCTGGCAATAGCCATGTTAAAGCCTGGCGCAGTCCCAGCATTATATGCTTTTACAAGTAGTAATACAGATGGATATTATTTAAAAGCCTAATGTTTCTTCTATAGACGAATCTTACCTCCAGAGTAACAATCAGTATAATAGTTTGTGCAGTGGAAAGACCTGGCCACAGTCGCGAGACCTGACCAGAGAGACCAATTAGTGCACAGTTGACAATCACTGCAGCCAGCGACAATATGCTAAGTGCATTCTGCCAGGTGCCAATGTTGGCTACACGTTGTCCAAATGGCCGTTGATGCACATGTGCCAGCTTAAAGGCATCAGAACGAATCTCCATCAGGTTGTTGATAAGTGCACATAAACCAGCCAATGGAAAGGCAGCTGAGAAGAGCACCACATAGCCCATTTGGACGAGCATCTCCAAATGATCCGAGAAAGTCCCATCATACTACAACAAAATATTGTAATATCTTTTTAAGAGTTTCCCTTAAATGAAAACTTACCTTGTACAGTGAACTCTCAATCTCAGCTTGTCCAATATTACGTTTGCTTGCCGCTGGCTGCTGGTGCTTTTGTTGTGATTGCTGTTGCTCTACCGGCTTAGCAGCAGTCTCAGCTTGAAGTTTCTCTTGAGCGGTTGCCAACTCTTCAGCAAGACTTCGATTCAAGTGTTGAGTGGGACTTAAAGCCCCCCACATGTTAAAGCTCAGCTTAGCCAACCTCCATTGCTCCAAAAAATAGGGAATTGCCGACTCACGTAAATTCCCAATAATTTGTCGAGAGATAAGCAAACCAGCCAATTGCTGTGAGGGTGAATGGTAAGATTAAAATATTAGAAGATGTGTAACATAATATTTCAACCCCACACCTAGGATACATATGTATGTATAAATGATAGATAACGAGTTTCAAATTTGAGTTGAACCATTTCAATAGGGTGAATCGGTATATTGCCGTATATTCCATAATTTAATATAAGGCGGTACTAAATCGAGATTAAAGTTTGATAAAATCGCTGCAGGGTATACGCTCTTTGAGTTTTACCAATAAAAATGTATAAGCTGAGAAATTCACAAAACACAATTAAAAGTTTAAAGTCCCAATATATTCAAGGTAAATGTATATATTTATAATATAATAATGGTTAATTGAATTTTCTATATTACTTATTTTTATTAAAGAATGAATAAATTTTATAAGCATTGTTTTTAGTAATAATATTTACCTCCTTCAGTTTGTCTTCATCGCGTAGGTAGAATGCAATGTAGAAGAGTGAGAGGAACGAGTTGACGAATTGAAAAAGAGCCACCTTTGCTATTAAATGATTCTCGTATTTGGACTGCAGTCGATAATTTTCTATACACAATAAGAGAAAACCAATAATGGTATGCGATTTTGTAAGTTTCTGTTAAGCATTACCTCGATCATTTAGCCAAACGGCCAACTTGAAATAGGCCTCATCCATCAGAGTAATAGCACCGGCTAGTAAAACTTTCGGAATCACACTTAGACAGCATAGAACGCTTTCCTCTGGAAGTTTGGAGTCCCACCAATCCTAGCGTATAAATAATCAACCGATAATGGTGGATTTATATAATCTAATTCGATTTTATTTTTATAAACTTCCACAAAGAGATTGACAAGCAAACATATGTTAGTAAAACTCTCAAAAAGACCGAAAAATAGCTTCTTTGTTCAGTATTATTTCCCCTTATAAATCTTCAATCAATACTTATTTAGCAATACCTCCACTTCATTTAGTTTAGGGGTCGTCACCAAAATATTTACATGGTTTGACGCTTATATGCAATTTAGTGGAATTCTGTGAGCTACTGTTTTATATCCATGTCCGTCTCCCACTATATTTTTTTCAAATCACTGCACATCAAGTTTGCTTTAGATTTTTGCAGCCCCCGCTAATCGGGAAATCGAAAAGCAAGCGAAATTTTTATGATTCTTGAAAGTTTGGTTTCGATTGGTAAAAATTGTATAAGTTATATAAGAAATAATTTGATATGACAAACAACGGCTTTTGAAGTCGAGGCTTATAATACTGCACTGTTTTGCTGTGTTCTATGTGTGCGTTTTACCTTTATAAAGGAACTATGATCCCCATGTTGTGTAAGCAAATAATTCTAAATAATATATCTGAAGCAGTGACAATTGATTTATGGGTTATGAACAATTATAAGAAAAAAGATTTCCATTTTAAACATTAAAAGGGGTGTATTTGTTATGATTACATCGAAAAACGTTTGCGATTCGAACAAAAATAATATGAAATACTAGGATAGAACCAAGAGTAATAATAACAAAGTTAAATAAATATAAAAACCTTGTGCAAATTATACATGCATTGCGGAATTCCTTTATCGGGTATATTATGGTGATCCAGCCAATCCTGTGAAAAAGAACAACAAACAAACGAAAAAACAAAAGATAATAGTTCAATGATGCGTGATAAATGATACTTAATTACTTTTGTTATTATCCTTTAGAAGTAACATATGTTGACATGATTCTACATACTACGTTGACTAGACATTTTATAAACTAACAACAGTAACTGCACTTAAAGTACTGAACAAATTAAATTTAAAATATGAAAATAATTATTTTCGAAGGAATCATATGTGTATGTAAGCGACATAGAAACCCTTCCCTCCACAAATGCTCAACTAATAGACAGTCCACAATACACACACACACACATTTATGCGGACCACTTTTGCAATATTATTGAAACAGGTAATGGGAAATAACTCGTGGGTGCACCGTACAAAAGTCTAGCAAACGTATAATATAAAATCACTCACCTGAAATCTCAACATTAGAAACATCACAACAAACACTAAGCAGAGGCACAGGCCAATTACAGGAAAACTGACCAGATAGCGAAAGGCGCGCCGCTGCCATGCAGGAGCTTCTTTGGGCTCCAATCTTCCTGTGACATTGTTTTCTTCCAAAGGACCCTATAATATTCTTACAGTCTTACAGCCAGTAAATTATTGAATTTCAATTATCTCACCTTGTAGAGAGGCCTGGGCGGTTCAAGAAGTTCGGGTGGCGTTGATAAAGTTCCCCAGCGAAAGGCCAATTCCACAGAGTAACGTTTCCAAGCTTCTAGATAAAGTGATGCCCAGGCTACATTGAAGAGCGAGAATAGCACATGGCCCATATCCTGAGCTATTTGGCCCTTGCCCCACAATATGCCGTAGAGTATAGTGCCAAATACGGCCGGTACACCCAATGCGCAAGTGTAGTGGCCCAACCATGCAAAGTAGAGTGCAACCTTTACACCAAAATATGCTGCAATATCGTCTAATGGCTGGGGGGCACAGATCTGCTTGACCCAATGTGTTTGTAACTGCGTCAGAGAGCCGCTTTCGTGCAAGGGAAAGACCTGGGTTATCAGTCCAGACTCCTGCCAAGCGGCAACAATACTTTGACCTTCAGCAACAGCAGCGCGACCCTGTAGAGCGTCAATGTCACTGCATCCTGCGCGCAGTCCTTGTAGGACTTGTAACACTAACCACTGGCGCTCTTGAGATGTAAACAAAGCTGTGCTGCTCACATCGCCCCGCAATTGTTGGAAGCAGTGACTTTCGCGGGTTGTAAATTCACGCAATGCTCCTCCTAGATCTGGACGCAAACGCTTCGGCAGACGAGCTTCCTCCGCTGCCCTGAAGAGTCTACGTACAGAACAAACAATAAAATGATTCTTTCTGTTATTCGATTAATGATTATAGTCAATTCAAATTGTTGGTGTTTTTTTTTCTTTTTTCTAACGTGCCAACTTCGAATTCACACAAATAAAACAAGCAAGTAAGAAAGCTACAGTCGAGTGTGCTCGACTGTGAGATATCCGCTACCCATTTTAAATAAAAGCAAAATATTGCGGTATTTTTTCAAAGAATACTAAAATAATATAGCAAAAATACCGAATATACTAAATTGTATATTTGGTATATATATATATATACTATATAGTGCAAAATATACCTGATTGTCAGCTAAAGCAACTAGGACCCCTAGTACTTCGACAACTTTTATCTGCTCGCATCCAAACTTTTCGAGATGATGCAGATTGTAGTCATTATTCTATGTACCGAAATTCACAACTCTAGCTTTAAAATTACACTTGGTATTCGATTTTTTATACCCGCTACCCATAGGGTACAAGGGTATTATAACTTTGTGCCGGCAGGAAATGTATGTAACAGGTTGAAGGAGGCATCTCCGACCCTATAAAGTATATATATTCTTGATCAGCGTCAACAGCCGAGACGATCTAGCCATGTCCGTCTGTCCGTCTGTCTGTCTGTCCATCTGTCCGTATGAAACACTGGATCTCAGAGACTATAAGAGATAGAGCTATAATTTTTTTCGACAGCATTTGTTATGTTTGCACGCAGATCAAGTTTGCTTCAAATTTTTGCCACGCCCACTTCCGCCCCCGCAAATCAAAAAAATTGAATAACAAGCGTAATTTTAAATTTAAAGAATTTTGGTGCAGATAATAATAACAATAGTATTTATGATTCCTGAAAATTTGGTTGCGATCAGATAAAAAATGTGGAAGTTATTAAAGAAATACTTTTGTATGGGCTAAAACGCCTACTTACAAGGGGTCTCATTTGCTTTGGTCGACAATCTGGTATATTATGCCGTCTATATATTTTGAATGTAGTACTATATCTTTGTACTAAATATACCATTTGGTATATTTTTAGTATTTTACAGTATTTTGGTATATTTTTAGTATTTTGTAGTATTTTTGGTATATTTTGAAAATAATACTGCAATATTTTGCTTTTATTCAAAGGGGTAGCGGGTATCTCACAGTCGAGCACACTCGACTGTAGTTTTCTTACTTGTTTCAATTTGCGGGAGCGGAAGTGGACGTGGCAAAAATTTGAAACAAACTTGATCTGCGTGCAAACATAACAAATGCTGTCGAAAAATAGAGCTGTATATAGTCTCTTAGATCCAGTGTTTCATACGGACAGTCGGACAGACAGAGATGGCTAGATCGTCTCGGCTATTGATGCTGATCAAGAATATATGTATATACTTTATATGGTATAAAAAAATATATTGTCTTATTGACTTCAGTTGAATTGAATCTATGCCCACATCACACTAGGAGAAGTTTTTGTCTGGGCTGTGCTGACTAAATAAGTTAATCATCTTAATTATCTTAAAATGTGGAATTCATGTCGATCAATCGGCATTTTAGAGCTAATGGAACAACTTTTTATTCTATAGCCTATGATTATACTTAGGAATTAAACTTATATTTAGACATCACTTAAATGCACTTACATATTAACTGGAGCGCTCACGTAAAAGGCATTGCGGCTGGAGCTCTCGTGGGCCTTAACCTGGACTAGAAGACCTAATCCAGCAGGCGGCTGAGAACGTATGCGGGCGAGTAACCAACGCAAGGCCTCGTCAGGAGCATCTTCGGGAAATTCAATGACAACATCGCATTGGGTGGGTATTTTATTAAGCCAAAGGCGACGTGGCGTCATTAAGTGTCCTGCATAAGGTACTTTGCGACGTAGTTGGCGGGAAGCTACGGCGAAGCGAATTGAGAAACGCAAATTAATTGTTTCAGGGAAACTGGCAAAAGAAAAACAAAGCACACAAGCACCTCTAATTCAGAACATTTCTTGCTAGATATTTGAATGAAAAGCAAAAAATTAATGCAAAAATCAGCAAAATATTTCTTTTTTAGAAATACACAATGATTAAACTAGCCAAGCTACAATAAACACAAAATATAATATCGAAACAAAGAATTTGTAACATATGTATGTATGTACATATGTACATATGTAAATGAAAACTCAGTGGACTGACAAAAACCTGTTACTAAACACAAAACACGCGGTAATCGTCGAAATTAAAGAAACAAACATATATTTTATTTGTTTATTGCCAACAGATTAAAAATTGTGACCGTCTTTATATATTGGCTTATACGTAAACTGTTAAATCAACACCGGGAACAAAGAAAAAGTAATTAGCTAAAGGCTGATAAGAGACACCTTAAGGAAGTCAATGGGTTTTTGAAATTCTTATTCAAAGTAAATCCTCAGTTTGCTATCTTCAAATATTGTGGTCTTCATTTCAATAATAGCTGGCGATTATCGAGCAAAGTAATTTGTAAGTGTTTCATAAACTAGGAAACCGCCCACATACCTAGAAAAATTAAATCAGTTATTTTCCCCAACAAACTTAAGTCCGTGTAATTAAGTGCGTCCAAGAGACGATATCACTTCCAACATTGTGTATTGCGAAGACGGGTAGAACTCTTTATGTTTTAAGTATCACACTCTTATTATACCCGCTATCCATAGGGTAGAAGGGTATTTTAACATTGTGTCGCAACTAAATGTATGTAAAATGTAGAAGGAAGCATTTCCGATCCTATAATGTACGAGGGTTGCTATTTAATTTTCTGGCCTAGGTCACTTCTAGCCATATTAGGTCCAATTGGCTATTTTACAAAAAAAAAAAAGTTTGGACTTTTATCAAAAAAAGCACCATACAACTTTTTTTATGTGTGACCACGTTTAATATCGATAAGCGATTAATCAAAAACTTACATCGGCAGAAATATCGAATTAACTCGTCAACGCTTTTGAGCAATAATTTTTCACAACTTTCGACGTGGATTATCACGACAAGAGTGCATCGATTAACTTAAATCTTTGTATAGCGATGAAGCGCCATGCTATAGCCCTATGAAAAACTGGTTTAATGAATTCTATCGTTTGAGAAGGTCCTCCAAAAACAGTCATTGTGCCAGAGAACATGGGATAATGGGAGATCATCATGTGATATATCATGAGATAGAGGCATCCTTGGGTATTACTTCCACCAGAATATATTCGATATTACATGAACATTTGGTCGTAAAAAAGGAATGTTCTAGTTGGATCCCGCACAATTTGACAATTGCTTAAAAAAAGGCTCGTGTGGATTGGTGCAAAAAAAAAAAATATATAAGATCGTCACAGGTGACGAATTATGGATCTATGCAATCGACCGTGTAGATCTTTGAAGATGAGCCAAGTCCAATGAAAGTTGTTCGTGCAGAAGCACTTTGATGCAACTTGTCGCCTGTTTCTTTCGTAAAACTAGTCATGTGGCGACTGTTCCGCTGGAGCAATGTAGGACGATCAATTCTGAGTAGTACAATACAATTTGTTTGCCTGAGGTCTTCAGAGAAATTTGAAAAATGAACATGAAAGTAAGGATTATTCAGCACCATAACAATGCGACCTTTCACACATGAGCTCAAACCCCGAGCCGTGACTTGAAACCCAATGACATCTTTTTACTTCCGAACTTCAAGGGAAAAATGCGTGGTTAACGGTTTTCATCGCCAGAAGATGATGATGACGCGTTTAAAAACAATGTTTTGTAGGTGCCTTTATCGGAGTGGGAAAAGTGCTTCGACAATTGGTTTGAGCGCATGCAAAAGTTTATTAATCTTGGTGGAGAATACTTTGAAAAACAAAAAATCCATTTTTAATGATAAATATTCGCATTTTTATAATTCGGCCAGACATATAAATAGCAACCCTCGTATATATATTCTTGGTCAGCGTCAACAGCGTGAGATGATCAGCCATGTCCGGCTGTCTGTCTATCCGTATTTACACATAGATCTCAGAGGCTACAGCATTATTTATGTTTGCACGCATATCGAAATTGTTTCAATTTTTTTCAACGCCCATTTCCGCCCCCGAAATCGAATAACAAGCATAATGTTCAACTATAGGCAGGTCTTGTGATTCCTAATAAAAGTTAGTAAAGAAATACTTTTATATATTATGCTTTTATTCAAAATGGGTAGCGGGTATCTTACAGTCGAGCACAATCGACTGTAGCTTTCTTATTTGTGTTATTTGCATTAGTAAAAAATACAATCAGAAGTAACTAGTTTAACGAACTATCGGGTTTGTTACCCAAAATAATCTTATTGGTTTTAGTAATGCTAATATATCAAATGACGGTTTTGTCCCGTGCGAAACTCTTTACAGTGAAAATAACAAAAAAAAATGAGTTAATTTTATTCTTTTAGCTCTAAATTAGTCATTAAATTAGAGCTAAAAATGTTTTTCGAATTCTTTTCTGCTTTATGATAATTGCAAAAATGAAAAAATTCGTACGCAAACCAAAAAAATGAACGAATTTATATATTTTATCGAAAAACAGATCTTATCTAAGGCTTTAAGAATAACATTCACATTTTTTCAAATTGTTTCATTTTATGTGTTTTTCACTGTAAAAAGTCTCGCACAGGACAAATTCCGTCATGGAATTACCCATATGAAAAAGATAAAAAAAAATTGTTTTGTTAACAACTCATTTTTATACCCGCTACCCCTGGGGTATCAGAGAGTCTAAAAGCAATAGACCTACCTCTCTGCAAATCGAAAACAATAGAATAGAATGCGTAATTTTTAAGCTGCGATCAGATAAAACTTGTAGATTATTATTTAAGAAATAATTAAATATGATCAATACCTACTGCCGCAGTAAGATCTTAGAGCTTTGCTCCTAGGTCTCGGCAAATGCCTCTCCCATCTAGCAGATTGTAAGCGCAATACAATTTCAGGCTTTCGAGTTTAAAGCCATCAGACTAACTACACTTATATGCTGCCCCAATACAACATGGAATCATGTATCGACCTAGCTTTGCGACACTACCGTCTCTTCACTCTTAAGCCAGTGCTTAGACTAGTACCGATGGATATATATTAGATTCAATGGCCTAAACTATACGAAAGCAGTATATTTACAATGGAAACTTAGCAGTAGATGTCTAATGTTCAAAGTAAATAGTTCCGACCTACTGAAACTACCACAATACATATATCATTTTCAGATTTCCCACCCCTAAACTGCTGTTTTCTCAAGCACCAGAAAATTTTGCCACATTCGCTGTCACGTTACACTTAACAAAATTGTAATTGTAATTTATTAAACGATAGCAATTCTACAAAATAAAGCTACTAATAGAAAATAACATTATTTTATTATGATTTGAAAGTAGTGTCTTAGAAATTACTGGAAACGCCCATATAAATAATTAAGGCATTCCCTTATAGATTTAAAGTTTAGATTTTCTTACCGTTTTCAATTGTCTCTTTGGCACATGATATTAATTTGCCTTTGCGACGTCTCAAATTCGATTCAAAATTGTTGTCTTCGGTAAAGTCATCCTCTCGCGTTAAAGCCTCACTAGCTCCAGAGGTGCCATCCTCACCAGCTGTTGTTGTTGACTCCGACACTTCTTCTGAGAACTGACGGACCGCATAGCTATGAAAGACATTGCCTTTGCCTCCACCATCGCCATGCATCGCATTTTCAAAATGTTGGCTCATTGTGTGCCAAATAAAAATAACAAATCTTTCTTTTGTTATTTAATTTTTCTTTTTTTCCCGTATCTCAGATTTTCACTTATAACTTTAGTTGCATTTCTTAAAATGTTCAAATTTTCTGTATTGAACGATATCACGTGATTAACAACAAAATTATTAAATCCTGCGGAATATTGTTTTTTATTTATTATATTTTTCAGTAGTAGAAATATTAAATGTCGATTACAATTTATAGGAAAAAAACGCAATCATAAAAGTATATGTAAGGAAATGGTGTAATAAGAAAATAGTTAAAAACACGCAACAGAAAATTTTAATACAAGAGTTTAGATTTGTATTCCTTCTGCCGGCTAGAAAAAGGGTGGCTTTTTGTGAATTTTGCTCAGAAGTATTCAGTTCAGTTACTCTACAATGATAATCAAGGGTTCAATGTACATGGGAGTCACTTTACTATCGTCCGTTTTATAGTATTTCAAAGAAAAAACAACAACAAAAACGAAAGCACTAGAAATTGCGTACTTATTTCATAATCGCAACGACCCATTTAGGTTAATCCGTTTCACTCAGATAAAAAGAAACACTCAGTGTGAAATTTACTCAAAAACGTATTGCATACCTCTAAGGGCGTCATTAAAAATTAAGCTAAGGCACCGCTGCCTGCTTGTGCAAATTGCAGTTGAATATAATTATTAAATTACAAACAATTCTATAACATTTATCTCACCGACACAAATCGTACACGTTTCCTCTTTGGAGAATGCCACTACTGACTGAAACGTAGCACAGTTGCTGCGCCCAGTTCATCATAGGAAAAAGCGCGCTAGTGGTGAGTTTGTTATCGATTTTGTTCTGTGCGTTCTCGTGAGGTCGCTATATGCGTGCGGGACAAAATAAACACAGAGAAACACAAATTCACATTTCCTTTTCTGTTTTCATACACAACTTTCGTCGTTTGTTGGGAAGAAAATAATCGTGTAACGGTAACAGAGAGCTATAGAAAACGCTTGCAGAGAGCAGGCAGAAAATAGAAAGCCAAACAAAAATAGCGATTCGTAATGTTATTATCTTCAATTTAATACAAAATCGGTTTACTACTTTTCAATTAGTATATTTAAAAATATGTTATTAAAGTACAATTTCTAAAGACATAATTGCATTTTATTAAGAAAACGCGCAACATAATAATTCAAAAATTTCAGTAATTTTAGACAAAAAACGTTCAGAGATGGTGAGCACATAATGGTTTTGAATGGCGATGATTAATTGAAGCTGACAAATGAAAAAGGAATGAGTTTATCGTTATCTTTTTTGACGGTTCAAAACATATAATTCAATGGGGAAGGATAGTGTGACCAAAATCTGTGAGAACAAAAAACCTTCGGCTTTATAATTCTGACCCGGTGAGAATATTGTAAATGACAATTTTCTTTCTTCGCTAAAAAAATGCAACTCCATACTTTTCGGAGAAAGTTTTTCACCTGGTGTACCCGTTATTCCTCTAACTTATTGTAATAACACCAAATCTAATCCATCAACTATTCGTAATATTTTACATTTAAGCAAAATTGGCATCCCACATACATACAAGAATTTCACGCTTAAAACTTGTAATAACGGCAACAGTGTGATTGCCGAAATAAAAGGCATTTGCTTCTACGATAATCTTATAATGAAATAAACTTTCAAACCCGCCTCCTTAACAAATTAAAACCAAAACAAAGGCTTAAATTTAAAATTTTTTATTTTTATGTTTTAAAAAAAATATATATTATATGATTAATATATTATATTACAAGATTAAAAAATATTCTTTTTAATAGCCTTATTACTACACTAGCTATGAATTCAAAGTCTAATTGCCTTCCAAATTTAAGATAACCAGTTTAGAAAATATAACTTCGAAATTGAAATATTAGAAGTTTTGTCCTTTTATATATAGAACAACTTTGGAAACGAATCGAAGTATCTTAGACGAAGTATCTTAACAAACTTTCGAATAATTACAGGTGAGCAACAACTTAGGATGTAAGTGAACTTCCGCACTTATTATACGCGCTACCTATAGGCTAGACGGGTTTTATAACTTCATCTCCGATATATTCTTGATCAGTGTGAACAGTCGAGACGATCTATCCATGCAGAGCTAAAATTTTTTTCAGACAGCATTTATATTTGCAAGTAGTTTGTTTTAAATTTTTTCCAAGCCCACCTTCGCCCCTGCTAATCGACAAAGATCGAATAACACGCGAATTTTTAAAGCAAGAACTTTATGGAAATAATTGCGGTAAATATTTTTTTTTTAAAGATTTTAAATTTAATTCATAATTCTTCTGAATGAAATGGACGAATAATACATTTTTCATTTGCATTAATGATGTAAGGTTTTGTGATAAAAATAATTTGTCATTGTTATTCATTGGTTTATTACATAGTTTATAAACTAAGCTTAGCTACTGTTAACAGACACAAAACTGAGTCTGAATTTTTAATTTGAATTACCAATCTTCTTCATCCTCCAAATTTTCAGCAGGTGTATTGAAAGCCTGTAATATTAACATGTTTTATCCATTAAACGAAAGTTAATTTAATTAAACTTACCCCTCCTCCACGAACATCAACCGTGTTCATTGTTGAGCGATGGGAACTGCTACCGCCACCGATTTCATTTAGAAAATCAGGAACATCTTGATCGGAACCCTTCAAAATTTTTATCAAATCACCAGCAAGAGGACGATCCTGATCAGGATCAAAAAATGAAGTAGCACGCCCGCTGTTGCCTACACGACCCGTGCGTCCAATACGATGCACGTAATCATCAATGTTTGTAGGCATATCATAGTTAATAACATGCTTTACATTTTTAATATCTGAAAAAAATCCAAAATTATACGGTCAATCAAAAATAAATTGGTAGCCATCACTAACTACTTACCGAGCCCACGGGAGGCAACAGAGGTAGCAATAAGAACTTTCATAGTGCCATTTTTGAAATCACGCAAAGCCTGTTCACGTTGACTCTGTAAGCGATCCCCATGAATAGATGTAGTTGGAAACTCAGTTTCAGAGAAAAATGAGGCTAGAAAGTCTGCTCCACGTTTTGTCTCTACGAAAACAATGGTTCCTTCAGCGCCCTCACGCAATATTTCCTATAAACAAAATTGTTATTAATTTGGAAATAAAAACAAACATGATTTGACTCACCATCAATTTGGAACGCTTACTAAATTTGTTAACCTCAAATATGTCTTGTTTTACATCTGAACAGGCACCTCCCACTACGCCAATTGTAACAAAAATATAATCCTTAAGAAATTCTCCAGCCAAACGTTGAATTTGCTCTGGAAATGTAGCAGAGAACATCAAAGTTTGATGTTCTGGGTGCATTGTTTGATGACGCATGATTTTGCGCATACTCTCTGAAAAGCCCATGTCCAACATACGATCAGCCTCGTCAAGAACAATGTAACGAATGTTGTCGAACATTATAAATGTGCGCTCAACAAAATCAAGCAAACGACCTGGAGTGGCGATCAGTAAATGACAACCCTTATTAATCGCCTCATTTTGATGCTTAACCGATGTCCCTCCATAAACCAAACTAATCTTAAGATAAGTTGAATACGCAAACTTTCTTGCTTCATTAAAAATCTGAATTGCTAGCTCTCGAGTTGGTGATACTACTACCGCAAGCGGTTTGCCTATTTCTAGATCAGAAGGCTCATCGAGAATGTTTGTAAGTATGGGTAGCAAAAATGCAGCTGTCTTTCCAGATCCAGTCTGGGCACAAGCCATCAGATCGCGTTTTCCAACAATCACTGGTATTGAAACCTTCTGTATGGGAGTGGGAACTTTGTAACCAGCTTTAGTCACATTTTCCACCAAAATTTCACGAAGTCCGGCTTGGTCAAAGCGTTTAATCGAGGTTGGCGCATTCTCACCAGTAACCTTTAACAACATTAGTTTTAGTTTAAAAAATAATTGATATCTTATTAGATCACCTTAACGGGAATATTATCATATTTAGAGAAATTAATCCCAGACATAATTCCAGTGCTAAACATCTCAGTTTCATCGTTAGTCGGTTCAGGAGGTATGTAAAATTCCCTAGCCTTCTTTTCACCTTCCTCGCCATTATCAGCATGATTGTTATTCATGTCACCAGCTCCTTCGCGACGACGACGCTCACCTATTGGGTTAAATTTACATAACGATTTTAAAAATCACGTTGAAAGAAATTAATACCTCTATGCACATTCTATATTTAAAACAAAAAATTACAAATATTATGTTATTATGTTATGCTCAGCCTGCCTAATAACTTATCGAATTAAACTAGGACCTGACGTGTTATGAAAGTTTCATTGCACAATATTTAAATTTTCGTGCATATAAATTTTATACTAAAAAAGAAATTAAATTTGGAAATGACATTTTTTTTTTTTTCAAAATTCTAACCTAGATTCTTTAGTGGCCACTTTGATTACGATAGATAATAAAATAAAAACAATTTCTAGGAAAACCTTAATTATATTGAAATAAAAACTTGAAAATGAATAAGTGCAAAGATTTTTTAAGTTATTGAAATTACGCTTTAATTATTTGAAAAAAAAAAAAAAACAATGAATTTAACATAAGGATGAAATGTATCCATCCGTGCTGATATTAATGAGGTTCGCAGCTTTAAGCTCCAATAAGATACGAAAAGCAATAGCTGCCTCAGCCCTCGTTTTGATGAACGGCACCGAACGCATGTCTACCCTTGGTTGCATGACGAGCGCACAGATCAAACTGTGTGCAACGCTCCTCTTCAATGCTGGCATATCTTTAACAATAATCGGATCGTATGTGTACAAGGCAGGTATTGAGATATATTGTGGTGGTCTGCCTCCCTCCTTGAGTTTCTTAAGTTCAGTCACATTTCTCGAATTGTCATCATTTACTTGTACTTGTACTTGTTCAGCACCCACTTGCCTATAATTGTCAACCATCAAACGAAGTAAATTATCGTGTTTGATAATAAACTTTAAGTCGTCTAAGTTGTTGCCATATAAACGTTCTTCGATGCATTCGTGTTTCTGATGTGGCTGTTGCGGAGTATCATTGGCATTCGACATCGAATCTATGAGTCGCGTTGATGGTGTGATCATTGCTTGCGTTACGTTGAGAATGCTGCTCTCAATTGTATGATTTTCTTGTCCGCCACAAAGGCTCACACTTCCCGGTGGATGAAATATTTCAATTGATGTTACTATCGGTCTATCTGGCAAATTGTCTAAACAAGAAGTAGGCCGATTCATTTGTATGAGTTCTGGTGGAGTGGTATCCGTGACTTGTGGTATTATAAATGGAGTTTTATCTGCAATAAGTTGCTGGTTGACATTTGCATTTGACATATCTTCTCCATCACAAACTGCTGTGTGCAGCAATTCAGTTAAAAAGGCAGTTGTAATCTCTTGATTACTTCTTGATTCTACCGGATCATTGACGTTAAGACTATTTCTTTCATGTATGCGGCGTCTGCGTTTTACTTTTGACAATGGCAAATTATCTTCCTTATAATTTGGAACAAATGTTCGAGGACGAAATACTGAGGACCAATCGCGGTGGGTTGGAGTAGTGTCCGGATCAGGAAAATCTGGCACTGTCGTTTTTGGTGTTTGTAACAAAGATGGCTCACACATTTCGAGAACACGGCCAGCCGAAGAACGCATCTGAAGTTCTTCATTTATAGCTGGCAGTTGATGTCGATATAATTGTAGTGGCGTGGGAGGTTTTGCATGACGTGATCGAATTATCGTCGAAGCCGAGATATTGTCATCCAAACTTAGCTCATTCGATGAGGGATGTACGGCACTGTCTGTTTCCAATGGCATATCAAGTGGGAGATGCGGCGGGGGTATTAAATAAGCATCCTCTTGCGATAAATTGCCCAGACCAGCTGAAGTTATTAATGGATGTGATGGTACACTGTGATTAGGAGTCGTCGCGGCAGTGGCACCACCTGCGGTTGGGTCATTCTCTTGCATGGTAGAATGCGTGTTGTCCATCGCCAATCCGACATAGAACGGCGTAACAAGATTTTCAGACAGCTCCTGACGAGGTAAATTAATTTGACCGCTGGTTCCGACATCAAATTGCTCCGTTTGCAAATGTTTCTCACCAACTATTTCAATTAACAAGTGCGGTTTACACATATAAGACAACCAAATTGAGTTGTTTTTTAAAATGGGCCAGACATGGAACTCCCGTAAATTTTGCAAATATCTCATTTTACGCATTGAGTGCAAAACTATAACCTCTTCGGAAATGCAGCGGTGAAATAGCAATGGAACTTGTTGATTTATAGACACTTCTGGCAACTCCTCGAATTCCCATATAATTTGGGGTACTTCAGAAAAATCATATGTTTCTTTGTAACTTGATCCAACTTTCCTCAAAAGACGTTTCAATCGATGCACATCCATAGATAAACATAAGAACTGTAAATCTTCATCCTGTTCTAAAGGCGCATTTCTTATTGATGCAACTCGTTGTGGTTGTGCTGGTGTTCTTATTACTCTTACTGCCGTTGCGGTTGGGTACGAGTCTTCTTGCGCAAGTTGCCCATTAGGCGTACCTGGTACCACAAACGAATCAGTAAAATCATTAGGAATTAACCAATTTGCATTTGGCTGTTGTTGCTCATCATTTCTATCGAATATTAATTGGTTTATTTCCGATATGATGCGATCAGATTTTAAAACTGCATCACGCAAATCAATTGCCTTCTGCTTTCGTTTCGCTCGTTGCGAGGTCTCCTGTATCTCCCACTCGTCATCAACTAACTTTTTAAAGGCAGCCTGTAAAAAGTCGCGTTGATTTCGTAATTTTGCCAATGCCATATTAAGATCGTATATATTAGGCTGCTTAATAAACGCCTCGACTGATTCTTTATCATAGGTTAACGGCACTTGCAAGCCTCTGCTGAATGTGGAGGACAATTCTGGCACTGTTTTTAAAACAAATATTGGAAATACAACGATATGGAAGCAGTATTTTTCAAATATATTGTTTTGCGCATAGGTCAATAAATAAAATGTTTAGAAAATATTATTTACCACCGTCGTTCTCCTTATGGCGTTGTCCTCGGAAGCCTGCCTCTCCGTCATTACGACGCTCACGGAAGCCGTTTCCCCCATCATTACGGCGAGCATGGTAGCTGGTTTTGTTACCGTCTTTATTATCGCCGCCATTGTCATTATTCTCTTCAAAATCGCTCCATTCGGCAACATCATTGGACTTTGGTGGCTTCCCATTAAAATCATCCCCTTGAGATGTAACGGTATTTGAAGGCTAAATTATAAAAGTTAATATCATTTACAAATAAAAAAATTAAAATTCGATTTACCTCATCTTCCCAGTCAGACATGATTTTTTAGATTTATACCTGACGAAAAGAAAATATATTTCATATTGTTAATTATACAGCTTATGAAACAGAGACATGCATTTTAGATATTTTAAAATGGTGCTAGGTTATGCTTATAGCACAAAATAAAATTGACCAATTAATTTTAAAATTATTCAGATGTGCATTTTTGCACCTTGTTTTTGGGGGTAACGTTGGCATTTCGTCCTTTTTATTTATTCTTTTTATGTTATTATAAATAAGCTTCTCAGTTAAAAGAATACGCCCGTTAAAATCTAGAAAATGAGTTATGTACTTGCCCTATACAACATTTTTTTACTGTAGTTTGTGCGCTCATTTTCGTTAAATAAGATAAATTTTAAATATACATCGATTTCCGGGGGAAAAAAAAATGATTAAAACGGAAATTGTTTAACTATGAAAAAAAGTTTTCAAAGTAAACTATAAGATTTTAAGTGTTACCCTGACTCTATTCAGAAGAAAATGCGCAATATCTAATACGAGTTCCACAATAAAAATTGTATGCCATCCACTTCCATTGCATTAACATGCGCCGTACTTACTAGATTTAATTTTTAGAGACTATAACAAACTTACTTAAAATAATGACCCAATGAATCCAATTAACTTGTGTTTAGTGTATCCAGCGTAATACCAGAGCGGTATGGATTGGTATAATTTTTGTCGTTTATGATAATTTATCGAAATCGTTTTTTTTTTTTGTAAATCAAACATTTGTTTAACATTTAACGCAATAAATTAATTTAATGTTTGGCTATATAGATCTATTTACTAATTTCACACATTTTAAATATAACGTACAGCGAGCGAACGCAAAAGCTGATAGCACAACAAAGGTCTTAATCAAAATTTTGCCATTCACCGTTCGACAGAAAACTGCGAGCATTCATGTTAGAATGAGGCGCAACTCTGTTAATGTGAAAAATGTGAGTTGCTCTGTTCTGTGTATGTATACACAGCATGCTTTTTTTCCCTTTGCCTCCTATATTAGAACACATGTGCGCTTAACTAATATATATGTGTATGTGCGAGTATCAGCCAAAGTAGAAACGCAGAAAATTAAGGTTAGAGCGCAGCCAGGCAACCAACCACACGACGAAACGAAAAAGTAGCAAAAAGCAAAGACTACGAAAAACGAATTTCGTCTATTGCACGTATATATACAATACACACACATATATAGAAACTGTAACCAAACCAAACACACACGAACATTTTTTTCCGACAGAAACTCGAAATATAGTGTGATTTTGAATAAAATCTGTACTGAGTGGAAAATCAGTTGAGATAAATATCGTCACAGAGCAGCAGCAGCACAAAACAATCATGGATAACGCCGGGAAAAATCGTTATGAACTTTTGTTCATGGACGACGATGTTAGCGATCCATTAGATAATCTTGTCGCGGCCAAGAAGAAGCAGCAGCAGTCCTCGACGGTTGCAGCAGTAGCACCGACTGCAAAAACGGCGCCATCTGTTAAGGCACCCAAAGCGCCAGTCACCAAGAAGCCAAATCAAGCCGAAAAGGAAAACAAACCAGGCGCGCTTAATAAGAATGATGGCAAAAAAACTACGACTGGCAACAACAATGACAAAACCAGCAACAATGGCAAGCAAGGTGGGGCTGTCGCTGCTCGTAACGCTGGCGGCGCTGCTGCGACCAAAACACGTGAAACTGGTCAAGGGCAGCAGCAACAACAGCGAAATGTCAATTTTCGTCAGAACGGTGGTGAAGTGACTCGAGAGCAACGCAATAACCGCAGAAACGTGCGTGAAAATGGTGCACCCAGTGGTAACTCTGGCGGCAGTGCTGATGGCAATCCTCGTCCTTATCGAGGCACCGGAGGCGGCTTTGGTAACGGCGGTGATCGTCAAAATCGCCCCCCTCGGAACTTTGAGGGTGGTAATCGTAAGCGCGAATTTGATCGCCAATCAGGCTCTGACAAAACAGGTAAATTTTGAATATTAAATATGTTTGCTAAAGGATTTCAAGGGAATGATAAAAAAAAAAGAGAAAGCTAACCAAAATTTAATTTGGGGACGACTCTGAGAAGTCGACGCACATTTCGATTTCATTTTGTTGTGTATATGAAAAAATGTGTTTAAAAATAGTTTGGTTCTTCTTCTGTCCGTTTTCCCCCTAAATTCCCCCATCATCAAATCGATCACATATTACAGTGTGAGTGTAGGAGAGACCCACACAGTTTCCACAACATGGAAGATTATGAGGATGGACGGGCAGCGTCATAAGTATTTTTTGATACAAATTATTGGTGGGGGTGGTGTATTGTTACCCTGAGCAGCAAGAGTACTTTGGCTGATTACTAGCTACTAACTTATTTACAATAGTTATTCGAAAATTTGCAAACTTGCCCGTTACATATATTAATCACAATCACAATTGCAATATATTTTTGGGAACAAAAAGTACCTACCATTGTTGGTACTTTATTGTTATTATTATAGTATTTACCAGTAGCTAAGTAGTCGAGTTCTGAGAATACTGCTGCTTGAGTTGAGTTGCTAAAATTAAGAAAATACACAGTTATTATCAATTAATATCTAAACTAAATATTTCACTAAATGCTAGGGGTAAAAGCAATTGATAAACGTGATGGAGCTGGCGCACACAACTGGGGATCGGTAAAGGAAGCCATTGATGATGTTAACAAAAACAATGAAGGCGAAGCGAGTGCGACAAACAATGCAGAAGGAAAGACCGATGAATCTGGCAATGAACAGCAGAACGAACAGCAGCTACCAGCTGAAGAGGAAACCAAAGAGCTGACCTTGGATGAATGGAAGGCTCAGCAGCAACAGCGTATTAAGCCCAAGTTCAATATACGCAAGGCAGGCGAAGGTTGGTGCAAAACATTGTGGAAAAGATTTTATTTCAAATGCAAATTCTTTTGTAAATTGTAAACTATTCAAATATATATATATATTTTTTGTTTTGTTGCTCGTTTTGCAGGAGAAGACACCTCGCAGTGGAAAAAGATGATTGTGCTAACCAATAACAAAAAGAAGGAGAACGAAAGCGAAGAAGAACTTGAATACGATCCTGCCATGTATCCGCAGCGAGTTGGACGGCAGCAACGCGTCCTTGATATTCAATTTAATTTCAATGACGGACGACGCGGCGGTGGTGGCGGATTCGGTGGTCGCGGACGTGGTGGCCCACGTTCCGGTGGACCGCGCAATGAGGGCAATCGTGGTCCTCAAAATGGTCCGTCAGGTGCCGTAGGAGCTGCTCATAGCAATACCGAGGGCGGCGGCAACACAATTGGAGCAGCGCAATCCCGTCCAGAGGGTGGCAATCGACCACCAACTGAGCGTCGCGGTCTTGGCGGTGGTATTGGAGGTGGCCATGCTGGCAAACGCTTTGGCAACGAGCGGCAACATAATGCCGCACCCAAGGTCAACGACGAACGTCAGTTCCCAACCCTGGCCTAAGGGATTAAATAAACTGCGATTTGGAATTGGAAGAATTGATAGAAATTGGGAGGCGCTTGCTGCTGCTGATGTTACTTGCGCCGTGCGTGCATTCATATTTGGGTGTCTGTGTATTAGTTTGAGGAAAGGCAGAACTCCAGTATATCACACTAATGCAAACTCACACATACACACCCACAACACACACACACAAACACATTAAAATTGCAAAAAAAAAAAACAAAAAAAATTAATGGCGGCCGCAGCGTAGTCAAAGCCAAAAGTAACAAAAAAAATATATATATATTTTAAAACAATAAACACATTAAATGCAAGTAATAAGAGAAGTTCGCAAAATCTATACTTATTATAAATAATTTAAACAAACCCTAAACTGTAAACTTAAGCAAAGCAATTTAGAGAAAACTGAAGAGCAAAAAGTTTAAATTTCTAATACACATTGTAAATTAATTTGTTTTTGCCTCCTACGATTTTGTCACATCAATCAAAATATACCACTAAAAAACCTCTCATATAATATCATTCATACATCTATAGAGTACAGTCTGCTATCCAATCAAACAATTAGACATACATGGAATTTTAGCAAACAAACAAAACAAAAAAAATACATCACATACATCATTTACTTACAATTCATACACATATATTTTTGTTAAACATTTTTATATGCTACCCTCATATAAAAATGCATTTTTTAATTTTTACTGTGTTACAATTATATTTTAAAAATGAATAAATGAACTAAAAAAAAAAAATTCAAAATATTTACCTAAAAAACTCAGTACGCGAAAAAATAAGAGCAAAATAAGATTATTAAGTGTTGGACTCTTATAATAGTGTTTCTTAAAACGATACAAATACAAATATATATTAAACTCTACTATAATAATAACTATAAAAGTATGTGCATCATATATACTACAATTAATGAAAGTAAACACAACACGCTGAAATATATATGAATTTAAGCATGATTAAACAATAAAAACAAACTATTGGAACAAACATAAAAAATCCCTTAATAAGTAGTTACACTTTAGCACTCGCTCGCGAATAACAATATAAATCAATTAAAAATCGCTTGGAAGCAACATAAAAACGGAAACTCAACCTAAAAGAATAAAATCATAAGATCAAAAACCAATGCAAATACCCTGTACAATTGTATGTTTTTACAAATAGAAATTGTATAAATTATATAAATGTTTATGTATGACATGTGTATAATAAGTACACATACATGCACATGTTGGAAACGAACAAAAATACACAAAATGGCAACCAAATTTTAAAAGTAAATCACGTAGAGATGAAAACAAATTAAAGCGATAAATACATTTTTTGATTAATATTGTATTGTATTTTGACCCCAAAGAAAATTCATTTCAACTGAGTGTTGAGAAGTCGTTTAATATAAAAAAAAAAATATTTGATAAAAATAAAGAAAAACAGAAAAGTTTTCAATTGCTTTTTTTGTTGAAGTATATGAAAATTAGATCAGTTTATACCAATCCTTGAGTAATAGCGTCTATTGCGTGTTGGACGGATATTGGTAAAAAGCATTTGCACATTTTCACGTCACGTAGTCGGTATTCACTATATAATCAACATATTGTGATCACTTTAAAGATAGATACTATAGTTAAATACGAGACAACCTAGCTATCAATGGTACAAACAATAGCCTCCAGATTTAGCCGCCAGAATTCGCGCTTTGTTCAGAACGTATTTTACTTTTGTAGATATGCCAATATGAGAATTCATATTCTGAACGTAAATTATCAAGCAAGTGAATATAGTTGCTATTGAAGAAAGAGCACCGCAAGGTAAAACTGAGCGAAATAAAATGAAAGGAAACAAAAAAAAAACATACAGATCGGAAGAAACTATCAACCTTTTCTTTTCTTGCTTTGTATTTAGAGTTGCCACCGTGGGACAATCGTTGCGAAACTTTTATATAAAGAGTAACGGGAAAACTACTGCATGCTGGCAACACTAAATCATAACGGTGACCACAAAAGCAATGGGCTTCGAAGACAACCGAAAAGAATTGTCTTTGTAAATAAAATATGAAATTCCTTGTTAAGTACATAAATACATACATACATATGTATGTTGGTTAATGTGTGTTATTATATAGACACAAAATACGTCAAAAATATGAGCATCTTATGCCTAATGAATAAAATGGATAAATATAAACATTAAATTAAATTTTATATAAAATAATTTTTAAATAAAGTTCTTGGGTATTTTTTTTGTGAAATTTCGATTTTTCTCAGTAAAATTTCTAAAAATTACTGTAATAGTTCAGTAACATAATTCATGTTAAAATTTATTTAAACATCGTTCAATACTTTGACTACTTCTCACTCACCAATGAACTTTTGATATTAAACTTTTTATATTTAAAATCGCACGTGAAACTTTGTATAATAGTACACAATTTTACCGCTAATTCTCACTGGTTCTACGACTTCCTTTCAAGAACGCCAAAGTTTAAACGAGAAGTATATGTAGTGATAAATCGATATATTATTTTGGCAAACAACGATATTATGCATCGATATGTCAGTCAACTTATGAGGGACAAGATAGCACCGCAGCTTTGGGGTAACGTATCCATACAAAAATATGGGATGTGAAAACCTTTTTATTTTTGCCTTGTTAGTCTTAATATCATCAGATTAATATTCGTATTATGGCATTTAGAATTTATGCCATAATTTCATGGATGACATTTTTGATAATATCTTGTTTCTTACGAGCTGGAGGCCAAATCGGCTTATTAAGATCATATCCCCAACTAATCATCAATTTCTCTAGAGCCGTTTTTAAGATTTTTGGGGAAAAGTTCAATAAGCTGAATTCCTGCCGCATACAAAATTTATGCTGCCAATTAATGACCAGCTTAGTTAAGCTCACTTAGCTTTCCTAACAATATACTACAAAAATACTTTAAAATATACCGAAGGCTATATGTGGTATAATGATATGGTACTACAATTAATAAATTACATTGAGTGCAAAGTATATCAGATTCCCAGCCAAAGCAACTACGACCTCTAGTAAATAGGCGTTTTGCCCATACAAAAGAGTTTATTAAATAACTTCGACAATTTTTATCCGATTGTAATTAAATTTTCAGGAATCACAAAAACTATAGTTAGTATTGTATATACAAAAATTCGCAAAATTCTAGCTTCAAAATTACGCTTGTTATTCGATTTGCGGGGACGGGATAGAATAGTCCAAGTCTTTACTAGTCTCCCAACCAATGGCGCTGTGGCCATAGCCTAATAGACCCAGGTTGCCTGCATCAGAAATCCTAAGGGCCGATTTAGCGGCTATGGATCGCGCGTATAGGTTTAGTGTTTCAACGCCAGCTATAACCTCGCTTTAGTAGGCGTCGACCTGATAGCGCTTGTGATACACAGTAGCGATTGACGCTGAGTCGAAGAAATGCTGTCGAAACAAATTTGTATCTTATACAGGCATGCTCCGGTTTTCACTTTCGGTTTTCGTTTTCGTTTTCAAAACGGAAACGAAAAAATTGGTGCTCCCGTTTTCACTTTCACAAGATTTTTTCGAATTCCAAAACGAGAAAATTTGTCTTGCCTAAATGAAAAGTAAATGCCTTTTTCTATATTAAATCGGTTCTTATTTGCAAAAGGAAAAAAAGTAGTTGACTTATTGGTTTATTGTCGTTCTTTTAAGACCTCTAGAAGATCAGTTAGGCTTGTAATTATTTTTAAAACGAATAATTTCTGACCCCACCTCAAATTTGGATATCAAATTTTGCCGTCGGCAACAACAATTTTCGTTTTGGTGAGCGACCGAAAAGTCCGACACCATGAGTTATCGCCTAAGCTGCCATACTTTTGGTGGAATGAAAAAGCAAGTTAAAAATACTTGTATAATGAAACGGATGCCACTAAATTTGTTGAAGTTGGGTAAAATATGTTTTTAAAAAATTAAATTATTTAATTTAATTACTAAGTGCTAAAACTGTATAAAACAAATTTGTTGAAATCACCGGAATGAAACCGATTAAAAAGGTGGCATCACCCTTTGTTGTGGAAAACAGCTGATTGCCGTTCACTGTTTTTTTTTTGTTTAATTTTGATTTCAATTTTTATTCGCAAAAAAGACAAATGCAAATATACTTCTTTCAGGGGAAAGCATAAATCATCTATGCATGATAAAAAATTTCCTTATGTGAGTTCTATCCACGCAGGAAATTGGGCATACAAAAGGCATTTTTTCGCATTAATTACTTCTGACCAAAACACAAGTCAGCTGTTTTAGCAATAAGAAATGAAACGTTCCGATAGCAAAATGATGACCGAAAATTTGTGAAAACCAGAGCACCTAAAAACGAAAATCTCGGTTTTGGTCCCAAAACGAAAACGAAAACCAAAAGTGAAAACCGGAGCATGCCTGATAGTCTCTGAGATCTATCAGCCGTGTGGTGGGGGCTGGGTGGTTGGAAGGTTTAGAATGAATAGCACTACAGTGGTCCCCCACTTATCGTAAAAGGCGATTATGGAGGTGCGGAAGCAACGCTTACTGTTTGGAGTTTAATTGGTAATACCATATGATGCTAATTGAACCAGGTGCCTGCGAATATGTCCGTTCTAGTATTTGGTTGCGTCCCTTCGGGGAGTATCGTGGTGGCTGTGGTAAGTCCAATGCGGACAGAGGTTTTTACTCGGCGTACGTTCAATCGGTTGCCGATAACCAAAAATCGGAAGAGGTTTTAGATGGGCCTCGCTCCCCACATAGGAGGAAGTGTCCAGTCCAAACAACTGGCTCTTCAATTGTGTACCTGCGGTGAATTCCAGGGGCGCGCTGATCAACGTTTAATTTGTATCCCTGAGCTCGGGCTTCGTGAGATTATGCCAACATGGAAGGTGCTCACGTTAAACACTCGACTATATAGTGTCTGAGATTTAGGTGTTCATACAGACACACGGGCAGACAGACGAACATGGCTTTATCATCACGGCTGTTGACACTAATCAAGAATTACTACTATCGAAAATATGGTTATGAAGAAGAGATCATATGACTCCGTTTCTAAATTGCTTTCAGTATTTGTATTACTCCTTTCGAAATAATGCATATTGGTACTAATGTGAAATCTTTAATAATTTCAGCATTCATTTTGAAACAAACATTAAGGTTCACTCGCCTTTAAAAAGTTTTAGTTTCTTTTTCTCATTACGCCTACAAAATTGATATGAATTAATACCATAAGTCTATTGCTATAGAGGCATTAAAGAATCTAAAATATTCTTATATTTCAGAATATTAACTTTATATCGCATTTTGGTGTAAGTACCTTCCTGAATAATGCGTTTACTCAAAAAACGCATCTTTTCAGAAAACAAAAAATAAATATCAAGGGAAATACGCGCATCTGCATCAATGAGGCGGTTCTTGATGCTAGTATTTTCACCAAACACCAAACACACGCAAACAACTGTTTAGGAGTGAAAAAGTGAACAAATTCAGGCAGGAAGAAGAATGTTGAGGTCGTATTGGCGATTTTTAATAGACTTTCTGAACAGCTGTTCGCGTGATCCGACTATGGTGTAAGCACTTGCATCATAGAATCGCATAATTGAGATCTACATAGAGAATTAATTTCGTAACTGTGTATCTACTGGCACACGACTATATGTATGTCGGAGAGGGAGTAATGCAGCATCTCGTGTCGGCACATTGACACTGCGTAGTTGTAGGAGCGTATCGACACATTGACACTGCGTAATTGAGAATGTGCATTTTGGATTGCATCTTTATTTATTTGCGCTGTTATTGGTTGTCTGCATTTTGTCGCTTTGACAAGTGCAGTTATTACGGGGCGACAGTGTCCCATCGTATGGTTCGATGGCTCAGGCGTATGCAGTAAAAGGATCGAGCGGGCGGTGTGTTCATGCAATCGCCTGTGAAAGCATCGGAACGCGCTTCGTCATAATGAACGAACAGACTTCGGCAGAACAGACTTCGATATCAGAAGTGGGACTCGGCCCTGGCCAAAGAAATCAGGGGATTGATAGATTAGCAACAAAATCGAAATTTTTTGGCTCTGATTAAGGGGCTACAAATGCCTGTGACCGAGTTGCAACAGAATAGCGAGATCTGCTTGCCGAAATATAATCCAGACATTGCTAATGTGCCACGCAGTTGTCCGCTACGGTCGATATAGTTATTGCGTGACGTCATTCGTCACAAAACTGCGAAATTTGAACTCCGAACAAATTGCTATCGCTTTGGTTCTTGAACACATGGCTAATTTCGACCGGCGAATGAAAAACACAACGCATGTAACCAATCGATGTTAACTCCAAGCGAAGCTTTAAGTGTTTTCGGCGCTGAGAGAACATCCTTTTACATTAAACGGGGAAGCAGAGACCAAGCGTGCTAAAACTGTGAAACTCAAATGTTATCAGTGTGGAAAACTTGGTCATTAAAAGCAAGCCTGTAAAACTGGAATGAGTGTCCAGGTTGGAAAGGAGTGACGTTCAGAGCAGCCTCATCATGGAAGGTCAAATGTAACTTACTTGAGAAGACAAAATCTGATAACAAAACAAAAAAAAATATATGGCTAATAAATAAGGTTCTCTGTGGGTGACTTTGTGTTGCTTAAAGAAGCGAGAGACAGCAATCAAAAGTTCAAAGAACCTTTTTTGAGTGTCGAGGTATTGGACAGATACGTTTTAAAGTCTACACAGCACAATAGACGTTACAAGTATCCACATGAAATTTTGCGAAAGTTATAGGATGTGCAAATTCCAGAAGAGCTTGATGTATGTAAATTATAAAGAGTAAAGTCTGTTAAAAAAGTTTGTTGAAACGAAAGTTTAGAAATATGGTTGATGAATTCGTGAAGCCAAGTGTTGGGGGATGGACGAACAAGAAACTTAATAAAATGAGTGAAGTCAATGTTTTTTGGCGATGGACAATTTAATTTGATTGAAGATGTGTTTTTCATTAGATTAAAATGTTGGCTAATAAAAGTTTAGTTATGTATCTTGGATAAAGAATCGATGATTTGAACTGACTATTGTATAATATACCTGCTTGAATATGGAAATGAAAGAAATAGTCTATAAGAGAATATAACCTGAGATGTTTCAAAAGAACCTACGACATGTTCAAAAAAAAGAAGTAAAGTTATGTTATTAGCTTTGTTAATGTTAGCTTAGGTTAGTTAAGTTAAACTTGCATAAAAATAATAAAAATACATGATTTTTATTTATATTTGAATTTGATTTTTTTTTTATTAAAAGACAAAATTCTTAGTTAATTTTTGTGGAGCTTATAAACTTAACAAAGATTAGAAAAGTAGTTAAACTAATAAAGTCGGAGTGAAATTCTGGAAATTACAAAATTATTTGTGAATCGAATTATTTGGTTCAACAGTAGCCGCGAAAGCAACTATTAAAATCGTAAAATCGTCACCCCTTATTATGCTGCTTTCGTTGGCCAATGCAGTTTTTACAATGTAATTTTGAACTTGTAACTTTTAGAGCTTGTATTGTCATTAGATGAAAGATTATAACATTTGAACATAGTGAAATTCATAGTGCTTTTTTCTACTAATAGCTATAGAAAAAGCTGTATAGCTGAATATTTTGGTAAGCCCCTGCGTGATTTTAACATATGTATAATTGGAAATATTCATATGTTTTCATGAACCCTGTGAATTAATGATTTTAGTTAAAGTATTTCAAAGTTTCGGTAGTAAGTGAGTTGTTGTTGTTGTCGATCAGAGTAATAGCCTATTTCCACTGCACCAAAAACCTCGGATTTTCTCCGTTCAATGTAAATGTCCGTCCCATGTAAAAACTCATAAGAAAAAAGTCGGTTTTCTACATTCGCGAGCTACGTAGAAATAGCGAATGCACTGAAGATAGCTCCGCAACTTTAGCGTCACAGATCGATAAGAAAATATCGGATAAAAAAAACTTTTTATTTTCGTCTTTTTACGTGATATTTAAGCATAAATTAAAAAAGTTTAAATGCAAACCAATAGAAAACTAAATTATCTTTCTATTAAATCCATGTTTGTCAAATTGCATGCAGTATTTATGCACTAAAAACGGGAATGAAAAATTGGGGTAGCAACATTTTGGCCAATATCTCGACTTTGACGAGTTGTCGGCCAAATCGGCTTATGACAAGTTATAGAATATTGTTTTATGAATATACCCTCAAAAAATCATAAATTTCTGTTAGACCGTATTCGAGATATTTTGGGAAAAGTTCAATAACCTCAGCTCCAGTCCCATACAAAATGAGCACAAAACTTCAATGTTGCCGATTAATGACCATAACTTTTTTTAACTTTCTTGTCGGCCATAGCGCACATTATAATTTCGTAGATACAACTATAAGGAAGCTATGTACTAACTTTGGTTGAAATCCTTTAGACACTTTTTGAGAAAATTTACCTTTTGTTAACCCTCAATAACAAGTTAATCTCGCAGGTGCTTTAAATCACTGGAACCAGCGTGGAACCAGTCAGGCCAGAGTCGACTCAAATCGGAAGACTTTAGTGTTAAATAACACCCTTTGGCTTTGGCGGGACTTTAAATACTTGCAGAAAATAACTAAATGAAACAACTATAACCATAATTTAATATTACATTTAAATACTCTATTTACACATATATTGATTAATTATAATTAATAAATATACGCAAATTTATATTCTTATTTAAATCGTAATTTTGCAGTTTACTTGAACACTGTTAGCGGCAAAAGACTATGTTAACGTTATCATCAAATTATTTTTCATATTTGCATAACTTTGTCGGCCATGTCGCACTATTTCAACCTATTCGAATCAAATAGACAAATATTATTCTTTTTGTTTTATTCAAATCGTTTAGACCGTTTTCGAGAAAATTCAATTTTTGTAATTATTGCGAAAATTACAAGTCAATTGAATTGGCAACGCTTAACATCTGCGAAGCTAGTACAAAGTTAGCGTCGAATTTTTGTTTTGCAGATTTTTCAACATTTTGACTATGTACATAATTGCTCAATACCTTAAAAAAAAAGATAATTAACATATGTATCATTTCCCAATATAAACTACATAGCAAATTATCATAGTTTCTGAGAAAATTCAAAATACATCTAAATTTTTTGATTATACGCTCTCCTAGACTTTGTCAGAGAAGGCGCGCATTGCTATAATAAAAACATAAAAAATTCAAATGCTTTGCAATTTGTTTTATTCAAATCGTTTCCACTGAGCCGGCAGACGAAACATTGATAGAAGCGAATTTGAAATGTTTTCGAAAAGAGTGCCACAGTGGAAATGAAAGTTTGAATCGATCGGTCCTCCTAGTTGACAATTTGAATAGCCCAAGTGCAATGTTTTCAAAATGCAATTATGAGGACTGTGAATTTAAGATAATTAATTTTACACATATATGTACATTCTTTATTAACTAACAAGTTCTCAGCTTTAAAAAGTATAGAACACATGATTAGAGAAGCTTATAGCGCTCATAATAATGCTTGTGTTTTATACTTTAAGAAGCTAAGAATTAATAAATTAAATTTTGTAGCGTATGGTTATTGTAAGGATCCATCTTGCAATAGCTTCATATTTAAAGGGTCTTTTGATGGGGTGGTAAAGAACTAACAAGTAGTCTTAAAATAGCACATACAAGGTATTTAAAAAAACAAACACAGTGCAGGGCTGTGAACAGATTTATGGAAAGAGCCTCCATAAAAAACTGTACTGCGTTTGAATATAGACTTACAAAACTTAACAAATTAAATATGACTAGAGCTTTAGTTGGTAATGACTAGATGACAAATGAGAAATTGCTTTTTATAGAAATTTAATATCCGAAAACAACGGCAAATTTGATTTCGACAAGGATCCCTTTGTCGATGCTTTCGGTATGATTTCTAAAGGGCATTCTCATTATACCCGCTACCCATAGGGTAGAAGGGTATTATAACTTTGTGCCGGCAGGAAATGTATGTAACAGGTAGAAGGAGGCATCTCCGACCCTATAAAGTATATATATTCTTGATCAGCGTCAACAGCCGAGACGATCTAGCCATGTCCGTCTGTCCGTCTGTCCGTATGAAACACTGGATCTCAGAGACTATAAGAGATAGAGCTATAATTTTTTTTCGACAGCATTTGTTATGTTTGCACGCAGATCAAGTTTGTTTTAAATTTTTGCCACGCCCACTTCCGCCCCCGCAAATCAGAAAAAATCGAATTTTAGGATATACATTAGGAGCCATAGTCTTTGTGACTTCTGAAAATTTGGTTGCGATCGCATAAAAATTGTGGAAGTTATTAAAGAAATACTTTTGTATGGGCTAAAACGCCTACTTACTAGGGGTCTCATTTGGTTTGGCCGACAATCTGGTATATTATGGCGTGTATGGTATATTTTGAAAGTGGCACTATACTTAATACTAAAAATATACCAAATGATATATTTGGTATATTTTTAGCATTTTTAGTATTCTTTGGTATATTTTGAAAATAATACTGCAATATTTTTCTATTATTCAAAATGGGTAGCGGGTATCTCACAGTCGAGCACACTCGACTGTAGATTTCTTACTTGTTTTATTCAGTATTTATCAACCAAACTTAAAGTCTTTTTATGGGACAAAGAACATATTAATATGTTATTAACCCATATAAAACAAGGCACTTTACATATGGATGCCATAGGAAATGTAGTGCAGCCTTTGCACTTTGTAAAGAAAAGAATATTTTTGTATTCATTAGTAGCCCATATCCCGAAGCTTCATATTGTATTCCCCGTAGCTCATGCAATACTTTCTTATCATACATCGTATGACATTGGAAGATTTTTGTGCGAGTTACAGGAGTCTTGTTTACAAAATCCATTCAAATGGCCTATTTGCAGGAGAATAATAACTGATGTCAGTTTTGCTATTATTGGGGCCATTTTAAAAGAGCTTAATAATCTTGACATTGTAAATTATAATGAAATTTGTTTTAATAATGTATATAATATAAGTTCGATTTTTCCTAATGTTTGTGTTCAATTTTGTACAAGTCACTATTCCAAAATTATGTGTCGTAATATTGATGAGATAGTTGGCTTGCACAACATTGAGAACATTTTTAAGAAATTGCTTAGGTTACGCCTATTCGATTGACAACGTGTTAGAACTAGAAAAATGGTTCAAGAATCTTGCAATCATTATTCTTTCTCCATGTATTGATAAAATAGTTGATAACGCCAAAGCATATTTTTTAAATTACCGTAAAGATACATTTTTTTTAAATTTTAATGAACAATTTTTTGCCCAAATGATAAAGTAACTGATTTAACACTAAATTCAATAACTTTGGACAGTCCGTTTCGTAAAAAATTTGAAAACATTTATATTGAAGTCATTAAAAATTTAGATAAATTTAATACATCTTACGCGAACAATATTTTTTACTGTCCGAAAATGTTAGAGTTAATTTTAAAAAAGTATATTGTATATGTTCCCTTCTGGACTAATATTATTGGAATATTTATTGATTCATCTGGCGAAATACCAAGCAATGGGCTAATTGAGTCGTTTTTTAAAGTAGTTAAACATAGTATTATTAAATCAAACAATAAGAAGGGGTTAAAGTTAGGCCGCTTTATTCGGAAAATGGAGCAATGCTCTGTTTCCGTCATGAAGCAGCTTCAACTTTCTCCCCCTTCACCCGACCAACTAACAAATGTAGATACATATCATTAGACCAAAAACTAATAAACTTAGAATTAAAGAAAATAAATGTTTAGATGAAATGACTGATAAGCGAAATCTTTCACGAAATATTGAGAGATGGCAAAAGCCAGCTTTGAAGAAGCTTAAATTGGGAATGTTAAAAAATGATTTTTTCACTTTGGAAAAACTCCATGAAAAAGTCAAAGTTTGTAAACTGGAGGTTGAACAAATTTTTGAACAGGACTACTCGAATTCAGCCATTTCAACTAAATTTGATATGGAAGATGTTTACAAAAAATTAATAATTAGATTATCTGAAAATAAAACTTAAATTTAAATTCACAAATAATAATATTAAATGTTGAGTCTCTTTTCAGGAAAGTTCATCAATCAAAGTTCAAGCAATCAATTTGTTTTTAAGATTTGTGTGGGCGATTTATTTTCGTTAATCGATCAGCGATGGCCAACAAATTTTATCGTTGATGTTAGCCTCACTGTTCTGTTATATGAAAACAAAATCGAAACCGCCATAAATCTGCCATGTCAATTAGGACAACTTTGTTTTAATAATGAAAAATTAATTGGCAAATATATTAATTATCATAAATTTAAATTACTAATACCATTGCTTTGAAAATCATTTTTATATTTTATTTATTAATAAGTCGAGTAAACAAATAAAATGTTATTATATAAAATTGTTAAAACTTATAGAGCCCAACGTAACTTATTCTAAATTTAAAATACCACACGAAACTCAATTTGATAGCTACAATTGTGGCATTTTAATTTTGCAATATGCTGAAAGATTTTTATTAAACAGTTCGCTTACTTATTTAAAATCTCATGATTTATATAGGAGCGAGTTGTTTAATAAACTTCTACGGTATGGAGATTCTCTAGATGGTTTTTGTTTACACTGCTGTGCTGAGCAAAAACCACCTTCCGAGTCTCAGTGTATTTTTTGTGATCGACCTATATGCAGAAATTGCAAACATGTTCATTATAGTGATATACAGAAATATATAATTTGCAAATTATGTCAAATCTCTGACGGGTAAATCTCTTAACCCTTTTTTTGCTTTCTGATTCTTGATTGCCAAATAGTTTTTCATTATTATTGTTGTCCTAAGAACTCGAATTTACACTAATTATTTTAATTTCATTTCAGGCACTTATGAAACAAGCTTCGACTTGGTGTTCATGTATATATATATATATATATATATTTATATATTTTACAATTATAGGCAAATACATATTTCCAAAACAAAATTTTCATTTGTGTTTTTTTTTGTTAATGCTATTGGTATTTATTATATTTGTATGTTAATGAAGAAGAGTTGCAGTCATAATATAGCTCTTCAATTATGCTCTCATATACATATATACATAACTTTATAATTATTCTAAATGATTGCCAATATATAGATCGTTTTGTTCCAGAGTTGCCACCAAGCTTTATAAAGCGTGGCCCAACTTTCGGCCGTTACACGTGTTGCCACCATGGTAATATAAGTTTGGCAATAATCACTAAAATTTAATTTTCTCGAAAACTGTCTAAACGATTTGAATAAAACAAATTGCAAAGCATTTGAATTTTTTATGTTCATATAGCAATGCGCGCCTTCTCTGACAAAGTCTAGGAGAGCGTATAATCAAAAAATTTAGATGTATTTTGAATTTTCTCAGAAACTATGATAATTTGCTATGTAGTATATATTGGGAAATGATACATATGTTAATTATCTTTTTTTTTAAGGTATTGAGCAATTATGTACATAGTCAAAATGTTGAAAAATCTGCAAAACAAAAATTCGACGCTAACTTTGTACTAGCTTCGCAGATGTTAAGCGTTGCCAATTCAATTGACTTGTAATTTTCGCAATAATTACAAAAATTGAATTTTCTCGAAAATGGTCTAAACGATTTGAATAAAACAAAAAGCAAAATATTTGTCTATTTGATTCGAATAGAATGGAATTGCGCGACATGGCCGACAAAGTTATGCAAATATGAAAAATAATTTGATGATAACGTTAACATAGTGTTTTGCCGCTAACAGTGTTCAAGTAAACTGCAAAATTACGATTTAAATAAGAATATAAATTTGCGTATATTTATTAATTATAATAAATCAATATATATGTAAATAGAGAATTTAAATGTAAAATTAAATTATGGTTATAGTTGTTTCATTTAGTTATTTTCTGCAAGTATTTAAAGTCCCGCCAAAACAGAAGGGTGTTATTTAACACTAAAGTCTTCCGATTTGAGTCGGCTCTGGCCTGACTGGTTCCACGCTGGTTCCAGTGAAATGAACTAGTTTTTGAGGGTTAATTTTTGAGGTCAATTTTTTCTAAAGGATTGCAACCAAAGTTAGTACATAGCTTCCTTATAGTTGTATCTACGAAAGTATAATGTGCGCTATGGCCGACAAGAAAGTTAAAAAAAAGTTATGGTCATTAATCAGCAACATTGAAGTTTTGTGCTCATTTTGTATGGGACTGGAGCTGAGGTTATTGAACTTTTCCCAAAATATCTCGAAAACGGTGTAACAGAAATTTATGATTTTTTGAGGGTATATTCATAAAACAATACTCTATAACTTGTCATAAGCCGATTTGGCCGACAACTCGTCAAAGTCGAGATATTGGCCAAAATGTTGCTACCCCAATTTTTCATTCCCGTTTTTAGTGCATAAATACTGCATGCAATTTGACAAACATGGATTTAATAGAAAGATAATTTAGTTTTCTATTGGTTTGCATTTAAACTTTTTTAATTTATGCTTAAATATCACGTAAAAAGACGAAAATAAAAAGTTTTTTTTTATCCGATATTTTCTTATCGATATGTGACGCTAAAGTTGCGGAGCTATCTTGACGTACATCCTCTTATAGCCTATTTCCACTGCACTCAGTTTTTCTACGTTTTTCAAAGTCCCGTTTTGGGGTTTCCATTGGCACGAACCGAAAAATATGGACCACGGTAAATTTCTTAATATGGCCGCTCTGAAATGTCAGCTGTTTAAATGTAAGCACGAGTTGGCGAACAATTCAAAAAACAGCACGCGCATTTTAAAATGGGAGATTTTCCTAAATTGCAAGATTTTGATGAGGATTTTGACGAAGTGGAAGAAAAATTAACGGAATATAGAGTATGGGCTATTGCCAATAGTAAAGAAATTGCCATCAGTTTATGCCTATGTACATAAGTAGAATTGCAGACAGCAATGTAATATTTAAATAAATACATTTACTTTTTAGCAACGGCATGGGTGTTTCTGGGAGCGCAATATTTCTGGAAACAGCAAATCTTTTTTGGAAGATAATTTTTTAATTAATAGGGCATCCTTTTAGAGCGCTTTTATGGATTGGCCAAAAAAGGTACTATATTTCTCCTCCCATAACTCGAACAACATAGCCTCGTGGATGGCACTCCACGATATTGACGGCTTGCGAGTTTTTTGGCTCACCTTAATTATAAAAAATTTGCTTTACTAAGCAAAATAAAATTTTAATTTTTCTATTTTCATACCTTAAGACGCACTTAAGCGTCAGCTGTTTGTTTAGTGGTGAGCTCTTTTTCGTTGTCACCTCGATAAAATATCGCGTAATTACCTAAAAAGTGCGTTCGCTATTTCTACGTAGCTCGCGAACGTAGAAAAACTGACTTTTTATACCCGCTACCCATATGGTAGAAGGGTATTATAACTTTGTGCCGGCAGGAAATGTATGTAACAGGTAGAAGGAGGCATCTCGGACCCTATAAAGTATATATATTCTTAATCAGCGTCAACAGCCGAGACGATCTAGCCATGTCCGTCTGTCTGTCTGTGTGTCTCTCCGTCTGTCCGTATGAAACACTGGATCTCAGAGACTATAAGAGATAGAGCTATAATTTTTGCCACGCCCACTTCCGCCCCCACAAATCAAAAAAATCGAATAACAAGCGTAATTTTGAAGTTAAAATTTTGGTATATACAATAATAACAATAGTGTTTATGATTCCTGAAAATTTGGTTGCTATCAGATAAAAATTGTGGAAGTTATTAAAGAAACACTTTTGTATGGGCCAAAACGCCCACTTACGGGGGGTCTCAAATGCTTTGGCCGACAATCTGGTATATTATGCTGTCTATGGTATATTTTGAATGTATGTATCACATCGTTATACCAAATATACCATTTGGTATTTTTTTAGTATTTTGCAGTATTTTTGGTATATTTTGAAAATAATACCGCAATATTTTGCTTTTATTCAAAAGGGGTAGCGGGTATCTCATAGCGAGCACACTCGACTGTAGTTTTCTTATGGTTTTTACATGGGGCGAACGTAACATTCGACCTGAACGGAAGAAAACCGAAAAAAACCGAGGTTTTGGGTGCAGTGGAAATAGGCTATTAATAAACAGCCGACATTTAAGTGGGCCAAGGTATGAAAATGGAAAAATACAATTTTTATTTTGTTTTTTAAGCAATTTTTTTAAATTTTAGATTAGCCAAAAAACTCGCAGGCCGTCAATATCTGTCTCCTGTCTCCTGTCTCCAACAATCTTATGTTTTCATTAAGACCTTTTTGCTGGGCCTTCGAAGCGCTCCATTTTCGCTACTGTCGCCAGATTTTACGATCTTCTTGAATTAATTGTACCTGTCGTCGCTAAGGCAAAGATTTTTCTTCGGCATTTATGAAAAGAAAAACTTGTCTGGGATAAGAGCATTCAAGAATCATTGAGCACTGTACATCTGAGCACCTTCGATTCACTCGTCTTGCAGCGCATAATAATTCCATCTCTCCGTGATGCAATTATTGATGCATATGGAGCATGTGTGCATGTTGTCGAGATGGATCGGTAATATTCACAGCCGCTATGTTCACAGCACCCTCACAGTGCTTAAGCTAGAGTTGTGCGGTGCTGCCTCACTTGCCTGTCTTACGCATGAGATCTCGCAAATTAAACATTTTTTTGGACAATTTTATTGGTGGTCGGATTCGGCGGTGGCTCTTTCATGGTTACGCAGTCAACGTTTTTTGACAAATCGTATAGGGGCAATTAATGAATACATTGATGGAATAGACTGGAAATGAATTTCAACGGCTAAACAACCAACGGAGCTTGACTTAGTGAGATTATGGAAATGAAATGGTTGTTGCATGGTACAAATATTCTGCAAGGGCCTAAGTCTGAGTGGACAGGGCACCCGCTTACTGAGTTGCGGAGACTGTATTACTTGTGACGTGTTGCCATATGGATCTGTTGGCTGGTAGCAAATTTCTGACGTCATTTGGCAAGCTGGAGCGTAGGGTTGTGGACTTACCAAGTCCGTTACACAAATGGGCTCACGGATTCTTATTCTTTCTATACATAGGATTAATCTGTGCGATGATTAAAAATGTCTGCTGAGTAGCCAGCAAGTGTCTTATTTAAGCTCATTATCAAAACATGCGCCGTTCATTTATAAGTTTGGACTCTTGCGATTAGAAGCAAGGCTACTAATCGAAATTAAAACTTATTTACATCGTTTCGCGGCATATGTTTGTAATGGGATTTATGCTTAAAGCGATTATATGGCTATTTGCTTTGAGCTCACTAGTGGATAATAATGCACCTTGTATTATGGCGGGAAATATAAATACTTATTAATTATATACATATAATATAATTAAAAAGTGACATCTTCAAGGCACTCTTGGGCAGTTAAGCTATATATTTAAATTGAAATTAAATTATTTGAATTTCATGAATATATTTCGCGAATCATATGTGGTATTATGTATTCTTATTTAATAAATTTTTTCAGTTAATTTAACTAAACAATATTTTGCTATTTTTCAAAACTTTATATTCATAATGGCAACTGCCAATGGCTTAAACATTTTTAGCATTTTGATTTTGTAGACAATTACGACTTACAAAAATAAATAAGATAATTAACATACATATGTATCATTACCCAAGTAAAATCACATAGCAAATTATCACGGTAGTCGCAAATACACAAATTCACAGATTGAACTAGTTGAATATCATTTTAAAATACTTCAAGACGGAAATGGTATTTTTTAATAAACAAACTGCATCACATTATGGTATGTGTTGAAATTGAAGCAGCGGTCACACTGCTCTTGAGAATACATCCAAGAAAATTTAGTAAACAACATTTATTGGAGGGAAATAATGTAAGAAGTCGTATTTATCACGATTTACATAGTTAGAAATTCGATATTTGCGAACTATTTGGCTGTATCAGAACTATAACCTTCAATCATTTATTTTAATACATATTGTACGCTAGCGGCTTTTAAAATGAGCGTCGAGGACGAAGTGTTCCGAATCCAAAAAAAAATTGGCAAAATATCGACAGCAAGTGATGGCGCGGTAAGAGCAAATAATTATAGCATGAAAATTGCGTAAAATGTTTTTTTATTGCAGGGACAAGAACAAGCACTCGACCTATTAAAGGCGCTGCAAACCTTAAATATTAATCTGGAAATATTGACAAAGACACGCATTGGAATGACTGTGAATGAATTGCGCAAAAGCAGTAAGGACGACGAGGTAATTACACTGGCCAAGACTCTCATCAAGAACTGGAAACGTTTCCTCGCAAGTCCGGCGCAAGGCACCCCCAAGGAGAGCTCTGCAAACAAGGATAATTCCAGCAGTGCACCAAAAGCATCGAGTGCCTCCAAGTCGAATTCATCGTCAGGCAAGGAGAAATCTAGCAGCACCAGCAACTCAGTGAAGGAAAAACGCGAAGAAAAGAAACCATCTTCGTCATCAGCGCAAACATCATCTTTTCCATCGAGCGGCGGGATGACTGACGCCGTCCGCTTAAAATGTCGCGAGATGTTAACGAATGCACTAAGGATTGGCGAAGTGCCTGAAGGTTGCGCTGAGCCGGAGGAAATGGCCGCCGAGTTGGAGGACGCCATTTATATGGAGTTTAAAAACACTGATATGAAGTACAAGAACCGCATTCGTTCGCGCGTTGCAAATCTAAAAGATGTAAAGAATCCGGGACTTCGTGGCAATTTCATGTGCGGCGCTGTATCAGCAAAGCAGTTGGCAAAAATGACACCCGAAGAGATGGCCAGCGATGAAATGAAGAAGCTGCGTGAGAAGTTTGTCAAAGAGGCCATCAACGATGCCCAACTCGCGACTGTTCAAGGCACAAAGACGGACTTGCTGAAGTGTGGCAAGTGCAAAAAGCGCAATTGCACCTACAACCAACTGCAAACGCGCTCCGCCGATGAACCTATGACTACGTTCGTCATGTGCAACGAGTGCGGCAACCGATGGAAATTTTGCTAAGCGTCCTTTAATTCAACCAAAATAACCTTTAAACTTAATTCAAATTATTACATGCATATACGCAAACCCATATACAGATACAGACATACAGATCCAATACCTTTTGTATTGAGACGCATTCACTGACCACCTAAATAAGAAATTTCAATAAAAAATTATTGAAAGCGATATTGCACTTTATTTCTGGTAACGTTTTTAATTCGTTGAATGTCCGGTGTTGCCAACTCACATTTAATCTCATATCTAACTGTAATATGTAATTAACGTGTAGTTGGAAAACATTACTGGTAAATTAAATACATATTTCAGCCGCAAATCACAAGAAATCGATTACGAGTTAAGACTGAAACCATTTATACAAAAGTTGGACTCGCTTTTATAACGAAATAGAACATATAATTTTATGAGGTTATTAAAAATGAAGTCCGTATGGTGTTGTTTCAGGTGGTTATGTTTCTGTACAAACGGTCACACAAAAAATGTTTTATATGGCTTTTTACACCTGTCTAAGCTGGTCACACTGGCAGCAGTGCAGAGTTTTTGCTTGCAACGATCTGTTGTGTTCGGTTTTGCGTTCGGTTATTCTGTTATAAAGGTAACTTCAGATTTAAAAAAGTAAAAAATACTTAAGCTATACATCTATTAGCTTAGCAAAAACATATGTATTAAACGTATATACATTGAACTTTTAACTGGCTGAAAGTGATTAAAATTTAATAAAGGTGTAAATTTAATGTTTTCTTGTTAACCTGTTGAGCGTTGCACTCGATGGTGCGTGACCTATTTATGTAACCTGTTTTAAAGAATATACCGCTTTAACTTTAACTAAGCTCCCATCCCAAGCTACAAGTTGGACTGGACTTTAGAGTGCGACTTGTGACTGGTAATGATGAGTAGAAGTGGACAGTGTTAATTTTATACTAGTTTATTGCCACTGACTGTTCGCTGAACATTTTGAGAATTATTTATTATTGAGCGATGTTTTAAAGGTAAAAGCTCTTCCTTTACGTCTTTAGCTCGAGAATGTAGAAGAAAAGAGTGCATTCACCCTGTGTTTCTGTGTGTATAACTAGAGAAGTGCGTCGAAAAATTAACAATAAAATAATACCATATTTAAGAAAAGGAATAGTTATGTTTGTTTGTTGAAAGCTTCTGCACTTGATTTTATTTTTCATAAGAGGTATTGCAAATGTGAGTATATGTATGTGTGGCTGAGACGTGGCTGCACTACGCCTAAGCCTCTGACCAAATTATGCTTCGCTTCAGGTTTTGTTTGTCTAGAACGGTACTAACTTGCTCATACTCGCATACGTACCCAGCCATATACAGATAGTGAACGAAAGAGTACATTCACATTTACACACATGCACATAACCGTGCGTACCTGTAAAAGAGCCCCTAAAAGAGAGACACGATTTCAAAGAGTCAGCTCACTTTGCAGCTACAAACGGTCAATGGGTGCCCCTCTCCTTCGCTCTTTCTCTTTTCTTCTATATGCGCTGTCACTTCATTCCAATTCACAGAAAAGCAGGCATCTCGCTCTCATGCTCTGCTTGAGCTTACACCAGGGTTAGAATTTCTATGCATAGCAGTGACAATAATAACACTTGTTTGGTCGGTTTGTTGCACAACGGGATACTTTGTAGGTTGCTGCGCAGCCTAGGGGAGAATATAGAATCTTTTTTTTTTCGATAAAAGCGCGTAAAAGCTCGGATCTGTATAGTTTTGTTGTTTCTGTTTGTCTTGAAATCTTCACAAAATGTGCTTATTATTTTTGTTGTGCAGCTTTCGCGATTTTACACTATGAGCTGTGCGCGCAGCAAGCGGAGACTGCGACTTTCTGTTTGTTTGGTGAAACTTTTTTTTAAGGTCGGCGTTCGCACAATAAACTAAAAGTTAATACTTATAACACGCGGAATTGACGCGCTTGCTTAGGAGATATCAAAAGAGTCTGTTGTAACTGATCTTTCTCTATATGTATATCTGCACCTGCATAATAAATGCCAAAAATGTCAAAGTGACAACAGTCGTTCTTTATCTATGAGTATGTGTATGAACATGCATATTCAGGTGCACATTACATATATATGTACTATTTACATAAAACGTATTGGACGTGGCAACCTCGAACGAACTTTCACTAATGACTGTGAACCCTCACAAACACACACACACATGCAGATGACGTACACATACCACCGCACGTGCGTATTCCATACATGCTAAAATGCGTCAGGGGATTGCAATACCTTTGACATCAGTTATTAGATTTCAACTTTTTAGATTCTTGATGTTGCAGATCTCTTTTTGTTTTAAATGTATATTCGCATTCCGCTCTTTGATATTGGTAATTTACTGTTTGTAAATTTTTAGTCATGATCAGCTGAGACCCCTACACCAAAACTACAGAGCTGATATCATTGCCAACTCTAAGTGATAACGCTATTAAGCAATAATCATTTTGAATATAGCACAGGCAACAACCATTTTTACATTCTGCTACTGAGTCACATATGAGCATACTTGTGTGAGTGCGTAAAATTGTCTGTCTCTCTCCCACTCTAACTCCCTGAGTGTGTGAGGATAGATTAATTGTGTGTATTTTGATCGCCAGAGCGTAACCGAAGCAGGTATATACAACATACATATATGTTTCTGTATACATACATACATACTAAGTACAATCATTTAAAGCCGCCCAACATTTGTGTGCCGCTAAAATGCTTTGGATTTTCGTATGTCTGCTTTTACATACAATCAGTGCTGCTAACTTCTATTTGTAGCCAAATGACAGTTTGAAAATGGCTAGAATTTAGCTATATTGCTTATGAGAAGACTAGCAAAAATAATTGATGCATTTTTACCACTATGAATATTTTGAATCACAACAATATTCTTCTAAAATTTTAAATTTAAGTTTTACTATTTCCATTAATTTATTTTTACAAATAGTCAAATTTTGCACGAATATTTAAATATACATCAACATTTCTTAAAGTCTGTTCATTATGGCATTTGTTGCTTTATCAGTTAATGCATATATTGCAAATTTCTAACTTGTTGTAAATTACAATACATGAAGTGCCACATGCCACTTTTATATCTGATTGCTACACAGACCTAGTACCATTTTTGGCCGAAAGTTTCTACTGTCTAAACTCAGCGTAAATTTCACCGAAAATGTAATGAAAGTAAATTTTTAATAAGAAATTAAATTGAAACTCAAAAAAAAATTTGAATAACAAACGCAAACGCAGTTGTTGTCTTGTCGCCGTTTTTTAAATGGGTAGTTCTGAAGTCGAACGGAACGATGTCACAATGCAAAGTTTTGGCTTAAGGTGTTATGAAAAGTGAAATTGTATGTCTAAAGAAAGGTATGGTTTTCTTTTATTTGGGTTTTGAGTTGTATTTGGATTGTTGCCAAAACAATAAAGCTCTATATAACAAACTATTTGTTGTTGTTTACATTAACGAAAACGTTTTGAGTCGAATGTTAAATAGATGCAGAAAAGTAAATTTCAAAACCTTGACGAAAAAAAAAGTTGACGACAGATAAAAATTGTGAAAAATGAAGACAGCAAAAACTCTAAATTCTTTACATTTACAGTAAACTTCATTTTAGTGGAAAATTTGATAGTATATTAAGATTGCCACAATGTGCATTTCTTTGAAATGTATTGAATGCATTTATTGCATACAAATATTTTGTCAATCATGATATATAGTAATCACTATTGTCGGTAAAATATAATTAAATTGAATATATTTATCATGTTATACAGTCAAGTACCTGTTATTTCTTTGTCATTTATATATTTTTAGATGTCGCTTTCTTACTTGCTTATAGCAGGTTTTGAGCACCTGTAGCCACATAAAAAATCACTGTGGTTCATCAATTAACAAGAGTAACATGTTTTTCTTTTCTTTCTCATAGAAAACGGGCTGTGGTATTGGATGTCAGGACCAGGAACAGTAAATGAAGGACGACGAATATGGTCATTGTAACACGTGTAAGTTAAGAGAATAAATACCTCAATAAAATCAGTGTTATTTGTTGGCGGTGCTAGGTATCAATGAACGACACAATGTCTGAACCGGAAATATGCACATACACGTACATATATATAAAGACATTGTCTTGCCGGGCTTTGGCTGTGTTTGAGGGTTTGTGTTACGCTCAAGTGATTCTTCACCAAAAAGACAACATATTTCGTTGATGGTCATCGTTAAACGTCCATGGTAACTCCATGGGTCGTAAAGTGTAATGTAAAATTTAAAGCACTTCAATAATTTGTACAGGGTGACTACATCTGGATAGAACCCGCATCCGGGCGAGAATTCGATGTGGCCATTGGAGCACGTGTCATATCCGCAGAGGGTCGTCGCATTCAAGTGCGAGACGATGATGGCGACGAAGTTTGGCTTGCGCCAGAGCGTCGAATCAAAGCAATGCACGCCTCCTCTGTGCAGGGTGTCGAGGATATGATATCCTTGGGCGATCTGCACGAAGCTGGAATATTGCGAAATCTGCTTATACGCTATAAAGAGAATCTGATATACGTAAGACAATAGTATCATTAACATGACTTTTCATTATTACTAATTAATTAATTCTTCTCTTAGACTTACACTGGATCCATTTTGGTCGCTGTCAATCCGTATCAGATACTACCCATCTACACGGGGGATCAGATTAAGCTATATAAGGAACGAAAAATTGGCGAACTGCCGCCTCACATTTTCGCAATTGGAGACAATGCTTATGCACATATGAAGCGCTATCGCCAGGACCAGTGTATAGTAATCTCTGGTGAATCCGGTGCTGGGAAAACAGAGAGCACAAAATTGATATTACAATACCTGGCAGCAATAAGCGGAAAGCACTCGTGGATTGAGCAACAGATACTAGAGGCAAATCCTATACTTGAGGCTTTTGGAAATGCTAAAACGATACGCAACGATAATTCTTCAAGGTCAGCGGTTTGTTGGTTATATCAATGCTCTTTTATCTGATCCTTATTTATTAAATCAATTTAGGTTCGGCAAATATATTGACATCCATTTTAGCGCAAACGGAGTTATTGAGGGGGCTAAGATCGAGCAATATTTGTTGGAAAAATCGCGCATTGTATCGCAGAATCACAGCGAACGTAATTATCATGTATTCTACTGTATATTGGCGGGTCTTTCCAGTGATGAGAAGAGCCGTTTGGATCTTGGCGTGGCGTCAGACTATAAGTGAGCTTAAATAACTCGCATATTGTAATTAACGTGATTAAAGTATTTTATTGTTGCAGATATTTGACTGGGGGTAACAGCATTACCTGTGAGGGACGTGACGATACTGCTGAGTTCTCAGATATAAGATCTGCAATGAAAGTACTACTCTTTTCGGATCAGGAGATCTGGGAGATAATCAAACTGCTAGCTGCGTTACTGCATTGTGGAAACATCAAATATAAGGCAACAGTTGTCGATAATCTAGATGCAACAGAAATACCTGAACACATAAATGTTGAGCGTGTTGCCGGATTACTTGGACTGCCAATACAACCGTTGATAGATGCTTTAACTCGACGCACTTTGTTTGCTCATGGCGAAACGGTCATCTCCACCCTGTCCCGTGATCAGTCGGTCGATGTCCGCGATGCCTTTGTAAAAGGCATTTATGGGCGTCTATTTGTGCATATTGTGCGCAAGATCAATACGGCTATATTTAAACCGAGAGCCACATCGCGCAATGCTATCGGTGTGTTGGACATATTTGGATTCGAAAACTTCGATCAAAACAGTTTCGAACAGTTTTGCATCAATTATGCAAACGAAAATTTACAACAGTTCTTTGTGCAGCATATTTTCAAGCTGGAGCAAGAGGAATATAATCACGAAGCCATTAACTGGCAACATATTGAGTTCGTGGACAATCAGGACGCACTAGATTTAATTGCTATAAAACAGTTAAACATTATGGCTTTGATCGATGAGGAGGCTAGGTTTCCCAAAGGCACTGATCAAACGATGCTCGCAAAGTTACACAAAACGCATGGAGCCCATAAGAACTATCTGAAACCGAAGTCGGATATCAATACAAGCTTTGGTCTCAATCACTTTGCTGGTGTTGTGTTTTATGACACTCGCGGTTTTCTGGATAAGAATCGAGACACTTTCAGTCCTGATCTCTTGCATTTAGTCAGCCAGAGCGGAAACAAGTTCTTACGTCAAATATTTGCGCAGGATATTGAAATGGGTGCGGAAACTCGAAAACGTACGCCAACACTTTCCACACAATTCCGGAAGAGTCTCGACGCCCTCATGAAGACACTTAGCAGTTGCCAGCCGTTCTTTATTCGCTGTATTAAGCCCAACGAGCTGAAGAAACCTATGATGTTTGATCGAGGTCTCTGCTGCCGTCAACTTCGATACTCCGGCATGATGGAGACAATTCGAATACGTAGAGCTGGTTATCCTATAAGGCATGGATTCAGGGAATTTGTGGAGCGCTATCGATTTCTCATACCAGGCGTGCCGCCAGCGCACCGAACCGACTGTCAGGCAGCTACGTCGCGCATTTGCTCCATGGTTCTGGGCAAGTCCGACTATCAACTGGGTCACACAAAGGTCTTTTTAAAAGACGCCCACGATCTGTTCCTTGAGCAAGAGCGTGACCGTGTCCTCACACGAAAAATTCTCATATTGCAACGCAGTATTCGGGGATGGGTCTACAGGCGACGCTACCTGAAATTACGAGCTGCCGCTATTAGTGTGCAGCGCCTCTGGAAGGGTTACGCCCAGCGCAAACGTTACAGGAACATGCGAGTGGGCTACATGCGGCTGCAGGCCTTGATTCGTTCGCGTGTTCTGTCTCATCGGTTTAGGCATTTGCGTGGACATATTGTTGGCCTACAAGCCCATGCTAGGGGCTACTTGGTGCGTCGCGAGTATGGTCACAAAATGTGGGCCGTGATTAAGATTCAGTCGCATGTGCGTCGTATGATTGCTGTTCGAAGATATCGAAAGATGCGCTTTGAGCATAAACAGTTCGCTGAGGTACTGCAGCTACGCAAGTTAGAGGAACAGGAGTTGCTGCATCGCGGTAATAAACATGCCCGTGAAATTGCTGAGCAGCATTATCGGGATCGACTACATGAACTGGAAAAACGGGAGCTGCAAGAGCAGTTGGAGGATCGTCGACGTGTTGAGGTTAAAATGAATATTATCAATGATGCTGCCCGAAAACAGGAGGAGCCCGTTGACGATAGCAAACTAGTGGAGGCTATGTTTGACTTTTTGCCCGACTCAAGTAGCGACGCTCCAACTCCACATGGAGGTCGCGAGACTTCGGTCTTTAATGATTTGCCTCATGTGCAGACGGGTAATCAGGAGGATATAATTGCACCAATTCATATTTCCGAGGATGAGGAGGACTTGTCTGAGTATAAGTTCCAGAAATTTGCGGCTACGTATTTTCAGGGCAATGTGAATCATCAATACGCCAAGAAGGCGCTAAAGCATCCACTCCTGCCACTCCACACTCAAGGTGATCAACTTGCGGCTCAAGCTCTGTGGGTTACCATACTTCGTTTCACGGGTGATATGCAAGAGCCCAAATATCACACCATGGATCGCATGGATACCACATCGGTTATGTCCAAAGTAACAGCTACACTAGGTCGCAATTTTATCAGAAGCAAGGTAAGTCTTTCACTAAGAAGCAGAATAGCTATGGAAATATTAAAGAAACGTCGTGATTGCAGGAATTCCAAGAGGCACAACTAATGGGCCTAGATCCTGAGGCCTTCCTTAAACAGAAACCCCGCTCAATACGGCACAAGCTCGTCTCCTTGACGCTCAAGAGAAAAAACAAATTAGGAGAAGATGTACGCCGTCGCCTGCAGGATGACGAGTACACGGCAGACAGCTATCAATCTTGGCTACAATCACGTCCCACTTCAAACCTGGAGAAGTTGCATTTTATCATTGGCCATGGCATATTGCGTGCCGAGCTTCGTGATGAAATTTATTGCCAAATTTGCAAGCAGCTAACCAACAATCCACTCAAATCATCCCATGCCCGTGGTTGGATACTGCTGTCGCTTTGCGTGGGATGTTTTGCGCCATCAGAGAAATTTGTTAATTATTTAAGGGCGTTCATAAGAGAGGGTCCGCCCGGATATGCTCCATACTGCGAAGAGCGTCTGAAACGCACATTCAACAATGGCACTCGCAACCAGCCGCCTTCGTGGTTGGAACTTCAGGCCACCAAGTCAAAGAAACCTATTATGCTGCCCATAACTTTTATGGATGGCAACACAAAGACACTTCTTGCGGACTCGGCTACAACGGCTCGTGAGCTGTGCAATCAATTGTCTGACAAAATAACGCTAAAGGATCAATTCGGATTCTCCTTATATATTGCACTATTTGATAAAGTGAGCTCATTAGGCAGCGGAGGCGATCATGTAATGGACGCTATATCACAGTGCGAACAGTATGCCAAGGAGCAAGGTGCCCAGGAGCGTAACGCACCGTGGCGTCTATTTTTCCGCAAGGAGATATTTGCGCCATGGCATGAACCAACTCATGATCAGGTGGCTACAAATCTGATTTATCAACAAGTCGTCCGAGGCGTTAAATTCGGTGAGTACCGTTGCGATAAAGAGGAGGACTTGGCCATGATAGCCGCACAACAATATTTCATCGAATACGGTACTGATATGTCTATGGAGCGTTTGTTCACGCTGCTGCCAAACTTTATACCTGATTTTTGTCTAAGTGGTGTCGACAAGGCGATTGAACGCTGGGCTGCCTTAGTGTTGCAGGCATATAAAAAGTCTTACTATGTCAAGGACAAGATTGCACCACTCAAGATCAAAGAAGACATCGTTAGCTATGCTAAATACAAATGGCCGCTGCTCTTTTCACGTTTTTACGAGGCGTATCGAAATTCCGGACCCAATTTGCCTAAAAATGATGTCATCATAGCGGTCAACTGGACTGGTGTTTATGTCGTGGATGATCAGGAGCAGGTGCTATTAGAACTCAGCTTTCCAGAAATCACGGCTGTCTCCAGCCAGAAGACAAATAAGGTATTTACGCAAACCTTCAGTCTGTCCACGGTTCGTGGCGAAGAGTTCACATTCCAATCTCCTAATGCCGAGGATATTCGCGATCTGGTCGTGTATTTTTTGGATGGTCTAAAAAAGCGGTAAGCGTTTTACTTCTGTAACTACAACATTTAGATTCTTCAATTCTATTTGCTTGCAGCTCAAAATATGTAATTGCTTTACAAGATTATCGTGCACCCTCCGACGGAACTAGTTTTTTGTCATTTTTCAAGGGCGATTTGATTATCCTAGAAGATGAATCGTGCGGTGAGTCGGTTCTAAATAATGGATGGTGCATAGGTCGATGTGATCGGACCCAAGAACGCGGAGATTTCCCTGCCGAGACGGTATATGTGTTACCCACTTTGAGCAAGCCTCCCCAGGATATTTTAGCACTGTTTAACATTGAAGAGGCGCATCATGGTCGGCGTCTCAGTATGGTCTCGAATGGTGGAGTGGTCGAACCTCGCGATCGACCGCATACACTGATGGAATATGCATTAGATCATTTCCGTTTGCCGCCAAAGCGCACTATGTCCAAGACCTTGACGCTGAGTTCAAAGCGCAGCGAAGAGCTTTGGCGGTATGCCAGGGATCCCATCAAAGCGCCATTATTGCGGAAGCTGCAGAGCAAGGAGGAACTTGTAGAGGAGGCATGTTTTGCGTTTGCTGCTATACTTAAATACATGGGTGATCTCCCATCAAAACGGCCACGTATGGGTAACGAGATTACCGATCACATATTTGATGGTCCTTTAAAGCATGAGATATTGCGCGATGAGATATATTGCCAGTTAATGAAACAGCTTACGGACAATCGGAATCGTATGTCTGAAGAACGAGGTTGGGAGCTGATGTGGCTGGCAACGGGCTTGTTTGCCTGCTCGCAGGGTCTGCTCAAGGAACTGTTACTATTTTTGCGTTCACGTCGACATCCCATCTCGCAGGATTCAATGCATCGCCTTCAGAAGACCATACGCCATGGTCAGCGTAAGTATCCTCCGCATCAGGTGGAGGTCGAGGCCATACAGCACAAAACAACACAAATCTTCCACAAGGTCTACTTCCCTGATGACACGGATGAGGCATTCGAAGTAGACTCCTCAACCCGTGCCAAGGATTTTTGCAACAACATCTCACAGCGGCTATCATTGCGCACTAGCGAGGGTTTTTCATTGTTTGTCAAAATCGCGGACAAGGTCATCTCTGTTCCGGAGGGCGATTTCTTTTTTGATTTTGTGCGCCATCTAACCGATTGGATAAAAAAGGCACGACCGATACGTGATGGAGCCAATCCGCAGTTTACATACCAGGTCTTCTTTATGAAGAAACTGTGGACGAACACTGTGCCAGGCAAGGATCGTAACGCCGATCTAATCTTCCATTATCACCAGGAGTTGCCCAAACTCTTACGTGGCTACCATAAATGCTCTCGGGAGGAAGCTGCCAAGTTAGCAGCCCTTGTGTTCCGTGTACGATTTGGCGAAAACAAACAAGAGCTACAGGCCATACCGTACGTTGTTGCATTATTAACTTTGAATCTAAGTAATCCTTACTGTTATAATTTACTTACAGACAAATGCTGAGGGAATTAATACCTTCCGATATTATGAAAATGCAAAGTACGAGCGAATGGAAGCGATCTATTGTTGCATCTTATAATCAAGATGGCGGCATGAGTTCTGAAGATGCCAAGGTTGCCTTCTTAAAAATTGTCTACAGGTATGGGAAATCTTTTAATTTAAGATGATAAGTCCATATAACATTCCACATTCTACTTTCATTTCAGATGGCCAACTTTTGGCTCTGCTTTCTTCGAGGTAAAGCAGACAACGGAGCCCAACTATCCTGAAATGTTGCTGATTGCCATCAATAAACACGGTGTAAGCCTTATACATCCAGTAACAAAGGTATGATAAATATTTTGAATTTATATATATTATGTTTTATATAATTTATTGATTGATGATAAATAATTGCAGGATATACTCGTAACGCATCCGTTTACTCGCATTTCAAACTGGTCGTCAGGCAACACGTATTTCCACATGACTATTGGTAATTTGGTACGGGGCTCTAAGTTGCTCTGCGAGACTTCGCTGGGTTATAAAATGGACGATCTCCTGACCTCATACATATCATTGATGCTGACCAACATGAACAAAAACCGAACAATACGAGCCAACTAGAAAACTGTTTAGCTTAACCTAACCATTACCATATTTATAATAATTACAAATTATAAATGCAATAATTTACACGAGTAGAACTTATAAGATCTAAGCTATCATGAATCCTCCCTAAACTTATTTCACCTCTTTTAGTTAGCTATATATAAAATACATTTATTCTGTTTGGTACTTATATTATCAATTATGTTGTAAACTGTTTGTGTAGCATTTTATTACTTATTCCGATACCTTAAATTATTGCTTAAAAATAACTATTCTCTTAAAACTACGAGTAATATCCGAGAAGGATTTGTAACTATGTATTTTTGCATTCTGTAAAACCATCTGTATATTTTAACTTATGTCTCTGCTTATGATGACATTTTGTATCAAATACCTAGCAATAATCAGAAACTATTTAATAAATTATATGAAACTAATTGTAATTATCAATGTCTATACTTATTTCTTGAAAATATGTGTGAAAGTAAATTATAGTTGTTGTACGTGCTTAATTTTTAAAAGCTTCAATCACCACATTGATAAAAAATTTTAATTGCGTACAAACATAGACAGAAAGAAGGCATTTAATTAATAGAGAGTTCGGTAAAAAAATAGTAATAACCGCGTGTACCAAAGTAATTTTGAACCAGGTACTCAGAAAGTGAGGGTACCTACAAATATATACATATATCAAATACTGTAGAGACTACGATCTAAAGTTTTATTGTAAACAATATTCTTACTTACGGGTAATATTTATTTTGTACAGTTGAAATTTGAAGGAAGCATAAGGCCTAACATAACTCCAGACACAATACATAGTCTCTGATTTCGCAACCAGTATTTGTAAATATTAAATTGTTGGTCGAAATTACAGAAGAAGAGCTAAAGTGCTAAAATTACGCATTGCACAACATTTGATAGGGTAATAATTTTAGGTTTTAAGAAACCAGACGTTGAAATTTTATCGCAACATAGTTTAGAAAATTGGATCACATTTCGTTACTTAATGTTTCTCCCATTAAAATTATTTGAACAATAATAAAGTTAATATAATAAGTAGTTGTTTTTGGAATCAAGTAGACACATTACAATTACAAAAAAAAATGCATTATACGAAAAAATTTTTAGAAAGGCAATTAGAAAATGTAAATATTACTGTCTATGGGAGGATATCAAGTAAATTCTATTCACTCAAAAGAGATTGAAAATTATTTGAGATTAAAGAAGTTATTGGCTATATTTCGTATACGTACAAACATAGCTATATGTTCTCGACTGTTGCTGCTGATTAAGAATATACATACTTTATTGGTTCAGTGAAAGCTCCTTCTACATGTTACATATGTACCATTTACCTTATGGGTAGCGGACAGCTCAAATTATTATTAATATAACTTAAAAAGTGAAAACTGCAGTAGAATGTTATGATTAGGTAAGTTAATATCGAAAAACATAAATAATTTTTCGATCTTAGCATCTTTTAAAGTGTTGATTTATCAATTAATTAAAATTTTAATTCAATTTTGAACCAACCAAAAGCTATATAAATAAATAACTTAAAAAATATATATATATATTTCTTTTAACTATTTTAAACTATTAAAAACTATTCCACATTGTTTCCTGTTACCTTCAGAGTAGAAAATGAGGCATCTCCTAATAGTAAAAATTTTCTTGTCCAGCGACAACAGCCGAGACTGTTCAAATAAAAAATAGATCATTACATTTTTCAACAGAACTTTAATTTTAGATTTTGCTGTCAGTCCAACGGCCCATATGAACATCTAGATTTCAGAGTCAATAAGATACCATTTGTTTTGCTTGCATGCAGATCAAAATTTTTTTTTTATATTTTGTCTACACCACCCCGTAAACCCAAATCAAAAATGGAATTGCAAGCGTATTATGAAAGCTAGATTTGCGATCCGTGGTACATATAATAATAACAAAAGACTTTCTGACTTGGAATCGGATACAAAATGTAGAAGTTATTTATGAAATAATTGTTTGGGTCATAGTTGAGAATCTGGTATATTTTGTACTCTAAGGTTTGTTTTAAATGTAATAGCATATTGATGTAGCAAAAAAAAACTTTCAATATATTTTAGGTTTTTTTATATTTTATATAGTATATAATAATAGAATAATTAATATTATCCTTTTTTTAGAAGTGCCAATTTTAATTCAATTATTCCTAAATCGATTGAATTATGGATAAACAATTCAAAAGAAAATAAATAATTTCATACACATGCATACGTATTTTAAAGATATTTTATATTAACACTTTGATTGCATGCAACCCCTTTTAGCTCCCACACAACCGGCTGCCAATTCCCACGCATTGTGTGACTTGAATTTTCACACCGTGTGAAAAACGGCAGCCGGCTTTAAAGACTCAGATTTTCAAGATAATTAGTGCAGTGGAAGCTCCTGAGAACTTTTAGAGAATGTTTTACCTACATATATTTTATAGACCTCAAGCTAACAAATTAAGTGGTTCAACGTTCACATTTCCAACCACTCTAAGTGCTGTCGTCCGACACAACACAGGGCGCAAGATTATGCACTGGAAATGTGAACGTTCATTAAAAAGTTCAACTAATTTCATATTCAGCTCTTCTTATAAGAATTCAGCCGACAAAGACCTTAAGACGTTGCATTTCATATTACAAAGTTGGTGGTGGATTTTCTTATAGGGTTCCCCCTTTCTCTCTCTCTCGTTCTCTCCCTGCTTATTATTTTTATCTCACATGCAACAAAACAGCGTGGATGTATTTGCAGTTTGTCGTTTGAGTCTTTCGTTTATTATTACTACGGGGGTAAGTTACACTATGTGCTTGTAGTAGCGCTGCTTCTGATAAGACGAACAGCTAGGCAGTAAGAGGCAGAATATTTTACAGTTACTTCCTATTTAAGCCAATAGAAAAAACTGTGAAGTTCAAAGCAATGATTTTGTTTGGCAATAAGAACGGAAGAGCGATAATTAATGCAAAACTGCTAATGTTAATTTGTAAATATGTAAAGCAGAAGTAGCAACAAGCTAGACTAACAAATAATGCATAAATATTATGGAGAAACAATTTGAAAAAAGATTCTCAGGTCTGTTGTGGTTGTTGCTGCTTTTTGGGGCTGTGAGAAAATTCTGTTCCCTTGTATTACAAACGGAAACAATGCGGCGTTATATGTATACTATTTCTTGACATTGCGTTTTTTTTAATAGCAGTTAAAAATTCAAATCGACCAACCAGGTGTAATTAAAGTTGAAGAGGTAGCCCACCGTGGGAAGTGCTGCACTTGTTTCGTTTGTCTTAAAATGTTCACACGGCAAGGCAATTTTTCCCATGCCGATTTAAATCAACGACTTTGAGAGCTGCTGTGGGAGGACGGTTCGTGGTGGGGATAGTGTGGGTCACAGAGGCAGTTGGCTCAATTGAAAAGAAAAGATAAAACGAACATTTTAGTTGACGTTACAGCAAAACATGTAGCCTTTAAAGATGTATTTTATGTTCAATATATTTATTAAGTTTACGACTTTCTTTTAGATCTTAAAGCTATTGTTTTCAAATTTTTTTTTACAAAATTAGATTCTTTGCCGTTTGCAAATATATATAAAGCCAGATTCACATTGCTCTCAACTTAAGTTGGTTATTGAAAATCTTCCTTTATGTGTGGAATGTGATATAAGAGTCATTTAATATTAAATTGTATATTGATTTCGGCTACAGTTCAGTTTTAATACACTAAAAGTGTTCTTAAGTAATTTGTCAAATAAACCCAACATCATCATAGATTATCGAATGTTTTCCCCACTATAGTATATAAATGAAAATTTAATTAACGTTACTGTTCATTTTGCATGTTTGTAAGGTGTTTAGAGCTACATATTATTTACAATTATGTTTCGCATTTACACATTTATTGGTACGAATAGGCCATAGTAAATAAAATTCGTCAAATTTAAAAGAGAATATTCAAACGATGCGCTTCATACTATACTAGAAAAGCTTATACAAAATCAATATCTGCTACAAAAAGTTTAAATAAGTAGACATAAATAAATGTATGTAAAATTGAAAGTGATAGCAATAATGCAGGACTCAAGATAAGCCGCTCCCATGACTATTCCATTGCACTTCCGAGATAGAGGGCAAAGTTTGATGTGACTGCTGCTGCTGCTGCTGTTGTTGATGTTGCATTCCCTGTTGCAGACTAGAACTGCTTGCTGGTGAGCTGCTAGTGTTGTTGTTATTGTTGCTGATACCTGTGATGTTGTTGTTATTGTGACGCGTTCGCATTACATCCTCAGCCTGATTACAGTGTGATCGTGGACCTGGCTCCGGGGTATAGGTGAAAGTGAGGCCAGTGGCGTATATTATGCCATCATTGCGAACCAACGAAATAGGCACCTGTGTTGGCTGTCGCACCTGCGTAATAGTAGAGTGATTATTAACAATTTATTAATTTTTAGATTGCTATTAAACTCACCCAGAGCCATTCGCCACGAAACTGTGAGATTTCTGGAACCACGCAAAGCAATGTTTCCGTACATCGATACATTGTTTCTGCCTCGACATCGCCAAACCAAACCTGCAAGTGTGGCGTAAAATTGTCCCCACTCAGCTCTAACATGGCTACATCGCCACCTCCATTGAGATTTAGCGAGTTAACAATTGGGACAGGTGTAACTGGTGATCTGAATTTTGATAAAAATAAAAGCATTTAATGTATTCTCGCAAATTTGAATGAATTTTTGATACTCACGCAACAGGGCCCATGCCCTCGTAGAACTGATATTCTGCCTTATCGGTAGATATAATTGTCCAGCAGGCACCGTCGTTGATCATTTCTTTGTTGGGCTCCTTTGGACACGGCGTTGCCTGAAACTGAATGATCTTCTCTTGCGAAAGGCACAAATACATCCGATCCGTATCTTTCATGTAGAATGCGCACTTATGCAGCTGCGAGACGGGATCATCAGCCTCAAGTAACGCCATTTGCTTGTCCACTTTGCGTATAATCAAGCGGGGCAGGGCCATGCCAGTTACAGAACACACAAGTTTCACAGTAGCGCCGTAGTGAATGTAGCCATCACGCACCTGAAACTCCTCCGATTCTGATTCATTGTCATCCAGAAGATGTATCGTAAAGGCGCCCCATTGTGTCGATGATGCATGAAAATGTCCATTCTCAACATGGAGATAGCGGGTTGATACTGTCTGTGAGCGAAGGCGATTGAAGAGGGCTACATTTGTGCCACTTGCTATGCATAGGTCGGCGTTTTTCAGTGATTGCTTCTTTTTGGACGGCTTTGAAATGACCTTAATGCGTTTCGAGTTGAAGACTCCAATGTCGTGGCCATTGCCATAGAACATTTTAACGGAAAGCATGAAATGCTTTCGCTTGTCTGAGTCCGATATAAATAGTGTCTTGGCGGCACAGTACTGCTTGCCATTGAGATCCAACTGTTGCATATCCTGGTCACTGCTGCCAATGCCGATAAACGCGCAAAGTTGTGCACCCTGTTCTCCTTCGCCCTGTTGGAGCATTTCTTCATATCGTCGACGCCACCCACTGCCAAATAAATAAATGCAAGGCGGTGGGCAAAAGAATCGCTTCTCATTGCCATACGATTTTTGGGCCACCTGCAAGGGTAACATCCATTAATTAGTCAAACAACTTAATGGAGGCAACAAAACCAAATTTTAATCAGCAATTCGATTATCAACAGAGACAAATCGTAACAAATCAGAAATTGTAACCACAGTAATGCAGTTGTGAAATTTACGTATAATTAATTTCAATTATTATATTGTGGCCGCCGTTTGAAAAATTTGCGTGCAGTCAAGTGTGAAGGATGCGATGCCTGGACGGCGGCCGCTGCGCTTGAAGATAGCCGCGACAACCGCAAAAATAGCCCATTGTAGCAGTAATTGGAAGTAGAATTTACACCGCAAACCCCCACACTTTGTCGCTATTTTGACCATGCAAGGTATGGATTTTTAATTTCGTGGATGAAAAATACTATTGAACTGTAACATTAATTTTTTTTTATAAATTAGTCTCAATTATAAAACTATGCAGCACATTACAGTTATTAATATTATCTTGGCTAGCGTCAAAACAATGATACTTAGACTTAAGGATAAACTGTAGCATTATAAGCTGCTGCTTCTTTTGTAGCCCGTTCAGTTAAGAAATCCTTTTTTACTATAATTAATTATTGATATTATCTACACTATGTATCGACCTTTAAAACATATCTTTATCTATTTAATTTTTCTCTCTTAAACCAAACAAATTAATGCAGAACGTACCTTGGCGTGAAGTATGACTATTACCATGTCATTCCGTTCTCGCATATACTTCTCCATGGCATCGCGTGTCAGCTTCTTCTCTTCAATGTGAGATCTGTATGGACCTGGAACAGCCACCGGCAGCATAGAAAGCTGCATTTGCTGCTGTTGTTGTTGTTGATGATGCACTTGTAGTTGCTGTTGCTGCTGTTGTGGCGGCGGCGCACTGCCCAATCCAAAGTGCGGCATATCCTGACTGTGGGGGTTGTGACTGTGCAGCTGACTCTGTTGCAAGGAGTTTGTATTGCTGCTGGTTGCGGCTGCGTGCTCGTAGGCAATGGCGGGCGGTGCGGCGACAACGTCGTTTAAATTAAATTGGTTGTAGTTCTTCATTTATGCACATGCTGTTGAAATGCGTATATGTCGTCTTTTATTTTTTTGGCAACTTCTTTTACACTTTGGCACTTATTCTAGTTGAATTTAGTGTATTTTGTTCGTGTACTTGTATCCTTATTTGCTTTCACACAACACAACACAACAGAACGGAACACAACACACGCAGCAGCAGCTGTCGTTTCTCACGATTTTACTTTCGATGTTGATGCTTTATAGAATGCTGTTTGCTTGGCCAATGGCCACAATTAATATGTTTAGAATAAAGAGGACTATGGCTGCGAATCAAGCGCGTTGTGGCTGCCTGCTGTTTAAACTTGAAACTAAACAGTGGAAACTGATTTGTAATAAATAAAAAGAACCGACCTAACAACCAGCAGCAGCTACTAAACAAACTAGGGCTGTTGTCAGCGTGACCGTAACATAAAATTTAAAAGATACCAAAAATTCTTAAATTATGGGGCTTTAATACCAAAAAAAAACTACCACTAGTTATCGTTATCGGTTCGGTTATGATCAAAACAGCGAAACGTTTAGCTAAAAAAAATTCTGTAACCAACTTAAAATTTAACTATTATGAATAATATCTAATTTAAATTGCGAATCAGCAAATCAGGCATATTAAATAATTAATTTTTAACGTACGTAAAAAATTCAAATATTGATTTGGCGTCTGAAATTAAATTATTTTAATAGGTAAACATTATTTTAATCAAAAGAAATATCGCAACATCTACTTGACAATAGCAATTTAAAACAAGTTGGCAGCAATTTAATGTTTTGTTGTTAAAACAAGTTGGCAGCCCAATTTGTGCAGTAAAGAATTTATAAAATTCTATAGTAAACGGTAACAATGGAGCAATTCAAAGGGCTTAAAAAATCTTTATATATATGGACAGACAGCGCTGATTTGGATCTGCGCGTGGAAGCCTTGAAGAATTCAACTGGCGGCGAAGTAGCTTTGGAAAATGTGCATCGTCTTTCTTTTTGTAAGTGTTAACCGCAGTGACTCAGCTTGTTTCTTGCCAATAGTTAAAATACATTGTTAACCTCTCTTTAGCCTCTTACGCCAATTCAAGCTTCGACTTAATTGTTATAGAATGCGCACAGCTGACCGACAATTATGTAAAGCTGTTGCATATGCTCAAGCCGAGTGGAAAACTTCACTTGATTGCATACATTGGCACTGCAGCCAGTTTGTTGCAGGAAATTAAGTTGTCCGGATTTATCAATTGCAGCGAGAATTCCGAGGCGAATACGCTGACCGCTGAAAAGCCTGGATATGAGACTGGCTCCTCCGCCCGATTATCATTTGCCAAAAAGAACAGCAGCGTGAATGTATGGAAAATTAGTGGCGACGACGAGGAACTAATCGATGAGGAAAGTCTACTAGATGAGGAGGATAAACAGAAGCCAGATCCTGCTGGTCTCCGCGTGTGCAGCACCACGGGCAAGCGCAAGGCATGTAAGAACTGTTCGTGTGGACTGGCCGAGGAGTTGGAAAGCGAAAAGTCCGCGAAAGCAGCAACTGAAAATGTTAAATCCAGTTGTGGCAACGTGAGTAAAGCACCATTTGCAATCTATAGAACCATTAACAACCTTTATTTGATTATATAGTGCTATTTGGGCGATGCATTTAGATGCTCCACTTGCCCCTATCTGGGCATGCCGGCATTTAAGCCGGGAGAGAAAGTGCAACTGGCCGACAACTTACTGAAATCGGATATTTAGATAATACAAAACAAAATGCACCATGTGGGTTTTTAGTTTTATTAAGAAAAAAATTGCTTGTAAATACAAAAAACTTTGTAAGTGGAGCGCCTCACCATTTGTTTATTCGCATGGAGTGCCTTTAATTAGATCCTTATTTTTACCAGTGAGTATTCGATAGTTGACTGCTGAATGATCTAGTTCCTTATATAAATAAGTGGGCATTCTGTCTGAGAGCACCCATAATGAACCATCCTGGTCGACTTTAAGATCATTGGGAAACACTAAAGTATGCGAATCGGAATCTATGAGACCCTGGTTATCGAATGTATATGGACGATTAATATTCCAGCAAGCGATGGCGTCCTTATTCACTTGTGTATAGAAAATAACGTCCGTATTTTTGTCATAAACCTCCGATGTTGATTGTCCATTCATTCCGCGATCGCCAACAAATTGGAAATCATAGTAGGAGTCACCACCATTGACATGAGATTCGTTTTGAAGAACGCGATTCGAGACCTTGAACTCTTTCGTGCTGGCAAGCGCATGGAAATATACGTCTTTGGTGTGGTCAGTCTTTAATGGACCGACTGCCATGCCGAACACACCATCGGTCCACTGGAAGTTCACACCTCCCACATTAAAGTCTCCGTGCAGTGGATCGAAATGGAAATAGTTGTGTTTAACCCGGTATGATTTGTTGTCGCGCAGGGAATATACAATGACGCCATAGGCGCCCAAGTCCGGAACATAAGCAAACGCATCTTCGCACTGATCACGTTCAGCATCAACAATCTACGATAGATGCGAGTAGGAAAGGAATACAATTAATTATAATTTAGTAATAATAATCTGACTTATGGATACGTACAATATTGGCAAAGAAGGTGTCTTCCTTTGTCTGGTCGGAGGGTAAAGCAAACCGACGCAGCAATTTATCTGTCTTTAAATCAAACACCAAAATTGTGTTGGGCGTGATTTGCTTAGGGTTACCCAAGATGTCAGCCAAACCAGTGTCCAATATCCACAAGCGATCACAGACGTCCACCTGAATGCGAAAGGTAGAAATGATAGTAGAATTGTTCTCTAATTGTATTTCAGCATTCTGCGCTTTGTCGGCATCCAATCGACCTCCAGACGGTGTATTCTTTATCTGGGGCGCCACTTCAATTGGCAGCTTATTGGCTTCCCAGCTTGGATATGGTCGCAGCTTGGGCGACTTCTCGTTAGTCGATAGATCAATGTAGTTTAATGTGGCTGCAACTCCGGCTTTCCATCTGGAATACAAAATGATAAACAGTTAGCTATTTGGAGACAGGGTGAATCAGCAGATTAAATGAATACACTCGAATTTTGATCAAAAGTCGTGTTAATAAATAGGTAAATCCCCGTTGACGTCAGAAGAAGTAACTAAATGTTTAATGTTGAAATATATGTATGTTACCTGCTATTTATCCATGTAACTAGTCTAGTAATGTACATATATGTACATAATTAATTTAAAATGTAAATTGCTATACCAGTATGCAGTAGTGTGTTGTTGATTTGTAGATCAACACACATACATACATTATACGAATGTATCTTCACATATATGCATAGTATGCTGTTGTTTGTATCTGTGGGCTCAGCCAGTGAGTAACCATCGACAAGGCAACCGGTTTTCCAAACCAAGTACCTTTCGCAAAAGCCCCGATTGAGGTGACCAATTACAATAACGATTAAAGCCAAAAACAAGAAGTTGCAATTGGCAATGCGTGTTTATTGCTTGCTGCTGCCTCTCTTACCTTGGCACGGTGACAAAGATTTTGTTTTCCCAACGCTCTAAGCCGAGTGGCAAATTGTTTTCCTCAATGTAATGGCCAGTTCGTTTGGCCTCTGCCTCGGCTTCTGGGCTTGGCCAATCGAAGGTCAATTGTTTCCATGAGAAGCGTTCCTCCAACTTAGCATTGACGAGCCAAGAACAGCCAATGCTGATAAGGCAAAAGGTTAGCAGTTTTGGTGAAAACATCGTTTGTTGTTTCTCGTCTTCGTTTCTGGAGCCGATATCAACTCTATCACGTTCAAGTCGAGAGCGCTTACTGCATCACTTGAGGTCTGTTCGCAGCTTAATATGCTATCGAAAGCTTAAAGCTTTTGCGCAAAGCTCTTGTAAAGTAAGCGGTGGCAAATCCCGTACTCAGTAGCTTGTGTAACGACAAATGCAGGGAGCGCCGGTAAAATTAGCATAGCCGGAAAGAAAAAATAAAAATAAATACAATCGAATGTAAATCTGTAAATATAATTTGTTCTCAAGCTCGAGTATTTGTAATGACTAAACTTTAGCACTTTGATATTACAAACTGAATAATTGCAAATAAAATTAAAAACTAGATCTGCATTGTAATCTAATAAAAATTAATGTTAATTTCAACAATTTGCAACATTTACATAACATACTTGTTACCTCTTAAAAAAAAACCTTAAAACCAATAATTTTATATTTTTGAGATGAAGTTTGATCAATTTGTAAAGATGTTTCGCCAAAAAACATTTTTCTTATGTAATGTTATAAGGTCGTAGTCGTCGAAAACATGAAATATTCGACATCTTATTATGTTCCTTTGAATATAAGACAATAAACTGCAATCCTTATTGGTTTTACTTTTTATTGGTTTTGCTTTGTGTTTATTCAGTAAAATTTTCATATATTTATAATCTTTAAATTAATTCGTTAATGTTACTTTCATAAGAACATACCGAGTTTTCTTGCTTCATATTGCTACAATTGTTTACTGTCATTATTTTGTTTGTTGTCACTAAATAAATAAATAAACATTATTCCGCTTTTCTTCACTCATATATACGACAATTAGCTTTGCTAAAGTGTTACTTAGTTTACATTTAAACATTCGGATTTTGTTTTGTAGTTGTAATTCTGACTTCTGGTAGTTTTTTGTGACTGGGGTTCCCATAAGAATAAACAACCGAAAATATTAAAAATTGTTTGAGTTATGTGTTTCGTGTTTAACTTTGAGTAAAAATTACAATTGTAGCTTTAATCGCTTCCAATTTTGTCGGAAGAGATTGTAAATAAGCTTAACATGCTATATACAATATACATGAACATGTTTAAAAATACAGCTACCCTAACAGCGTTCCCTATATGAATTACGATTACGATCAAATTAATCTACAAATTCCAACGATTCTTAACAATATCAACTAGAGATGTCGTTTTTGCATTGTATAAATTTCCTTTTGCTCTTTAATTTTCATATAAATGTATATGTGTATATTTTTGTTAGCTTAAGTACTCGTAGAATGTGTGTGTGTCTATAATTATCCATTATTTGGTGTGTATAGTTCTATTGTATTTTATTTAACGGCTTATAGTTTAAAGTCTTTCATTTCGTAGGAATTTGATGTTGTCTATTAATGTGTGTTTCATGATAATTTGTTTATTTTATAACAGCTCTTTTCTTGGTGAATTATAGTGATTGAATAAAAAGAAATCCAATTGGATTTATTACATTTTTGAGAATTATTTTCAGTAAGGTTTTAGGTTTAGGGTTTGCTTTTGCTTTTGTGTTTTACCATTTAAAATAATGTCAATTCCTATTATATTATATAATGATGCATTTAATTCACATACGTAATTTTATAAATGCAATTTTAGAACTTACAGTATGTTCAAAAATTTTCTTTCCTTTCAAATTCCTTTTGTTCATTTTCTATACTCGTATATATATAACAGTAGATAAAAATCATAATGTTGCACTAGAACATAACACCCCCTCCCCCTCAAATATAATATATGCATTTATTACATTAAGATTACACTAAACTATGCCATTATGTATTTCATTATCTAAGGTTTGCTATGTGTTGCTTTTCTGGTAGTGCTACCTGCGACTCAAAAATGTAAGCTACTAAAACATTGTATTTGAGTGCATAACGAGTACATATAGTATGTATGTATGTAAGTACGAGAGTTTTTGGACACGCCCTAAATTTACACACACACATATTCGGACACATGATCTATACAAAATCTAACACTAACCTAAGCTAAGTAAATATACCAAACTTTTTAGAAGTCTGGCTCTAGAGTCTAAGAGCTCTTTTTGGTGCGGCTGAAAATAAATATGTATGTTTGTATTTAAATACGAAATGGAAAAGGCCGCCTTGGGAAAAGTTGTGTGCGAATGTGTGTATAGCTCTAGGAGATAGCACTGAGCAAAAGAGGTTTATTGGAAAATTCTCACTAAACAAGACCATATGTATGTACATATGTATGTATCTAACACAACAATTTACTTGCTCTCGCAAATTAAAATGACTAAAGTTTAACATGATTTAATTTATTAATAGTTTGGTATGACTTGGCTTAGTCTTTGTGAAGGATTTAACTTTACAGACTAACGATTTTAGTAAGCTTTTCAATATCGTTAATATTAGGTTCCGTAAGTTTATAAGAATTCTTTTTTTATAAGTAGTTTCTAAACACATTTAAGGTACAATAAATATTTCAGTTATTTCTAAAAATTGCTGCTACTAATTTTCTTATTTAGCTCAGCTTAAAGTTGATACAAAGTTTTTCAAGTTCATACATGTACATGCATGCATACATACATACATTTTTATTTAATGTACTTTAGAAGCTTCTTTGTATAATTCACCTATCACGCAAAGGAAATTGACAAGTTTTTTCATGTACGGTGCTCGTGAGTATCTGTAAGAAAAATATAAAATTTCTGTATAAAAATTGGTTCAAACTTAAATATCACATTTAAAGTAGGTTAACTTGGACAACAAAATACGAATGCGATCTAACAATACATTACAACTAACAATTATATTATATTATATAATATATATATATATATGATATATATATATATTATATGAATATTAAATTTATTTACTCAACGATAAGTAATAGGAATCATTTTTATACCCGCTACCCATAGGGTAGAAGGAATTATAACTTTGTGCCGAAATGTGTGTAACAGGTCGAAGGAGGCATCTCTGACCCTATAAAGTATATATATTCTTGATCAGCGTCAACAGCCAAGACGATCTAGCCATGTCCGTCTGTCTGTCTGTCCGTCTGTCCGTATGAACACCTAGATCTCAGAGACTATAAGAGATAGAGCTATAATTTTTTTTCGACAGAATTTATGTTTGCACGCAGATCAAGTTTGTTTTAAATTTTTGCCACGCCCACTTCCGCCCCCGCAAATCAGAAAAAATCGAATAACAAGCGTAATAATAAAGCTGGAATTTTGGTATATACATTAAGAACTAAAGTCTTTGTAACTCATTAAAATTTGGTTGCGATCAGATAAAAATTGTGGAAGTTATTAAAGAAATACTTTTGTATGGGCCAAAACGCCTACTTACTAGGGCTCTTAGTTGCTTTAGCTGACAATCTAGTATATTTTGCGTGTAGTATATATTGTGTGTAGTACCATATATATATAAATACCAAATATACAATTTAATATATTTTCGGTATTTTACGGTATATTAATTTAGTATATTTTTAAAAATACTGCAATATTTTGCTTTTATTAAAAATTGGTAGCGGGTATCTCACAGTTGAGCACACTCGACTGTAGCTTTCCTACTTGTTTGTTAAGAAACAGCCATAATAAATGGAAAATCTTGTATAATTTTCGTAACAAAAAATGGTTTATATATGTATATTTTTACTGAAAAGTGTATTAATTTAAATTGAATTAAACGTATAATAATAATATATAAACATACACATTTTCATATGCAATGTTCCAATAAAATTAAATTTATTATATTTGTATTATAGACTGCGGACTTTCTCTTTAAATATATGAGAATTTTTATTACGTCCTCGCAGTTAAAAATCTTTTTAAAAATTATCCATTCAAATTAATTTTAAACTTAAACTTTAAGTAACTTATATGGCTTGCTAGATACAAGAAGACAAAAAATGGCGTACTATCTTCAATATTTTGAATGTTGAAATATAATATTTTGTATATTGTAGGTACTTTAAGTTACTATTTTTAAAAGGCGATGCCACTTTCCTAGCACTTGACAGTTATACCCGCTACTAACGGGTCTCCAACCCAATGGATATACATATTCTTGATTAACGCCAACAGTTGAGACGATTTAGTCATGTCCGTCTATATATCTGTCTGTATGACCTCCTACATATAATATCATATAGCTCATTCCAACACTAATTGTTATTTCAGCACGTTAAGTTTAAGACTAAAACTAAGTATCTAAGGATCGGGGTATCATACAGTCGAGCAGTGATCATTCTATTTTAAAACCTTTGAATATACTCGTGTGAGTGTATTTACATTAATTCAAAAAAATGCTGAATTGAAGTAGTCTATTGGAAGACACCACTTACCTTGTGTGATCGCGAGCGTAGCTGAGGGCGTTGGATGTGCGGATGCAGTTGTGTTGATGATTGAAGCAGATTGAGGAGGCTGCATTGCAAGCGATGTTGTTGCTGTGCCACCACAGGCAGCCGATGTGGGATTCAGTTCTGTGCTCTTCGTATTGACGTCACGTTCCACAAGCCTTTGTCGTAGTACTCGTATCTTTTCCTCTTTCTGCAGAATGCACAACAATTTGTTTAAGATTCCCATTTATCGATAGCATGGATATCGATATTTACCTGGGTTATTAATCGTTGCAATTCCTCGTTTTCGGTTACTAATTTTTGATAGCGTTCCTCGTCTTCTTTCGATATGGCCGAGTCTGGATTGTACTTTGATTCTGCCTTATCTTTCGGATGTCGTATGACCTCAATAACCTGTCGAAGGTTTGTTTTAAATTTGGTTTGGATTGTGTGTGATCTTTTGTTTTGAAGAATGTCAAGGTCTTACTCACTTTTGGCACAAATATCAGCAGCATGCTTAGGAAACAACAGAATATCACAGCTAGTGCAACAAAGGCGAATGAGGCGTCCTGTTGCGATGCAATGACCATGCCCACGGGAGCTGTTATCAGGCACAACACGACCACATTGTAAATGCTCATGCCCACATAGCGGGAGTCGTTGATCTGCTTCACTTTAATTGATCGCGTCTCGTAGGCCAAGAATAAGCCAAATACGAGTATGAGACCCTTAAAGCCATAGACTAGTCCTGATCGATTGAATGACACAAACCATTAGTATAGAAAAGCGATTAATATATGTATATCGCGACATTTTCATCATACCTAACCACATGGAATTACGTTCACTTTCGCAATGCTCCAGCTCTGGACGTATTTTAATATCATCAGTTGTAGATACTGGATCTTCGAGTGGGAATGTTTCAAGTATTCGCTGCAGCGGATCAAAGATCTGCCAAGACAGTAATATCACTAAATCTATTGATAAGAGCCCCGAAACCATGGTGTATAGCTTCCAAGGTTCGACTTTTTTCTATGTATAAAAGATAATATTAATTAATAGTCGATTTGTATTTTAATAGTTAAAGACGTTTGTTACCTTCGGGTCAGTTTTCGCTTTTGTTGTAAATCGATGCACTCGCCATACTTTGCTGAACATTGCACCATACGCAAGTGTAAAACCGGTGGATAATAGCCAAGCTCGAGCTTGACAAATCTGTATAACATTTTGCATTTTAATCTGTGTGTACATATGTTCAAAATATTGTATTATGTTTACCTTTGGATATTCGTGAGGGCTGACAAAACGGCCATCTATGCCCAGTAATATGACTGATATTAGACAAATGATGACTCCAAAGAGCATTATGGTATTGCAGACAGGATGTGAAGATTGTATAACTCTGAATGCAGAATAGTATGTTTAAGAAGTACATTTAATGAATGAATAATTCACTTCATTTAAAACTAATTACCTGCGATGTTTATTCCATATGTTAAAGATGATCAGAGCAAAAGCTACAAAGATGCCACAACTAGAGATTGTCCCCATGCAGACGAATAATGGCAAAGAAACCGTTCGCAGCACATGGGTAACAATAGTGCGATCTTGAGGAACCTATACAATATTCGAAAAATAATAATTGTAAATTATTTTTCATTCATTAATGAATAATAAGAGTATTTTAGGTATATCAACTATATAATAAACCTTTGTGTAAAAACGGGAATATATCTTCAATCCACTTTAAAATATATATTCTTGATCAACAAAATACCAGAATCCGTTTGTTTTAGATTTTATCTCCTTCCTCAGTTAAAACTGTTTTAAAATGTATCCCTTAAAATAAAAACTAGTCACTATATTTCGATATTTTTCCCTTTTTAAATTATTTTTATTTTACAACCTTAAGCTACTATTCGAATGAATTGGAACATCGGCAGATGTTGTAGGTATGAGCAGAGTATTTACATTTTTTCTACGAAGAATCCCATAATACCCCGTTTCCACAGCACAGAAACTCAGGTTTTCTCGGGACTTATCCATTCAGTTTAAATGTTACATTTGCCTCATTTAAAAACATTTAAGAACAAAAAACTCGGGTTTTTTTTACATTCGTGATCTATGTGAAAATATCGTTAAAAAACGTAGAAGTATTAAACTCACTTTTTGGGTATTTTACTTTCAGTCACGCGATGTCTGACCGAGGTTAAACAGAAACGAAGCGATGCTATGGAAATTAGATCACAGATTTTTAAAAATCATTTTGCTTATATTGTTTGACGATTTTGAATTTTTTTTTAATTTGTTAGTAAAAGTTTGTGTACATTCTGCGCAGCTGTTTTGCACCAAAACGACCACACTAAGAAAAATACTGTCGCCAATTTTTGTAATTTGTGGTTGTGGAAACGCCACAACGGGAATGAACTGAAATGTGAAAGAACGGAAACGAGGCATATGTAAAACCCAATATGCGTGAAATATGTGAAAATATCAGAAAACATTCTTCGGCATCGAGTGGCGAGTTAACTTTGCATTGAGCTTGCCACAACATCATGGTAATGATTGTAAATTGGCTCATTAACCTATGCAACTTGCTCTACTCATTTTCATATTATAAATTGCTTAATTTTTTTTAATAATTTCATTGCTCACTTTCTCTAGTTCAGTGGCCAAAGTTTATTTATATTCTGAGCAGCTGTTTTGCATTAGAAGCGACGCATTGCAATTTTACCTTTGTCTAAATTATTGCCGAGGAATCATATCATATCATAATCATATCGTTTAGTGTCCTTTATAACTTAACTTATCACTGAAGAGTATTTCTGAGTTTACGCTTCCCCAATAGATTTGGTATTCGTATTAGTATTTAATTTCACCAGTTCATTTAGTTCAAAAGAATTATTTATAATTACTTTCTGTAAAATTATAACCCAAATTAGCTTACCTTGCCACCAATCCATTGTTCCATATTTAGCCAAGTAAGATTATCCAGCTGGGTGTCGTAATATCCCAGCTTCTCATATTTCCCATTTACCATCTGTTCGATTTGAGTGAGAGCTATACGATCGCCTTGTGAGCTAAATGCAACCACTCCCTGGAATTATAATTGTATGTATCTATTTTCAAATTCAATTTGATTTCAGCACATTTACCGAAACCCCCAAAAACTGGGTCGAGTTCATGGCCGCATAGATGTCATCGGCGATTTCCTTGTCCGTGTACGTGAAATCTCTTAGGGATTTCTTTCTCGAAGTTAACCGTTCCATTGTTTTGTTGAAAGCTAATGCCACACTCCAAACAGCGTCGTAGGCCAGCGGCGCTTCCTGGTAGCCTTCTGGATAGCGGTCATGATTAATGTCATAGCCCTCATCAATAAGGGCTTGATTCAGTCGATGTCTGCAAACAGAAAAACAAAAAAACAAATACACAATAATAATCATCTGCATAAAATGATGAAAATAATGTACCGAAATTCCTCGGCAGTCATGCCGGAAATTGTTGTTTGATTGTTCTGATTCCACATGAGCGCCTCAGTTGTAAGATGTCCCTCTGCGGCGATTCTCATTTGCTCCACAGTGCAGGTAATGCCCTCGTTCTCCAGGTTTGCCTCATACCAGTTATCCTCGTACCAACCTGAAAGAGGTGTTTTTAGGTAAATACAATTTGTTCCTTCACGTGTTCATAGTTGTTCATCTCACCAATAAAAAACCAAACGTGTGCACGTCCATAAAGCTGTTGTTTATACATCTCGCAGAGAACTCGTCTCGCTGCCACCACATAAAAAAGACCCACAATTATGCGGGCATCTTGACGTCTAAGATTACGCACGGCGTCTGTTGGATCGGATAGAAATGATTGTCTAGTTACGATTTCGACGCCAGCTTCCATGCAACGATTCTCGAGATCCTCTACAGTCTATCAACGAAGGAAGAGAAGTCAATAAATTCAAAATTTGATAGTAGTTCGTTTCCCTACCGATATGAATACTTCTTCGGCCTGTTGTAAGATTGCCACACGGGACCAGCCGAACTTTTTCATTAGCTTGATGCGTGTCGGATTGTGTACCGTTGCCGAAGGATGCGTTCGGAACAGTGTTGGAAAACGCTTGCGATCGGATAGCGCCGGACTTGAGGCTCCATAACAAAGCTGCAATAATACCGCGATAAAATGTATAATTTAATGAATGTACATAGGTATTATATGATTTGAACACCGAATTGTTGGTAATGTACTCACAACAATTAGATTCCACATTTTGGCTGCCTCTGCTACAGTGGTGCACACGGTGCTGCATCCTGCCAGCAACATCAGCTTTTGCGGCTTGTTGTAAAGTAGATTATACATCACACTGGCGCCCAAACCAGGCTCACACTAAAGATAAAGTTTAATTTGTATTCGTTATATTGTTAAAAATTGGTTTTTATATTTATCTAAGTTCTAAGTTAACTCTACTAGTCATAAAAATAGTTGTTCATTTAATAAATAAATAAAAATGAATAGATTCAACATTCAGCTGTTTAAAAATAAGCTACAGCCGCATGTGCTCGACTGCGAAATACCCTTTAGTAGACTAACTAGACTTCCTATGCTAACTTCATAAAGAATATTATATACATATGTCGGTTATTATGTTAAATTTCGCCTGCTAATCGTTTGTTTTCGTCTTACGGGGGCGGAGTTGGACGTTGAAAGTTAGGAGTTAAAATAAAATCTATGAATTGATGTACAAAATGTAGCTCTATCAATTAATATCTTTGAGATACAGTCACTCATAAGAACAGAAAGTATTTATCTTCAATGAAGAATTTGAATGTTGTAATTATCCACTACTTTATCCTAAAGTTGCGTATATATAATTCAGATTTAATTCAGATTTTTGTTTTAAAAGAAGTTTTAATTATAAGTAAATATAAAAAATACTTTTTAAGAAACAATCTAACTGCAATATAGTAGATATTTTGTAAGCTTTTATAAAAAATACATTCTTGAATGGTTATTCTTTTAATTTAAATTCATAGATTCTCCGGAAATGTTATAGAATTTTAGTCCTTGTTTTGGTCAATTATGCCTTAATTGAAAATGGTGGGAAATTTCTCAAATTTAAGTAATCTTTCCTTCCTTCTATTTTTTCAATCAGCTTGCTCTATACAGCTTGCTCTATGCAGAATGACAAATCTTTATCTGATTCGTATTTACGGCTTAAACAATTTTTAATTGATTTTTGTTGTTGTCTACCATTAATTAGATAATATTGTACAATGACCGGGGATGAGGGTAGCCATGGAATATGCACTCATTTGCATTCGCAAAGAGGAAGTGCTATTCACTCATTTGCCACAAAAATGAAATATTCATTTTCGCTTTGTTTTAACTGTAATAAGTTTCGGATTGCGTGTAAAAAAACGTTGTAATTATTGTGACTCGTGTCTGCTTAGTGGCTTTACTTTTTATGTTCGCATTTCATGTTGTTCTGAATGAGGGCGATATCGAAAAAGAGAAGGGAGAGTAGGGGATAGAGGAATAGAGAAGAATGTGTACGTACATATTCCAGGATATAAATAAATCCTAGGCTTGCCGCATTAGGAGCCCTTGTTTAATAATTTTTGTGCAGACGAGTGTTTTTCTGCGTTGGGACATTTCACACATTAAAGTAGGTCAAGCAAAGGGAAATAGCGACTACGACTGCGACTACAAACGCAAAAGTAAAAGTGAAAGCCACAGCCAAAGCTAAAGCTAAAGCCGCTGTCAAAGCGTGCGGCCTTTGCCGCTTGTCGCATTATGATGGCATGTGATGGGTTTGGCAATGATGATGGTGCTGTGACACGTAGAGGGCACAGCTCGGAGATGCCAACTAATTATGCAGCATTTAACGGAAGCTGTTTGCTAAGCCATATATTAGCAGAGTAGTCAGTCGACAGTCCACAGTCCACAGTCGACAGTCGACAGTCGTAAGTCCTGAGTCGACAGTCAGAAAAGTCTCTGTTGAGCGTGAAGCGCAGCGAAGTGAACCGAACTGAACTGAACTCAACTTACTATGTACATACACTTTGTATGTGTTTGTGAGTGAGTAACAGTGTCGGTATATAATACATGCTATGTACATGTATATGATTATGTGTGTTTGGTCAGGTTTGACTGACAACCTTGAATAAAAATAGCTGAAATGATGGGCTCAACGCAACGAAGTGACCTCATATAAAACTCAAAACAAGTTGTTAAGATTTCGTTCACTTAAAACTAATGAGGTCCGCCTATAAATAAAGATATATAAGGCTCTGTGAATGTAACTGTAAATGTAAATGTAACTGTAACTATAACTGTATAGCAGTTCCTATTTTACTTTTGCTCTATTCGTTCAAACTTACGAGTGAGTGTAGCATTGCTGGCCACAAAGCGGAGCACCGACAAAATATCGTGCAAACTTGCGACTAACAAACTATCCATTAATTATGACATATGACATTTATACCAGTAAATACACTTACACAGGCAAGCATATACAGAAGGATAGCACTCACATTGAAAAGAGCTCATAACTGAGTTGCGTTCCTAAAATCAGCTACTACCTAAAACCGTTAAATGTTTCTATACTTTTAGAAATCTAAATCAACAGAAAAACATATAGAATAGGGAAGGAATCTTTTTATAGTGCTAGTAAGAAAGAATCGCTTCTGCTAATAATGTACATAATATATGTACAAAAATGGAATTCATAATGATTAAAATAGTAACTTAAACCCTTCAGATTCATACGGTTTTTGCGAGACTAATTGTTTCTCAAATAACTTAAAAGCTAATTATTCAAGTGCAACTTATATTACATTGAGTTATGAATTTATGTTGAATTTTAATTTTATTGTATTTATTATATTTTTCAATTTGTATAGCAAAGGATCTTAAATAAACTTCATCTGCTTTCAATATAAACTGAAGTGTACAACTATTATGTATTCCCACAAATAAATACTTTTTATAATTGGTTCAAAATTTTGCATGTGCTAGCCTATCGGTTTAACCTACACTTGAACTAGTTTTTTATAATAAAATCATTTTTACTATGATAAACTTAATTTCAATCCTTTGCCTTCTTTAACTATCATATTTGTCATAGTAGGTCCCCTGAGGTTTCAACAATCTTTGTGACAAATGTCCGTCTCTCTATCTGTCCGACTGTCCGTATGACTACCAAGATATCAGAGACAAATACAAGCGTAAAATCTTCGTGATTCCTCAAAATTTAGTTGCGATCAGACAAAAACTTTTTGAAATTTTTATAACCTAGGGGTCTTTTTTGCTTTGGCCGACAATCTGGTATATTTTGCCATTTGGTGTATTTTTAGTATTTTGTGGTTTATTATTTCAATATGCTTTGAGATTAATACGATAATATTTTTGCTTTTATTCAAAATGGGAAGGGGGTATCTTACAGTCGAGCACACTCGACTATAGTTTTCTTACTTGTAATATTATTTTTTCCCCAAGTTTGTGTTCCAATTATTATTGAGATTTCAAAAAAGACTTAACTTTATATAGCTATGTACATGTTTACATGTAAAATTTATATTTAATTTTTATTATTAATTTATTTTTATTATCTAAGAACCGAACATCGTTGACATAGTTTATACACATAACAAACATTAATATACATTTTACACAGTCCAAAAAAGACTTTTATAAAAATTAGGTGAATTTGATTTTGGGAAAACTCTCGTCGAATACCCTTTATGTGCAATATAACAAAAGCATAATAAAACGCTCGCTGCTGTGTCTTCCCCTAGAGAAATATGCTAATGAATGCCAAGTTGGCCCTCCTCTGACTACGCACCCTCACCCTCGGTGCCTTCTCGGCGGAACCATTCGGAAAGTGACAAAACAGAAATAGTCACAAAAACAAAACACAATAACTAAGCAACATACTTAGGTGGCACCCAAGGGATCCTAACTAGCCTCACATACATATGTACATGCTTTCAGATACTCATATCTACGGATGTAAATATTGCGAGTATAAATGGTGATCTGTGGCAGCTTATTTCAAGAGTGTAGTGTTATGTAGTTATATGTAGTAGGATGGATGGTTGATTATAAGTAATGTTATGCATGCAGACTCACCTCGCTGTCATTACTGTGCAGGATGAGCTTGAAACCTGGCAGCAGATTTGGCTCCTTGTTGACATCATCCAATGCCAGTCTTGCGGCCGGCATGCATGCCTGCCCACCCTGCCATCCTCCTTTGCCCGCAATGGGAAAGATGCCGCCGATATGCAGCTCATCCGGCCTGCCCGCCTCGCTGCCCTCCAAATGCGGTGAGCCGATCAAACAAAGCAAAAATATCCAAAACGTAACAGCACCATCACTTGTCATATCCTGTTGAAATGCTCAAATGTGATTACCGCATCCGAATACCAAAATCAAACAAAACGACATTGGATAAGGGCAATCAAGAAACGGGACACGGGGAACGGTCAACCAGAAATGGGAAATCACAAATGTGAAATGAGAAACCGAAGAATGCCTTTAGCTATGACAGTTTCTTTCCTTTGGTCTGGCTTACATCGAACCAACCCAATTTTTACGCGATAGTCAATTTGTTGTAAAGCGCACTTGTCGTGCACTTTGACATTCCATTTTTTTTTTTTTCATATTTTTGAAAATCGCGACACTGGTATATGTAGAATGTAAATATACCTCATTTGATTTGTTGATTTTGTGGCTCCTATTTTTAATGAATTCTGTATGTTATGTTGCTAAACTAAAATCAAGAATCTTATCTTTGGGCACTTTTTAAATTTAATTCCCAAGCATAACTTATTTATACACAGTTGCATTTCATATAAATGTATTTTGACAACATTAATTTGATGAAAGGTCAACATGACCTGAGAGCAGTTGTAAAAGTCGTATATAGTCGAAGTTTTTCTTTTTGCTAATGCGGTTTTTAAAGCTTTTAGGCTGATATTTGTGAAAACAAATAAATAAATAATTATGTATATTCTATTTTCTGCTGATTTAGATGTTTCTTTCGTTTTGTTTTTAGTGTTGCAAGGTCACTTTTTGTTGATTCTTGGGGTGCTTTTGGCGATTCGTTTTATAGCTTTACGACTAACCATACCCGCTCCGCTCTTCTCTTATTTTGTAACCCCGTCTATCTCTCCCTCTCTCACGCACTCTACACGTTTTTGTCGTACCGCAAAACGCCTTCTTCTATACTTCGGCAAGCAATTGCTGTTTTATATGTGAAGACGAAGAAGAAGACGAAGTCGAAGAAGCAAAAGAAGCAGAAAAAAACAACAAAATACATATATTCGCCCTTCTCCAGCGTGGAGCAGGCTGCTGCTGCTGCTATCGAAATCTGTTTCGCGGCTCTTTTCTCCCCGCTACTCTCATTGCGCGCTTGTCTCTAGCAGTGTGAGTCCGTGTATGTATTTCTGTGTGTGTGTGTGTGTGTGTGTTGGACTGTGAGACACAGTAGATACACACTGCCACACTGAACATGCCTCACGCCGCACGCGTGCACAGAATATGACCGTTGTGGTTATTGAATGACAGTGCTCTCAAAGGTAGGCAAAAATATTTTTTGGCCCCTATTGGTAGGCAACATTACTTGTTCGGAATTGTTTTGATACGCGCGCTCGCTCGATTATCGACACCCTTCGACACACGACAACGACAACGACAACAACAACAACATCGACGCTGTAATCGGTAATCAGCAGTGGCAGTCGATGTTCCACGGTTTCTAAGTACTACTTGGTACTTTGTCACCTGGCCTAAGGGCTGTGCTTAGATTTGTTTTTAATATTGTCGCAGTTTTCGTTGCAATTTACTCCTTGTGGCGGCTGCTGCTGGTTGATGGGCAACTTCCGCTGACCTAGTTTCAGATATGCGGGTTCAATAATTACGCGAGGAGTGCGAACGGCACTTTACCACGCTTCACTACCTCAATCCTCAATTTGGCATGCCTTAACGCTTTGACACTGCTATGGTTTGCTCAGTGCAGCTCATCTCACTTCATTTCACCTCAATTCACTTCACGTTACACTTAAATTCATTGAATTTCACTTACTTTGCGTATGCCGTTTAAAAATGTGTTGCGATTTTGTTGGTTGCTGCTGCTGCTGCTGCCTTGGCCGGCACGTCAACTGTTTCATAAGATACAAAACTTTTTGTGAAGGCCCAAAAACTAAAACTCAAACTCAGTGGATGTTGTTGTTGGTATTATTCTTTGCACTATTTTGCTGTTTGCTTGATTGCTTGATGACTGCGCACTACAATCGATAATCCGTTGCACAAATGCAGCTTAGCGCGTTGGTATTGGCGCAAATCCATTTTAATGAAATGCCGTAAGCCGAACAGATCATCCTTAAATGATGATTATTAGTTTGTCTCCCGCTGCAGTTGCAGCTGCATTTGTTGCTACTGCTGCAACACACGGCACCCACGACAACAACAACAATCACAGCCACAACAACAACAACAACAACAACAGTAGCCGACGGGGCGTGGAGCTTTGCAAAAGCTTTAAATTGAATTTTAAATTTTTTATCAGATACGGTTTTTTTTCTTGCTTTCTATTTTTTCTCCAATCAAGATTGTTCAACGATGATCGAATATTGCAATGTACGATATTTATGTTGAATTTTTCACAATTTTATTATTTTATTAAACTTTAAATTAAACATTTTGCGTCACTTTTCGAGTTGGAGTTTGCAACATATTTGACAAACATATTAAATTAAATATAAATACACACTTATATATACACATATAAATGTATTTATATATATATAAAGGTTGCAGTTACTTCACTTGTTTTATACACAACTTTTGTAAAAAATTTTTTCGCATTGTATTTCGGGGCGAGGCGCGCTCTTTTGTGTTCGCTGCGTTCCACATGTATCCGACGACTGGAACTCCATGACTGACATTCACACCGCCAACTTTAGCTTGGCAAGCGCAAAGAGACTTCGCGTAGGCATCGCTGCCAGCAGCAGGCAGCAGGCTGAAAGGCAGCGCGTAAAGCTTTGAGTAAGCTTTTCGTTTTCGTTCGGCGTGCCTTTGTTGCTGAGCGACTGGAAGTCTATGTCGCTCCGTAGCTTCCAGTTAGGCAAATGTGTCTAAGTGTTGGTAAAGTTTGATTTTAGTGGGCGCGAAGTTGATAACAGTCAATTGTGTGCACCATAATTATGACCAGAGGCCACTCGGCCAGGCGCTCACCAGACCAGACTTCTGGGTGTCAGGACTTTGCTTGTGTTTCGAGCTCCAAAAAAAAATAAATAAAAAAACGAACTATGTGTGGAGTTGTGGAAAGAAGAGCATGTGACCGGCTTTTCGTTTTTGAATTGTCAAACAGCAGCGAAAATTGAACAACGCCAAGGACGACGATTGGCTTTTACTTATGGCCAATGTCAGCGCCGTGCTTGGCGTTTGTTTTGAAAGTGAAAGCCATTATTATTGGCCTAGCTTAGCCTAGCTGGCCCCATCCAAGCCTGGCGTGGCATTGCATGCCAAAGTTTTGAGGTCGTAAGACATCCAAACATGCAAACACGCACAGTTAGGCAGCCAGACCCACGGTAATATCCATGGGCACGGACACCGACACGGACACGAAAACGAACACGAACACAGGCACGAACACAGGCACAAACACGGACATGAGCAAGGTGAGGTCCTTGTCATTTAACTTACTTGCCGAGTTGACCTTTTGTCGTGTGTGTGCACTTCACAACAAGGCAGCCAAATAAAAACACAAACAACAAAACACAACAACAGACCAACAACTGCATGATAGCCAGTTATTTCCCAAATGCCACGCCTTAAGCTAATGTCCCTTGTAACTCACACACGCACACGCACACACATATACATATATATCGAATCATATACTAGTCCTAGCCGTAACCCTAAGGCTGTCCTGGGTCGTGCATGTTTGATAAGCTTATCAAGGCTCAAGCTTATTGAATTTTAAATCGATATATTTCCGGCTAAGCCAATTAGTTTGCTATTTGTAATGAATAAATCAGGTTAACAACTGCAAAATAAAGTACGTGTACTCAACGGCAAGGATTCAATTTGCGTAGATATCATTTCCCGGCGTGTCTTATACATTATGTAGTCAAAGAGTAAGTACACGCATTCGATACTATAGTTTACCATTTTTGAGTTGCATAATTTGCATAATTTATTTAAATAAAACCTGTCTTAAGATTTTCGATATTTAAACCTTTGTTGATATTCATATCAATTGTGAATATAACGCATCATTTAAACATTAAAGGCAAAGCTCAAGTTTTTCTATTGGGCAAGAACCACAAAAGATTAACATACTCTAAACAAGGCTCTGATCTCTGCTCGACACATCCTGCAAGTCCTGACACACATCCTTCTGCAGGGGGACGTGCTGACATGTATACACACACACACAGATCCTTTTAAATTGTTGCACGCCTCGTGCTTGCCCATTACCCCTTGAGCTCGCCCTGGGGCAAATCCTTATAAAAAGTTTAACATACATACATAGAATGAACAAGGAGCTGGCGCCAAAGCCACAGGGGAAGAAGGCAAATAGCGTAAGAGGAGCACAACAAAGGCAAATGCCTGGCATGCGTTTTTCACATTGTTCTATGCGGTTGAATAAACACAAGTCGTTACAAAACACACCCATACACCACTCTCCATACACATTGACATCCAGTTATGCATTTCACGAGGTGCACACACACACACACACACACACATACACACACGCAGACGCACCCAACTGACACATATACTGACTGGCGCATAGACACTTATTCGCTCGCTTGCCTCGACAGGCTTACAAAATAAACATTGCGGTGTGTATTTTGTTTGTACCCATTGCGTATACGTAACGTAAGGCCACTCATTTCCCTACCTTTCCCGACTGTCAGTGGCCCACGTTGACACACACATACATACACATACGCTCAGACTCACTGCATAATGTGTGATTGTGTATGCTGAAAACTCAGCTGCCCGACAACCCATTGTGCAAAAAGATTTAACCCTCTTCGTACTTCAGAATTGACCAAATATGTACGTGTGAATGTTGTAACCAAGATCAGTCCGATTACAGTGAGTATTGTCTTTGTTAAGTGTGGATAGTATGCCGTTAAATACTGTTTTCAATGTGGCCGATTAAATTGAAAAACATGTTAGCGAATTCGTAAAGTTTATATTGAAGTTTCTCAATTAAAAGCTATACTTCTATTGATAAATACAATGATAAGCAAGTAAAATATATGTAAGTATTTTTATTTGCATTTTAGATAAGTTTATTTTTGATGTCCTTTTTTAACTACGTGCAATGAATAAGTAGCCTAGGAATGTAAACAACCATAAAGTACTATATAAATCCAACAGCCGTCAACAAAATATATACCAAAGGCAACCTTTAGTCCTTAAAAGTTGAAGCATTCGCACATTACGGTCTGAAAATACTGTGTGCTGCATATGGGTTAAAAGTGAACTAATTTGCATAGACCGCACAGAACAATGCGCAGGCGGCTGCATGAGGTAACAAAAAGATTCATTAGGGCCAATCAGTGCAAAGCGTGCACTGCCAAGCAGGACGGGTAGAGAGAGGGAAAGCAAAGAGTGAGAAGAGGCGTCAGGGCTCAGCGTAAGCGACGAGGGACAAAGCTGGTTCACAAGCCAATACAAGCCGTGTGTGTGTGTAAACAGTTTTGTTGTTTGCCTTCTAAATACGCACGTTCTACTTTAAACAAAGCGTACTATACACATGCACACACACACACACATGGACTGGACTGTTGTAAACAATTTCTTTCTCCCTCTCTGAACTTGTGTGTTATTGTGTGTGGGTGCGTGTGTGCAAAACAAATTTAAACTTTACGCCCAAAGTTTATTTTTATGAGCAAAACTTTAAATAATGAAATTATCTGACAAGAACTTGCAGATGAGGAAAGCATTACAAAAAGTGAATATACACGAAGAGAGAAAGGCAAAGAGTCCACAATACAGAGAGACAGAGAGAGAGAGAGAGAGAGAGCAAAAGTGATTGAGAGAGAGAGAGCAAAAGTGATTGAGAGAGAGAGAGCGAGAGAAAGACAAAGTGAGGGAAAGCGAGAGAGTTGCATGCGTGTGAGTCAGAAAAAAAAAAACAAACGATTATCCGTTTTTCTGTCATGCCGTGTTCGCCATCCAATCAATGGAGTAATTTATGCCTTTTTCCCCACTCTCCTTCATACCTTCGCTGTGATATTAAATATTTATTTACACTTGAGCTATAATAATTCATTGATGCATTGAATGCCAGGCACAGGCCCGCACTTGGTAAACGGTCTCGGTCTCGGGCACGACCCGGCAACGTAAACGTCAGGACTAACCTTTGCCCGATGTCCTTCAAAGGCGTCGTCGCTGTGAAAGCAACAGCTGTGTGCGCGCTCTCCTTGTATGGTCATGTTCGTGTCTTGGTCCGTGTCCATGTCGACGTCCTTCCAATAAGCTTCTCGAAAGCGGTGTGAACTTCCAATTTTCGAATTCATTGGTAGAACGCTTCGTTATCAAAGCTTTCGTATTAGAGACCGTCGCTGCCTGTATGGCGAGGGTTGTTTTACAATAATTCGCTTAAATACAATTTTGGGTAACTTCCAACTAGAAGTAAAACAAGTAAGAAAGCCACATTACAATACGAAAACTACTCAGAGAAAAACTCAGAGACTAAAAAAGATAATGATACATTTTGTTTGACAATACTTGTTATTTTGCACGCAGGTGAAGTTTGTTTTAAACTTTTGACCGAAAACAATGAAGATAGAATAGTTTTTTGGTGCAGTGTTTATGATGTGTGTAAATACAGTGTAAATACAGTGTAAATACAGTGTTTATGATTCCTAAAAATTTGGATGGGATCAGAGAAAAATTTTGAAAGTTATTTATTTATTTGGCTAACATTCTATTCTACTTAGTAATACATGGTATATTTGGTATTTTTAATTTTGTATATTTTAAGAATAACACTGCAATGTTTGGTTCAAATTCACTCGAGTGAAGATTTCATACTTGTTTTTATTGAAGAATTTATTAAGAATTGTGGCGCCATGAAGTTATTTCTAATTGCTTTGCATTTCTTTTAAAATAAGTCAAGTAATTCAAAGAATAGATATAAAGAAATGGACAGCCTCATAAGAAAATGATTATGTAGAAAAATCACCTAGGCGATGAAATAACAATAATTAAATATGTACGAAAATATACCTACTCATTATGCGCATCATCTCATTGCACACTTTCCATTGATTTGCTTCTCTTGCCTTCTATATTCTGCTCCTGCCTTATCTGCCTGAGTTTGTTAACTTTTTTATTCATCAAATCTGCTTAAATGTTTCGACTTTGCCGTAAACACTTCCATTAAGCTGTCGCATCTTTCAAGCACTTGTTGTTTAAGAAAAAAACATTTCAATAAAAGCCGTATTATCGGCAAACTATACCAGGAATAATAAGCTTTATTTCGAATATCGATATATCATAGAATAAAAAAATGATTATCTATCAATGCTAAATCTAGTTTTTTCTGTGAGTGCTTCCTTGTAATATGTACATCGTAGTTGCTTGGCATACAAATATAATATATGTATGCATGTACATATGTATGTATGCGTACTCTGTTTTGCTCTAACATGTTTTTTTTAAGACCATTAAAATCCATTTAGCATAAATACAATATTATTCTTATCTGAGCATTACGTTCATAATAAATTAGTTATTAATGTTAAATTATGTTTTCCTGAGAAAAAACATAAAGTAAATTAATCATATATTATTGTTTCTGTATTTCTGTACATATGTTACTCTTTACTTACGTACCTTATGATACACGAAATTTTTTGTTTTCCTATCAGGCGCAAAAACAAATAACGCAGATGATCTTCTGACCGTGAACATGCCACGTGTTCTAGATTAAACCACACTCTTTCAAGGATATGCCTCGTGATTTGTTGATGGCCTGGCAAATGCAAAACGGATCGGAAATTGAAGTCATTTAAATTCAAACGACAAATTGGTTGGGATCATCGGAAACTATGTAATGAGATCTTCGCCACCTTTCAATTTTTCATTTAGTATTGCCGCGTTTATTAAATTGTCAATCAATTTTCTAACCAACAAACGCGTACGCTACGAAGCCAACTTTTGGGCGTAAATTGTGTTGTGGTAAGCTTGGCACATCCAAGGAGTTTAAAAATTCAATTAGATTGCTGGTGGTTCCCTCTTCATTTGTGATGCTGCCAATACATTTGAATCTATATTTATTCTTAATCGCTAAAATTGCTAGCTCACTCAACCATTCATTGTTATTTAAAATCAAAAAAGGTTCTCTTTCGATTAGACAAAATTACAGAAATTTCCAAATAGGAAATGATATTAATCTGCTCGATTCATCGACAGGTACTTGACCATTACCTAGAGTCAACAATTTCTCAGAGAAATCTTAAGCAGATGTATCATTAAGCAATGCAACTCTCATATTTGTTGTCAGCTGTAGTTTCTTCACATAGCGCCATAGACTCGACGATTTAAGGCGAACGTTTCTTCGACAGCAGTCGAAGATCCTACTTTTACTTGCAATGTTTGGCGGAAATCACCATACAGTAAAATCATTGCTCCTTCAAAACATCTCAAGTCATTTCGTTAATCTTTCAATGTTCGGTTTAGTGTTTCCAATCCACGTTTATTCGCTATTGTGCATTCGTCCCACATGATGATTTCGATGCCGATAAAACTTTGCCCATTGCTGAATTTTTCGTAACAATTCAACTGACATGTCGATTGCCTTAATTAAAGTATTATAAAGTAGTCGGGATCTAAATCTACTACTATATGGCACATCAGTTTGTCTTGGGTCAGCCTAATTAAAGTTAGGTTAAACGTTCCGTTTTTGTTTAACATACGTTTCTATTTTGAAACAATCGAAACAATTGGTAAATGCTTTGTAAGTCGATTTTAATGATATATCTACGTAAGCCGATTTGGTAGGTATCTTATGTCCTTCTGCTGGCTCTAAGCTAAATGCAGCTAAAGTCTTTTTCAAAATATATAAAAAACCCAACGAGAACTCAGCTGGTTATATTTCCTTGTATATATTCAGCAAACTTACTTTTATTGTAATAGTAAAAATTATGAATTATGTTTAAAAACATTGAACTACCGCACAAAAATATATTAAACTTTTTCTGCAATTGAATAACTCATCAAAAAATACTTTAGAATCTTTCAAGCTTAAAAAAAATGAGTAAAGTTATTGTTATAAAAAATATCGAATAGTTTTTTTTAATAAGTATACTAATGCATATGCCTAATTTAATGAGTACATCAGTCATCAAACTCAAATAAAGGCTTTCCATTGGCATCCCAGCTGTTCTTGCATTTCTTGAAGGCACACACCAAATACAGAGCTGTAATATAAAAAAAAGCAATTAAAGCGAGTTTAAAGAGTCGCATTCGGTCACTTAAGACTTACTTGTTGCTTCCCATTCCGATTTGGACAATGTGCCAACTGCTCGTCCACGTTGTGTGCCAACAGTTTTGCGCACATGAGCAAATTGTTCATCATTACCGCAACGTTGCGGTTGCACAGACTCCAATCCGGACATTCGCTGGAGAAGGTGGCGCCCTTGAGGTAATGTCTCCTTATAGTATTCAGCAAACGTGTTGCGTCTGACAAGTTGAAGACCGTACTTGCGACCGAGCTTGACCAACGTGGGAAAGTGTACAAGAAATTCAGGACAGTCAACAACGCCCTCCAAATGGAATTGGTACTTTGCTCCAAACAAGGGCAGCGAATTCGCATCGCCCTCAAATTCTATGCTATAGACATCGTTCCCAAAGCTTCGGGCATCGTTACCTGCTGCCTTCAATCTTCTAATAATCTCATAAGCATCCGGCATGGTTGCTATAAAGTAACCTCCAGGTTGCAGACATTCGGCAGCGTTGCGCATCATGCAATCCGCCTGCACCAATGACTCAAAGCAGTAGTGGAAAGCAAACTGACACGACACCAAATTCAGCTGCAGAGAAGCATCCTTATAACGTTCGCGCAGTCTGACCATCGTTGAATCACAGGCGAAAAACTCGGCTGTGAATTTGTTGCCAAACTTGGATTTGTCGGCACGCTGCGCTATATCCTGATAGCGACGTTTACACTGCTCCACAGATACCTCGGCAATGTCCGTGCAAATCAAATGTGAAATGGCCGCTTTGTCCCACTTAAGCAGATCGCCTCCCTTACCACAGCACATGTCCAGGACCCGCAGTGCGTCACCAATGCGCTTCTGTTGTTTGATTAGAGCCATGTACTCGTTGATCAGCTGACTTTTAATCCAGTTGTTGAAGTTGCGCATGAAATAGATTTTCGATTTGTGTCTTTCTTTGCGTCCCGCCTCCTTAAGCTCGTTATAGTGATGGGCTACCACATGTGTGTTGGCGGCACCACTTGCCTCCTCTTCGTCGTTGATAGAGGTGCTCGCTGGCGGATTTGTGTTTATTGTCTCAGTGTCATCATCGCTTGCCCCGTCGTCGGAAAGCTGTACAGCTTGATGGGCTCGCAAAAATTCGTTATCCGCCGCACTTTGTCCATAATTCACACTCATCTTTCTTGCGCACACACTAAATAATAAAATACAGCAACTGTGAAAGTCAAACAGCTGTTTTCGAAACAATTTTCAGTTATCGATAACAGTAAGCAACCCTGCAACGTATTAGACGAATAATAATAAAAAGAACAAGGTGGTCCACCACAGCTACTGTAACGTGAAAGTCTTGCTTATATGTTTATGCAGAAGGAAACAATTGTTTGTCTGCATTAAACCTAACTAAATGCAATTTTATGCTCTTAAAAGCACAGTTCTTAGGGTGTTGTGCAGCAGAATTAACCTAACGCCACTTTGTAAACGAAAAATGGCGTGTAGCAGATATGAGTACGTTAAATCCTACGAACTGGACGACAGAATATTGCCCAACGTGTGGATCGTGATACGTATTGATGGCAAGAAGTTTCACAAGTTTTCGAACGCGCATAAATTTGAAAAACCTAACGATGCCAACGGTAAGCCGGCATTTTGAGCATCCCAAAGTTTATTATTCTGATCAATATTCTCCAAATACATAGCGCTCAATTTAATGAATGCAGCGGGCATTGCTGTGATGAAGGAATTTCGAGACATTGTCCTGGCCTATGGCCAAAGTGATGAATATTCCTTTGTATTCCGCAAGGATACGACGGCCTTTAAACGGCGTGCCTCAAAGCTACTTACCTATGTTACCAGTCTCTTTTCCAGCAGCTACGTCATGAGATGGCCACAATGGATGGATCGTCAATTATTGTATGCACCCTGTTTTGACGGTCGCATCGTTTTGTATCCCACAGATGAAAATCTACGCGATTATCTAAGCTGGCGTCAGGCAGACGTGCATGTCAACAACCTATATAACACAGCGTTTTGGAAACTTGTGCTGCAATCGGGTCTAACCAATCAACAGGCTGAGGAGCGCCTGCGTGGCACATTCTCAGCAGATAAAAATGAGCTGTTGTTCCAAGAGTTCGGCATTAACTACAACAATTTGTCGCCCATGTATCGTAAGGGCACAATTCTGTTGCGCAAGCGAGTTGTGCAATCTGAGGATGACGTTCAGGAGAAAGGTAGTGAAGCTATTGTGCCTATGCACGATGATTTAATACGCGAACGGTTCTGGCGAGAGCATACAGAAATCCTGAGCAAATACGTGCCAGGCAAGTATGTGAGTCCCTCAGTCGTGCCCAGATTGCTTGAGATGCAGTTATCCGAGGAGTTTGGATTGGTCAAGGCGACTATGAGCTGATGATTTGACTTATGGCAATAGTTTAATTACAGTTTACAATTACATTAGGGCGAAAAGCAAATAAACTCGTTGAACTAATCGAATCAGTTTAGTAGTCATCGTCGTCGTCATCATCGTCATCTTCACTGGGTTTCCGGACGTCCGACTGTTGTTGTCGCTGTATTAAAGCATTGTTGTTTTGCTGAACAGCGGCCGCCTGCATGCTAATCCATTGTTGTTGCTCCTCGCGTGCCTGCTCCTCTCGCGCTTTGGCAAACAACTCTTGCTGTTGACGTAGTAGCTCCTCTTCGGGAATGCCAAGATTCTCAAGCCGCGTGCTCTGGCGACGTCGCTTTGCAGCTACTTCCTTGCAATCGTGGAGGACAGCCTCTGCCTCCTGCTTGTAATCGCGGAAGCCAAGACGGTCTAATGCTTCTAGCACGTGCTCCGCATTAATGGTTTTTTTGCTTCGCTGATTGCAAACTTCGTTCGCTTCCGAACTAATCAAGTGTATGAACTCGGAACAACAATTTAAAATCAATTCGCGACTTTCGTTGGCAACTCGCACTGTGGGCACCAGCTCTTTTATTATTTTGTTGATGCTGGCACGTGGTAGTGTCAACTCATCGTCCTCAGCACTGGGCGGCAGAAGCTCCTCCTGGGGATTTGACATAGCGCGAATGGAAACGTAAACAAAACTTCCAAATGAAAAACAACAAATATGCTTATGCTTATTGCTGCTATCGCTTAAAGTGTTGCAAAACGCGATAAGCAAATATATCGATAACATTTGTATGTCTGACGGACAGCAGGGCATATATTTTTATGGTATATTTGCATGTGTAATTTACGGTCACCCAACCAAATAAGATTTGTTTGTTGCATATCGAAAAGCCGCATTAAAAATAAAATTTATTTGTAATTATGGGTGATTACGATTCAGATGATGAAAAATCACAAATTGATAAGCTGCGCAATGTCAAGGTACCGAAGGGGATGTTTGTTAGCGGTTGGGATGATGACTCCGACGAGTTGATCCAGGAAGACAAAAATCCTCAAGGTAAGCATAAGTAAACAAACTCATTCTTAAAATAAATGATCACATCTTAGTATTTGGACATAGCTAGCATTGATCGCATGATACTTTGGGCTGTCAATGAGAATCGCATAAGTGAGGTGCGCGAAATCCTTGAACTAGATGGTGACACCGTTAATGCTCGGGACGACGACGGCTACACCCCGTTGCATCGGGCTTGCTACAACAACTTTGTTGATATTGCTAAATTACTGTTGCAATATCAGGCAAATCCAAACGCGCGCACAGAGCTTGGCTGGACGCCATTGCACTCGGCATGCAAATGGAACAATGCTGATTGTGCACAACTGCTCTTACAATTTGGAGCCGATGTTAATGCCGAGTCGGATGGTCAGCAGACGCCCTTGCACATTACATCAACCGTGTCCAACTGCCGTAATACAGCAACCGTGCTATTGCTTGATCGCAATATCGAGGCTCGCAAGGAAAACAACAGCGAGGAAACGGCCGCTGTCATAGCACGTCGGAATGGCATGAGCTATGTCATCTTTGAGAGTGGTCATGAGGCCTACGATTGCGACACGGGACTAATAGACTAGATAATATAATAGTTTTATAAATTAAATACTTTTCAAAGATAGATCTACGATTTAAAATTGGCTGTCTTAGATATATTACAATCGCTGCTGAAGTATTCAGAATAATTCAAGATGTACCTATAGTTAGCTTTATTATTGTGCAATTTTTAAGTCTTTATGCTCGCAGATAGCGGAGTACGCACAAAGTGCTCATAAAATGACTTTGTATAGTTGGCCATTTCATCCTGCATGGCAGCGGGCACAAAATATGGATTGCCTTGGCCTCCCTCAATGGTGCCTTTGGATGTATATCGCATGTAACTGGACACTGTCGTCTCTGGTGGCAAAACTGCACCATCTTCAATAATACAGCAATCCTTTAGCGTACAACGGCGTCCCTATAAGACAGAAATATTGCAATGCATTGCTAAGTGTTTATAGTTTGTGGTACTTACGATAATGGCATTTTTACCAATATACACAAAGGAGCCAATAATTGCCGCAGATACCACTGCCCCTTCGCCAATATAAACATGATCTCCAATGTGCATTGGAAAGAATGCGATGCCCTTGCTAAACTGCTTGTAAGGTGGTCGGATCACAGAGTTCTTGCTTATTACACAGTATCGCCCAGTGCGAACGTTTGCCAAGTCGCCTCGTATGATGGCACCGCTTTGAACAATCACTTTGCCATTGAGCACAATATTCTGGGAGCCGCAGAGCACTGTGTGACGACTAACTTTATTTCCAGAGGCCTGTTAACAACAATTTGTACAACGGTTGATGATATCATCCATTAAGAGAAAGTAGAAGTAGGAGTCTGTACATCTCAAATGAATTGTTTAAACGTTACACACCGTTTCAACGTATTCATCTTTGCTATAATAAGTGTCTGCGATTTCCATAATTTAACTATTTTAAAATTAAATAAATACTTTATTGAGTTAACAGACTGTAGCAGTGTGACCGTAAATTTGAATGCAAGTCTTGGATTGTTAAGAGTATATCAATATATCGATATATTTTTAGTGAACATATTTTATGATATTTTTGCGTTTGCCGCTTCAAATGTTGAAGCGGGTCCAAGCAGCAAAAATTAGCATAAAATCTAATTACAGTGATCATAAGAACGGGACAATGAAACTATAAAAACAAGACGTGACTTAACAAAGTATCTTTTTTCTTTATTTTTTCATGTATGCGTTTGTCGCTACATTTGTATTTCGATTTTTACAACAAAAAATTTAGTATATTTCTATTTTTAATAATTAGCATTCAAAGAAAAGAAAACTCTATATTAATTAGAGAAGGTATTCTTTGCGTGGTCCTGGTAATAAATACCTGTCTGGAGAGTTTAATTCTTTCAAATTAAAAATAAAAAAACTTCAAAAATTTGTTAAAACTCGGTATTTTGAGGATTACAAAAATATTTTAAATATGTTCATTTTGAAGTCTACCAAGGTTCAGCTTGAAAGAATTTAAATGTGATTTTAGTTAAGTTAAAATCACTTGAACGGCTGTTAACGCGTTGAGAAAATGATGAATTTTTTAAAAAATGTCGCGCTGGGTGCTATGACAGCGAACCTTTTGTTACCCTTTGTCTTGCCAAATTTAGGAATTTATTGATTATTAGCGACGGGCTCACTGAAATATAGATGCCGACGAATTAAATTGAATTTGTTGGAAGAGTGCTTAATATACACACACACACATATATGTAGTATATATCATTTAATTCGTACTGTAACATTTTTTTTAAAATAATATATGGTTATATAGTTGTTTTTCGAAGCATAAATATATATATATTATATTATATTATATATATTATATTATATTATATTATATTATATTATATTATTATATCGAAAAACAACTATGCAGCTGTGCGTCCATCAGTTCTCTACGAAAATAACGGCTCTTCATTGATCTTTTGCTTTGTGTATAGTACTAGCAATGTTCAGAAGTTGCATTTTTGTCTTTTAAAGAGATAATTACGACTTCGGCAAATCCAAAACTTTCGGCACCAAAAGTGGCCAGTAAGGTAGACGCGGACTATGTAGGTAAGGAATGCCTGTTTATAAATAGAGAGTATCAAAAGGCTCGTTAAAAATTCTCCAAGCACCATGTGAGGAAGGATGAAAACTTTTGTAACTCAGTCATATTTGTCAGACGACCCCCAGTCAAGCATGGCTGTTATATTTTATTTTTATTTATTTTATATAGTAAACAAAATAAAAAAAAATAAGTAAAGTGGTGTGTTTCATGTTAAAACATTAAAATAAAATTATGCGTTAAATGAATTCAACAGCATTAATAATATATGTATTTATATAATCGCTATATGCAGCCATTACGCTATGAACTTTATTTCATTTATTTATGGAAATCCATAAAAGAGTAGGTGTTTAGCTTGCCGCTTTTATTCGCATACATATGTTATGTACATACATCTACATATACAGTGGTGAGCAAAAGTGACAATTCTGACTTTAAGGCGATGTTAAATTGATAATCGATACAATTTTTTTGTCGATGATCGTTATTAATTTCTATATTTTGCACGTTTTGTCTTTTTTCGTAGTTTAACATTTCTTTTTAATGTTTGCTCTAAAATCTGTATCTTTAATTACACTTTTAATGCGTATAGGCATATAATCATCTAAATTCTGCATTATTTCTTTTGGAATACTCTTTCGATCCGTTTTCATCCTTGGCAAAAGGTCAGCAAACCCCCGTGGTAAACTTTCATACTTTGTCAGCCCTTTTTTTTTAGCAGATCTCATTGATTTTCAATAGGATTTAGTACCGGTCTATGAGCTGGGGTCTGCATTCACTTTTGCTCGCCACTGTACTTATGAATATACACGTACATACATATATACATTATATATACATATGTATATATGTAAGTATATATACAAAGGAAGTAAACACAAAAAATAATACATAAAATAAAGCTTAGAAAAACTAAGAGATTAATTAGGGTAAAATGGAAGAGGCATATGGTGCATCGATATAGTGGTTTTACTCTCTGTTGAGAATCTGGAAATTTTATTCATGACTTTAAACAAGTCATTAATTACATTGTACTTGGGGCGTAGCTGGAAGTAACCATGGTTTAACGTTTAGGAGAGCAGCAAATGCGCTTCAATGATATTCCAGTTAAATACTCTTTTATAATCGGAGCTGCCCGGCCCCAATGGCCTTCTAATTTGACTGTATGCTCGACTGCCCAATGCCCTCAGCAGGAGGTTGGCTCTCTTGACCACATTCGCTAATAAGTAATCAGCTTTTGAAACTAAGTTCTGCACAGCAAAGAATACCTGTTTTCAAAGCAATGTTATGAGCAATTCATTATGACATGCCCAGGCAACTCTACTATTATTGCTTGGTAATTTTGTTGTATGTTCTGGTGGCATATAAATGATTTTGTTTAGCTATTCGAATTTTGGTTTTCGACCTCATATTATGTATTTAACTCAATTCGCTAACACGGCCTCACCAATAATTCATTAAAAAAGGCAGTCAGTTGACCGCTTGAACTTTAGGCCAATTAATTTCCAAAAAGCAATTGTCAGCTCGCTTGGTTAACTTAAATTGAAAATGAATCTTTGGCTGGGCTGTGATTAGAGCGCCATCTGAAGGCATTGAGGTTTCCACCTCTGTTATAAGGTTAATAAACTTCAACTTGAATCTAAAGGTTATTAAAGGTTAGGAGCTCCTCATGATCACTTATTAATTGAAATGTGAGTTAGCAAATACAAAAAACTAATGAACATTTGTTACCAAGCAATTGAGCAAAACAAAAAAAAAATAAACAAACAGTCTAAAGAAGTGTGTCACTTTGGAACATAATGTGTGTTTACTTCACTTTAAATATATATACATACCATGGTTAAAAAAACTTACATTTAGATAGAGTTCGAGTTGGTACATGTCGACTATTTTTAAAGATCTGAAGACAGATTAACATATACATCACGATCATGAGGGTCTATACGAATTGTTAAATATGTCTTAATTTTTTTTGGTTTGTACATATTGTCAAGTCGATCAGTAAAAGGCAATCCCTAAATGCAATTCATATATTAACTAAAGTTTTCATCCATAAAGTTTTACGAACGTTTCTATCAATGGCAATTACTATTTATTGATTATAGTCGAAGCCTAAATCGAAAGATATGAGCAAAAAACTTGTTTCTATGCATGCAAAAAGGTGAAAATATTCAGCAATTGTTGTCTGCCTTTGTTGCATGTTGCCAGTTGCCTGCAGTTGTCTCTTCTCACCTTGTGCGCAATAAAATTCAATGAAACAGTATTCTTAATTTTGAATGGCAATTACTCGTTTCTCCCAACACTTTTTCTGTATTGTTTGTAATTTACGTCTATATTAATTACTTAAATATTTGTTGTTATTTTTGTATTTTGTCTCTGGGAGCACTTCACTTTTTGCCTTGCAGCATTTTAAAAGCAACTCGAAAACGATTAAAACGCTCAAAATATCAAAAACTGAAACAATAACAACTTAAAAACTGAAGCTAAGCACAAGCTCACAGCAGCTACAACAACATATCAATAGTAATAACAATCAATTTAAATGGCAAATAGAACGTGAGTTTGGAAAAATTCAAAATTTGGATTCTTCATTTCTCGGATTCTTATTTATCCGGTGTCTTTTGTTTACTGTCTGTTGAAGAGAATATTCAGAGCGTGTATTTGACTTTTCGATCTCGATTAGCTTAGTCATTAAATAATTTAATTTTTTTTTTCAAATGTTCACTACAACACAATTAATGTCGATACGAACAGCAACAACAACCACATAAAATAATGATATCCTCAAGGCCATCAATGAGGTATGTAGCTTTGTAAATATTATATTTTCAAGCATGCTACCTTAGGATTGCCAACATTCATTATATACATCGGCATGGTCAAGGTCACTTTGTTACAGGTTTGCAGTAGGTTTCAATAGATTTCATTGAAGCTGAACGCTCATGAAAATGCAAAGAGAACGCACTTGTCTTGAAAATATAATTTATGAATGTTATAGTAGGAGTTTAATTATTTGTCACAAATCCAGAAACGAACATTTCATCTATATTGAATATAATGAATGAAATGTAGAAAAGAGTGAAATAGACTGAGCGTAGAATTATTGCTTACTCAAGTTTTAAAAATCTAGTGATCTTCAATACGTCTTATACGGCAATATTAATTGATTGGAATAGCTGGCCTATGTATGCGTCACCATTTCTCGGAGCCGCCAAATAAGGAAGTAATCAGAGTGAATGTCAATTACACGCAACGCACAACGTCATGAATAAAAGAGACAACGTATACATACATATGTATGTACATTATGTAAGTCAGAAAGCTATTGTCGATTCTGCTCGACTTTAAGATACCCGATACCCATTTATTGAATATTCTAAATTAATGTACCGAAACAAAACTGAAAGATGTCAACGGCTTTATTTGGTATTCTGTACTATACACATTATACATCTGCATGAGACCACTCACAACTACGTCTCATTGAATACATTCAAATGGAATGGAATGAGTGGAATGCAAGAAATGAAACGACATTGTATCAGTATAAGTTCGCGTTTTGCTTCATAGCTTGGAACGTTGAACGAAATGAAAGAGAACGAATGAAGCGATAAGGGAAATGCATGTAGTAGAGTATAAAATATACCAGATAGTCAACTAAAGCAACTAAGACTCGAATCAGTTTTTTTTTTTTTTTTCATAATTTCTACAATTTTTATCTGATCGTAACCAAATGTTTAGGAATCATAAAGCTTGTAGTAATTATTGTATATACTAAATATCGAGACTCTCGCTTTAAAGTTACACTTGCTCTAAATGTTAAATGTTATCTCTATCTCTGCCCATTACAGGTATTCCCTGTGGGCACAAAGTTATAATACTTTTCTAGCCTATGGGTAGCGGGTATAAAAAAAAGACAGCTAAATTTTTCATTTTCACTGTAATAGACCCTTTCAATTTTAATCATTTACCACCGTGCACAAAAAAAAAAAAAAAACTCGTTTTCAAAAATATGCACATTGCGATTAACTTGATAGACCCTCCTTATTTGAGAAGTAATGGGTGTAAAAAATACATACAATTCATAAAGTAATTGGGACTTGAAATCGAGTCAACATCACAATCCAAATCCAAATCGAAATCCAAATCAAATTCAAGTGTAGCAAACGAATTACGTGGCAAGCATGCGACGAGGACAGGCCCCCCCTCTCCCCTCTCATTTCTGTGAGACGGAAATCTCCCAAAGAGCTGTTGTTTGTTTCTTTTTGTAGACTTTAACTTTTCTATGTGACATACACATTGAATAGGCGAAAGAGCATAATCTATTCGGTTCGACTCTACTAGTGTTCATTGTTTTGGTTTGGTTTGCTTTTTGCTTATTTTGATTTTGGTCAGTCCCCTCAACGAAACGCGAAGGTCAAGTACACGACGCTAAATGTGTTTTATATTGTTTCTTACATTAGTAGCAACTTTTTGTTTAATTAATTTTTAATATTTTCGCCGCGCAAGTCACTCGCTGTACTCTTTACGGTGTGTTGTTTTTTTTGACGATCTGACAAGCGGCACGCAACTTGGGCGGTTCTCAGCTAATTGGTTGGCTTGAGCTTTTGCTTAGATGGGACTTGAGAGGTGTTAGAAGCCCTCGACCTTGATCATTATTGGGGGTATTGTATATAATGTAGTTTTTCTAGTTTTGTGGTATTGCTAAACATAAATAGTTCTGAAATGGAGATTTTGTTATAATAACTTTACTAAATTCTTCAATTAACTGTTAGCCTAACAATGTTAACTAATAATTTCAGGGGTTCTTGACTAAATTAAAATTTTTAAAAATAATTGTTTTTATATCCGAAAGATTATTGAAATAAATATTATAACTACTTTTTTGCGGTTACGGTTTAAGAGGCTCACAATTTTGCTAGTACTGAGATATCAAATAGATTTTTATTAGTTTTTCGAATTTAAGCTCTCTCCATCAAAATAATACAAAACACAACTAAGAAAATAACTTTATAAGCTAAATATTAGCAATAGACAAAGTTAATATATTTATTTCATAATCTAAAATAAAATTTAGTAAATATTTTTAAGTTAAATATATGCACCTATACCATATATTTAACTTAAAAATATTCTCTAAATTTTATTTTCCATCCTTCGGATTATTGCTAAAAAAAGTTTATTTAAAAAATTGTAGCTCAATTCCCAGAGTTTTCTGATTTTCCGAGAAAACCACAAAACTCACATCCGCTTCTCATTTATTTTAATTTTTTTTTTTGTCGTATAAAAAAAAACTTGCCGCAAGTTTGGAAATGCCCATATCACAATAAACTTAAAAATAAGTAATATTTTGCAGCTTTTGTACATTTTAATGATCATTCAACTCATTGATTATTCGAATATCAAATATCGCGCCGGGTCGCTAAATTATTTTCCAATAAGGCACCCCCAACCGTCGACTAACAACTTCCTATCGCATTGCGAAATGCGATGCATACTATATATTTCAACCTTCGGATTGTTGGCCATAATAAGCTCTGCCAATGAACTACATAAATGGTAGCTACTCGTATTTTATAAGACCAACAGCTAAATCGTCAGCTGAAGCGCGTGCGGCCAAGCACAGCTGACATATTTTGATCTTAATTGTCAATCATTGTCAATCTTGCGAGGCGGCCACCCAGACCCAGTTAATGAGACAGACAATCGCTGTCTTTTGACAATGACACTGAGAGTGGCAAAGTAACCTTTAGAGTTCACTCAACTTGGCAATTTAATTCAAGAAGTTTAATTGGTCTCATACATAAATGCATTTATTTATTAAACAAGTTTTTGGCTTTCGGGAACACCGTTTTTATGTAATGAATAGAGTTCGAAAATCCAATACAAAGAGAAAATGCAAGCGAGTTCCTTTCGACCAAAGATAAAAACTAAAATAATTGTATTCCCTATTGTAGTACTCTCTTCACTCTTCGCTCTCTCAGCTATTCTAACAACTTTCTTCTAGTTCCGAATATATAATTTTGAGAGACTTGATCGGTAAGCTGAAAAAAGCAGTGGCTTGTAAACGGAAATGGCGTTTACCATAGGGTAGAAATTTGTGCCGGATTGAAATGTATGTAAGAGGTAAAAGGAGGCATCTCTGACCCCATAAAGTATATATATTTTTGATCAGCGTCAACAGTCGAGACGATCTAGCCATGTTTATCTGTCCGTATACAACTCTGGATCTTAGAGACTATACGAGTTAGAGATATAATTATTTTCGACAGCATTTGTTATGTTTGCACGCAGATCAAGTTTGTTTCAAATTTTTGCCACGCCCACTTCCGCCCGGGAAATCAACATAAATCGAATAGCAAGCGTAACTTTAAAGCTATAGTCTCTTTTTGGTATATATAATAATAACAGGTATATACAATAATAACTGTAGTCTTTGTGAAGCATACCGTAATAGTTCGCTTATATTCATAATGGGTAGCGGGTATCTCACAGTCGTGCACACTCGACTGTAGCTTCCTTACAAAACTTACTATGCGTTGTTGTTAACATTTCTGTTTACACTTTTGTTTAAAGACTGGCTAAGTTAGTGATCCGTTAGACGTACGATAATAATTGGAGCTGACAATCAATGTGTTTGGGTGTGGTTCAGGTGCTCCAACGCATAAAATGATCCACTAACATTGTGCTGCACTCGAACCTGGAACAAACTGTCGTCAACCGTCGATTGAGGCTATGCTATACGATATATATATATGCTCGATATATGCTCGTATTTGGCATGCCAAAGGCGAGAGACGACAGTAAACATCAACTCCAACAAAACTGAAAACTACTAAAATGAATAGTTGATCGAGTTCTTCATTGCTAAGTGTATTCTACTATCAAAAATGACAAAACATGTGGTAGTCTATCATTCAACCATTGATTGAAAATCAAAACCGTTGAAATGACCTAGTCAAAGAAGTCAATACTTTTAACCCACTTAATCGTTAATTAGGAGAGTTGTATAATTGACACCTGCCAATACAATAAAGTGACCCTACTCAGAAGCCTGTAGCGCAATCTTTATCTCCCTATCCATGTTCGGTTCAGTCATCGCCTCCGTCTCGAGGCTTTGCAGCCTTGCCCCTGGTCTGCAATGCCAATACTGTCGGGAGAAGGGAGAAGAGAAAAATAAGAAAAAAAAGCGGTTTCATGTTCAAAACTATTAGCGTCTGCATGCAAAGGCGATAAAGCGATCAAAATTGGAACAATCCGCGGCACGTTAAACAAATAACAAATAATATAATCGTAGTCAATTGAGTAGCTTATTGTTTTTGTTGTACTTATTCGATGTATTTCATTGTACGTATGTATTCGACCAGTGATTTATTTATTTAAATTTTTTCCTATGTTTATGACAGCTGACAGCTGTTACCTACCGTTTTATAAAGTTTAGCGGCACTTGGCTGTCGATTTTGGCTTCTACTCGTATCGATTCGCAATTTGGCCTAGCCTCGAGGCATAGTTAGTAGTAATAATGTTTTAATTAGCAGTGTGAACAGAGCTGAGGTCAAATTGGAGTCAGTTCTACAATATCTGTACACGTGTACACATTTGTATGAAACGGCCACACCCTTTCTAAATATAAGAGTATTTATTACGTTATTTTTTATAGTCATTATTATAATTTAGATAATTAAAATAACTGTCCTATTGATGTACAAAATTCGCACAATTTCTAAGTGCGTTCATTATTTATACAAGTTTTTGTTGTATTATTAATTTGTTTTATGCGACGCTAAGCATGCATATTAACAATAACCAAACCAAAGGAAAATACTTACTCGTAACCGCCAAAAGCAGTCGATTCGCTTCAGTGAACAGGCAGCCGACATTGGTGATGGTCTCGTGACTTCACAAATTTCTTTGAATGTTTTGATTTAACAGAGCTCACGAGTCACATGCTCTCGCAGTTCTTAAAATCTTTGCAATCAAACTATAAATTTGAAATGGATTTCATTCATGTATTTCTCATGGGGATAGTTTAACAAATTACTTGAAAACTGATAGGTCTTAAATGTATATGAAGTATATATTTGTCATAAACATTTTATATTATAAGAGTACCAAATAAACTTCATGACATCATACATTTATATCTACTATTCGCAATGTATTGTCATTTTATGATGATGAGAATTTTAATCACAGCTTTTTCAACAGCAGTTCTTGAGTCTGAATGAACCGTGTTCGTGTATAAGCTATTGAGGAAGCTATTTTGAGTCTCTTTTATGTAATAGCCGTAATTAGTCACAAAAGTAGCTTGCGTTTTTCTAATGGAGTCCTTTTATGGAGTCGCCAATTAAGCGCTCTTGAAAATGAAATATTTCTATTTCAAGTTAGGAAATTATAATATGATATATCGCAATTTCTCTCACATTTATTCAAACAAAATGTTTACTTTGGAAAATAATAGCAGACATCTTCGATTTGAAATCATTAGGCCGTAGCCTTCCTACTTGAATGTTTTCAGTAAACGTGATTTCTGGATAAAAGAAATCTAAGTAACTGGAATAAGTCGAGTGCCGACAAGCCGAGAACGTGTTTTGCATTCGCTTATATATTCACTTAGTATCTCGATATGTACATACAGACATACATACATACATATATACTGACTAATTACGTTTATACTCTTTATTTATATTCTTTGTTCGCTGACTGTCATTTCAGGGGGGGGAGGGGAGGTGTGTTTCATGGGGTTCACACGGACCAACGACCGTCCTCGAAATCTCTTATGCGCATTCCAACTCAAAAAGTAGTGGCGACACATCCGTATTAGTGTATATTCATTTATTTAGTTTTGTATTTTGTCTTAAACAATTTATTCCGAAGTGCACTAGTGTATTAGTAAATGACTACTAATGCAATCAAAGCGGTAGCTGTTTGAAATCTATCACAAAAGCTTCAATCATTTCTTGTTTAGTTATCTTATTTTGGCGTACAGTTAAAAAGGACATTTGGCAACGAGACCGCAACTTCTTTCGCTGCAATTATTAACCTTGATTGTTAATTTGGTTAAATAATCTTGTTTAAGAGTAAATCTGAAGTTAATAATATTAGACGTCATCACTACTATTTTAAGTTTTATGCTTTTCATTTTTTTGGGCATTCAAATAAAGTCAGAACAAAAGACTTAAGCGACAAACTCCGAAGCTATTCTCTCATTCGGTTTTTTAAGTGCTTTTTTCCGATTTTCTAACAATAAATTTCGAAAAATGCATTTTATTCGGCACCAATACTTAAATTTTCTATTTATTTGTAATTGATGTAAATGGAAAAACTTTTACAAATATTTACTAACTGAAAATAGTATTAAAAATATTTCACAGGAGACTGTTTTAAGCTAACCAATGTTGCATTTTTGGTTTAGCTTCCGAAACTATATGTTTTTGAGCTAAACTACTTAATCCCACCCTTCAGCATTGGTTAGAAACTTTTGTTTTGCAATTGAGTTCTTTTGAGTCGGTAATGCTTGTGTCCACTCATCAGGCAAATACGCCATTATTATATCCGCTACCCGTAGGGTAAAATGCAAAAGAAGACATCTCCGACCTGATAAAATACATACATATATTCTTAATCATCGTCATCAGCCGACTACGAGCGAACAAGTTAATTATATTAATTAATAATATGCCAAAAACAGCTTCTTATGTGGGGTATTAGTTTCTTCAGTTGACAATCTGGTATATTAAGTGCTCTATAATATTTTGAATATGTGATGTGTGCTTTCTTTTCAATTTGTAACTGACTACTTGATTAAAAATTTCGGATTGAGTTGAGCGTCGGGCCTAGTGCTGAAAAATATCGCCCCCTTGATAGATCATTTGTAAATTTTTGATTTTAAAACGAAGAGCGTTATCGATTGACATTTGTAAGCATAATTTTGATTACAATTGTTGTTGGTTCGACATTATTAGTAAACCAAATGTTTTCAATTCTACACAAGGGGCAAGGAACCCACAACCGAGAGCTTTAATTAAGTGAATAATATCAAGAAAAATCTCTGACTTGTCGCCAAAGGTCAAAATTTTTTGTTTGATATATAATATTAGGGTAATAATATTGAATTTGTACATTTATGTTTAATAAAAGATTTTAGATTTGAAGAACTATGATAGGTATTTCGTAAGAAGAGTGTTCACCAAATACGTACCTCTGAATAACTGAATTCGCAAATTAAACTTTAAAATTATTTAAAGATTTGTTCCTTTATTTAATAAGAACTTGGTCTTTAACACACGTTTAGCTTGAATCATTATTTAGACCAAAATTTTTAATCCTAAGACCAAAATCTTGATCTTAGAACTTTCTTTTCATTGTAGGCATAATCAAGGTAATAAACAAAGGGTTGTTTTGTAATTATTTGTTGCAGATTGTTTTGCGTGTTTAATCGTATAACGATAACAGCACGAATTGACACAAGTTTCTATGCTTATTTAATTAGAATATGTTCTAAAGCATTCATGTCATTATCGTTACTAATTTTGCAATTCTTTATATTGTGTGACAGCTGCTGTAAGTTTTGATTACTTATATTGAATTCAGTGTAAGGTCAACTCAAAGCCAGCGAGTTTTACTAGTAATCACAAAATATAATTTTTTGCTAATAGTCTGGCAAGGTTCCAGCAGGAGGAGGCCCAATGCTACGCCTGTATTTGTTCGAGTTTATTAGACTAATCTTAGGCTATGCTATGTATAAATTGACGCTCGCCGAACAACTCTAAAAGCTCCCAGATCGCGTAAATTGCCAGAGCTTTTCTCGCTCTCCACATCGTAGCATTTCGTGCGCTCTTTTCACGTTTTTTTTGTGTGCACAACGATCAGCTGCGCTCAGTTTGCTAACGACAGGCGTTTGATGCGGACGCGACTAAGCAAGTAAAGAATACGTAAAACTTAGCGGGCAGCAAACTAACATAACATAGAGCAAAAAATATTGTTTTAACCAGCTTGATTATGTTTTTTGTGTCTCAATATGTAATATGCGCCGGGTGCCGAGTTAAATTTTGAAAAGCGTCAAAAACAAATCACAAAAATTTAACAAAAAGTCTACGAAAACAAAACTCATTTCGGATTAACAAAAAAAGAAAAAACCCACATTAAGAAAACGGTAAAATTGATGCTCGCCTTTCCAATTATTTACATTTGTGTCTTGTGTGTCTTTCTCCCCTATCTCTCGGGTTTACCACATTATTTATGTTGATTAAATTAAATAAACGAGTGTAAAAAGATGAGCTAAAACGACATACATACATATGTACAAAGTCAATTAACGACCATAAAATTAAATATACTTAATTAAAGCTAATAAAAAATATTGAGCAAATTTTGCATAGTACTTGTGTGTTATAATAAACGAGATAAACACTAAATGCAGTGAAGCGCGTTTCGTTGTTGGTGGTAGTTTGTGTGATGTAATTGTATTTGCACAAGTTGTGCGAACAAAATGGAAACGATTTTAAATGTAGTGGAAATAAGTTTATTACATGTGCCTTTTGGAATGTTTATAGGATTTATCTCTTCACTTCGTTAAAGAGAAATTATAATTCAAGTGAGAGCATATGTTAGCATTTCGATGTGTATGACTCTCGGTAGGTTTCTCTTGATGTTTATTGTGTTATATGTATGCATATTTACTTGCTCATGTTTTGCTTTTGTCTCAGAGGCACTTACTCAACGCTCTTTATTGTATGCTTGTCATAATTTACCGGACAACATATTGTAGCTGCTTTGCAGGGTAATCGGATCACGGCTGTACATCCTTTTTTGTGTTGTGCAATTCCCTCAAAAAAATAATTTAGGTGTTTATTGTCTACTATATGAATATTTAACTGATCCTCGCTTAAACTGACCTGTGCAAACATAATAAAAGCTAAAACAAAACTATTGGCGCAAATAGCAACAAAACAAAAATCGCGCAAAAAGCCGGTTGAAGGCGACTTTACATATTTACACGCACCAGCGCTCATTGAACACACACTTACAGGCGAACTCATACTCTTATTCGTACTTGTATGTCGTATGTATGTATTTGTAGTAGCGGCCGCAATAAGCAATAAAAAGCAAAAGCGACGCGATACAAAAACCTGTAACGCAAGCAGCAGTGGTTGCGCGACGTTGCGTCGTAGTCAGAGCTTTTGAAAACATTTTCAGTCCACACTGTCTTGATTATGTCAATTTCTTGTTTACTTCATTTCCTCAACAAGACACGGCAACCCAGAAGTGTAACCAATGCAGTGGTCGACCAGCAGTAGGGGAGAGCAACAGAAAGAGCAAGCAGCAGCAGCAATTTCACTTTCGTTGGACTTGAAATTTGCTGCTGCATGATAATAAAGAGAGTGAAAGAGCGGGCACGTCAGTTGCATTGGATGCTGTGTGTTGCTGCTGGCTTACTGGGGCGTTGCTGATATTGCGCTGCGTTTTTTTTATTTTCTCATTTTTTTTGCTTTGCATTGTTTTGGTTTCATTTTGTAACTGTAATGTCGGTGCCATTGTTGCTGTCTGCTACTTGACAGACGGACGTATATATGAACAGCTTTTTTCTTGTTTTTGTTTCGTGTTGTTGTATAGTGAGTAACAAAATGCGCTTTAAGATTTCTACTTGCAGTGCGGCAATAGCGCACGGTATGTTTTGGTGCCAAGTCCAGCGTCGACGCCACCGGCAGCTGCATTGAAGTTAGGTAATCACGCAAATAATGCGCTCACGACAATGCTACGTCTGAGAGAGTGTCAACGAGTCAGCTCAGCTCCTGTGGCAGCTATGCGAAGGTCGCTGCAGTTGATCGCGATCCAATGAGATATTTATACCCTTTATACCAAACGAGTATTATTATATCTCCTTGTCAACAAACAGTACGCGTCAACAGGTGCTAGGATAAAGCCATGTCAGTATAGCGACAATTTTTTTCCAATCGCATGTTATACTCGATTTTTCTTTTGTTGCATTGCCAAACTATATATGTATATATATACATATATAATATATATTTATATATATACATATATAAACAGGTTCTACATACCATAAGAAATTCTGCCTCCGGGTAATACGATATTTTATTAGATGTATCTGACCTGGTAAGAATTGCTTTCGGTACGAAGAACCAGTTTATATCAATGCAATATAATATATACATACATATATAAATAAATTTTAATTAAAATAATTGAACCTGTTTTTATCAATGCGATTCTCAAAGAAATACATTCAGTAAAATTTATGATAAGGTAATATCACAAGCGCCAATATTTCAAATTTCGACAAACTCGATAGGTTAATTTTAAAACTAAATAAAACTTTAAGAACAATACAATATAGTAGTACCTAAGGAACAAACAATTGTTGTGATTTTAAATAATCGTTTTAATTAATATTATTGTCAATTTTGCTAACGCGTATTCATATTCGTTATCTGTTGATTTGAAGTTTGGACCATCAGCATTTTCCCTTGGGGCACTTGACTTTCTTATTTCCAAGAACGTTAATTGAAAGTTAGGGAAACCCCAAATTCGACACATCCGGGTGTTCTTGCTTAGTTGTATGAATTTGTCCATTAATGCCTTTAAAAAAGGCATAACTTTGATTACTTAACTTTGCGCATTTGTGCTGTCGAATATTTTTTGTGATTTGAAACATTACTTTAAAGCAGCATTCACATAATTTGCAAATAGTGATCAATGAATAATAAATCATTATAAGGCTAATGTTTCTTGTATATTTTTATGAAAGTTAGCTAGGGTATTTAAATATTCGTTATGCTGTAGTTATTATTATTAATTCTCATTTTTGCAGTTCAATTTCATCAGCACTTAATTATCATTTTTGTCTACGTCATTCGAAACAACAGTTGATGGATTCTGTTTCTGCTGCTTGTTCTGTAGTTGTTGTTTTCCGACGAGTTTGATTGTTAAATTGCTTGTCTTCGAATCCGGTTCTTAAGTATTTCTGGTTTATTTTTTGTTTGTTCGATATATTTTCAAAAGCCGCAATCAAAATATAGTAGTGGAGTGCTGGAAATAAAATTCCTTTGTCTGCCTTTAGTAACATATGTATTTTTGGTTATTAATTTTATATTCACGTTGATGGTGTTTTTACATTTCCGGTAGTTCGGTCTGAATATTGAATTTCGTGAACCCTTTGCTCAGTTTGATCAACAACTTGTACTTGTAGTACTGCAATGTGCCGTCTGCCGCCTTCAAATTACCTGCTGCCAACCGGTCTTCATTTTAATTTTCGATTTGTATCTGTAGCTTAATCGCTAAGTCACGAATCGATACGCTAAAGTGCAGATCCATCTGACACTTGGCAACTTTGGCAAATTTTATCTGGCAGCTGCTTGTTGGCAGCTGAAATATGTAGGATAGTAATTGTGTACTGAAAACTTCGGATGGAAACTACCCACTATATGAATTCGGCTTTTAATCTTGAGTTAATTAAGTCTCGTTTTTGAACAAACTTATAGAATATGCAATAGAAAGCAAGGCTATCTAATATAAATCTTCGCAGATGCTTTAACTTTGAATTAATAAGCTAATTTTATACATTATTTTTCCTACTTTTTCATAAAATTCAGCAGTAGGAATTTACAATGAAGGGCTGGTTCGACGCATTTAGGGATGACGGCGGTCCAACGCTTTATTCCTTCTCAAATCGTACTCCAGTTACGGGCGACGTATCGATTGTGGCCGTATCAGTACTTTTTGCCACATTCTATGTGGCATTTCTGGTCATATTTCCTGGTGTACGAAAACAGGTAAGTAATCATGTAGGATTTGTTCATTAAAAGTGAGATATTCCTTTTTAAATAAATTTCAAAGGTAATATTTGGTATATTGATATAGTACTACATTCAAAATATACCATTGAGTGCACAATGTACCAGACTGTCAGTTAAAGCACACAAAATAGTTTTTAAATAACATACATAAATTATACCCTATCGGTAGCGGCTATAAAAACGCCATTTTATCAATGTTACAATGCATATAAATATATATATGTCTTTCTTGCACCATGTCAAGGAATCGAGATTATTGTTTGAAAAACCAATGTCAAACAACCAGTTCTATGTCAATAATACTATTTAATGTACATAATAGTGTTGCCTGATACGTGTATTGCAGTGAGTTCTCACGGTGCTGCCATTTTTCTACTCGTAATTAAATTTACAACTCCAGAGATGTAAATCTTCATGAGCATGATATAACCAGTTTGTGACATATACCAGCCAAACAGCAAATTTTTTGTTAAATTTTCAATAATTTGATTTCAATTGTTGATGTTTGGAGAATTGTATTTGTAATTGAAATTGGCTGTAAGGCAATCATTTAAATTAAAATACCACTTGACAAGTACGATACGTCTTTAAAGTTATTGTCTTTGTTTTCTTTTCCGATTCGCAGAAATTTACAACATTCTCAACGGTCACATTGAGTCTCTTTGTGGGTCTGGTTATTTTAAGTAAGTATTCGATGACCTTAACTGTGTTTTCCATATGCAAATTGTTGAATTGTTTACTATACTGAATATGAATTTTCACTTTGCATTATCTCATCTTCTTTCAGTTACCCGCTTGGGCTCTGCATGGCATGTTGCACATGCAACCATCATTGCACCATACAAAGCCTTCTCACGCGAGAAGCTGCCTGCACGAATCGGCACCCACATTGGCCTCATGCATGTCAATGTAACACTAACGGGTGAGTTAGATCCCAGTTAAATTAACTATTCGAATTGATGATCTCCGAATATATGTATATGTATATGTATATGTATATGTATATGTATATGTATATGTATATGTATATGTATATGTATATGTATATGTATATGTATATGTATATGTATATGTATATGTATATGTATATGTATATGTATATGTATATGTATATGTATATGTATATGTATATGTATATGTATATGTATATGTATATGTATATGTATATGTATATGTATATGTATATGTATATGTATATGTATATGTATATGTATATGTATATGTATATGTATATGTATATGTATATGTATATGTATATGTATATGTATATGTATATGTATATGTATATGTATATGTATATGTATATGTATATGTATATGTATATGTATATGTATATGTATATGTATATGTATATGTATATGTATATGTATATGTATATGTATATGTATATGTATATGTATATGTATATGTATATGTATATGTATATGTATATGTATATGTATATGTATATGTATATGTATATGTATATGTATATGTATATGTATATGTATATGTATATGTATATGTATATGTATATGTATATGTATATGTATATGTATATGTATATGTATATGTATATGTATATGTATATGTATATGTATATGTATATGTATATGTATATGTATATGTATATGTATATGTATATGTATATGTATATGTATATGTATATGTATATGTATATGTATATGTATATGTATATGTATATGTATATGTATATGTATATGTATATGTATATGTATATGTATATGTATATGTATATGTATATGTATATGTATATGTATATGTATATGTATATGTATATGTATATGTATATGTATATGTATATGTATATGTATATGTATATGTATATGTATATGTATATGTATATGTATATGTATATGTATATGTATATGTATATGTATATGTATATGTATATGTATATGTATATGTATATGTATATGTATATGTATATGTATATGTATATGTATATGTATATGTATATGTATATGTATATGTATATGTATATGTATATGTATATGTATATGTATATGTATATGTATATGTATATGTATATGTATATGTATATGTATATGTATATGTATATGTATATGTATATGTATATGTATATGTATATGTATATGTATATGTATATGTATATGTATATGTATATGTATATGTATATGTATATGTATATGTATATGTATATGTATATGTATATGTATATGTATATGTATATGTATATGTATATGTATATGTATATGTATATGTATATGTATATGTATATGTATATGTATATGTATATGTATATGTATATGTATATGTATATGTATATGTATATGTATATGTATATGTATATGTATATGTATATGTATATGTATATGTATATGTATATGTATATGTATATGTATATGTATATGTATATGTATATAGTATATGTATATGTATATGTATATGTATATGTATATGTATATGTATATGTATATGTATATGTATATGTATATGTATATGTATATGTATATGTATATGTATATGTATATGTATATGTATACGTAGAATGAACGTAGAATGAAGCGACGTCAAAACTTTTTTTAAATATTTGTGTTTTCTTCAATTTTTTTGTGCAACCAAACAGTTGCAATTTAGATTGGCTAATTGATTGCCATTGAAAAATAAGAATATTGCTCGTTTTTGTATGTTTTGTAACAAATATACATACATATATATGTATGTTACTAATAATATCAAATGGGAATGACGTCAACTTAGAGAGCAGTGCTTCGATTTGGGTGCTTTGAGACTAAGTCAGACTTCATGTCACGATTCCCCCTTAACAGACAACTACAACAACAATAACCAAACAAAACAACAATAAAATGAAATGCCACTCAACACCTGCGGAAATATTCGCCAAGTGACTGCTAACGCGTTACCTTTCAACTGTATTTGTACGTATGTGTATAACATATAGTATGTGCTTGTATATGAGCTCATGCTCAGTCTAGTATTGGCTTGTGTGCTTAGCGCACTCTCTCACTTATTCAGTCCGTCAGTCACTCGTTTGTTCATTCATTGATTCAAGCACTCAAATGTGCAAACATTCAGCGATACAATTGAAAAGGTGAAATGGTTGTTAGAGCTGCCGTAGTAAATCAATTGAAATGTCATACAAGGAATAATCCTGGCCATACGCTAGACCGAATAATAAGTCAACCTATCAGACTGCAATGTTTGTTACTTTTAACGTATATATCAAAACAAAAATAATAATATTATAGTACCAGTATTTGATAAGAGACGTCTGAACACTCTTTCAAAATATTTATCTGTTTTATTTCAACCATGTCTTAGTTGAATTATGTAGATGAGCGTACATTCAACATAATAGAATATCATATGCATCAGCAAAATTAACTGTAATATTAAGGTGTGGTTTAAAAGTATTTTGCAGCAAAATTGTTACTGATTAGTACACTTTTTTTTTATTTAAGTAATATTACTGAGTCCATAAATATCCTAATCAACTCTTTCCACATACTCTTAGTTGTCTGATGATATTTGGTATAATGAAAAGCGAAATGTAGATATCTAGTAAACCATCCGTCTGACGATTATGTCAGTTATTATATTGGTTTTTGGATTTTCATTTAGGTCCCTCTCAGTAGTAGCAAATGCAAAATTGATACTGTCAAGAGTGTTGCTTATTTATTTAAAATCACTTTGAGGCATTTTTGCTAACCGTATTTGAATGTGTGTGTTTGATTTTGGCAGTTTTTATTAAAGGGCATTGCGTGAGGAACAGCGTATTATACGTTGAGTGACAATGATAAGAATGCATTTTTGGCTTAGTTTTAGTATTTTAATTAGCTCGTTACTTATGTCAATTGCAAGATGATTTCATAGAGTTTTGACGAATATCGTAATTATTGGTCTCAGTTAAGTGAAAATTGTAGTATTTTAAAACAATATGAAATTAGTCACAATAATGATTATTAAAGCCAGGATGTTAGCTATGATTTTGAAATTATTTTACTAATTCATTCGGAATTGTTAAAAAATAAGGTGAAGGATATGTCTTAAGTAAATAATACAAAATGATCTAAAGCAATATAATACGCAAAATAATACGCAAAATAATACGCAAAATAATACATCTGGTAATAGCTTATTGTCCTAGAATATACCGGATATATTTGGTGTATCGATATACCATTACGTATTAAAATATACCATAGAGTAAAAAGTATTTCAAAGTGTCAACTAATACCCGGTAATCGTTTTTGCCATATAAAATCAGACCTTAAATAAGTTCTACCATTTTTAACTAATCGCAGCCAATTTTCAAGAGTTATAAATACTAACACTAATACTGAAACGGACAGACAGTCGGCCGCTGGGCGCTAAGTGCCTCCTTTTGCCGGTTACAAAGACAAATACTATTGATATATATTTAAGTCATGTTATGTCAAGAATTGCATCCCCATCTAAGCTTATACACAGCTTTTCCGTCAACCCTATTTATGTGTACAAATTGTTAATGTAATTAAAGTATGACATCACAGTATCTGCAAATTAAAACTTTTTGACAAATAACCATCGTATATATTTCTGATCAGCGTCAACAGCCGATACCTCTCTGGCTGTTTATCCTCCTGCCTGTGCATTTTTGGAGTACATAATATTATATTTATTCTTAGGATAAAGTTCGTAGAAGTAATTAAATAACAAGTTAGAAAGCTACAGTTGAGAGTGCTCGACTATGAGATACCCGCTACCCATTTTGAATAAAAGCAAAATATTGCGGTAATAATCTCAAAATCTCGATTTAAACTCGAGCACCTCAACATGTTTGGCTTGCACTCTACCACCAGAGTTATCGCATTGCTTATAAAGCCTCTATGCATACAGATACAAAAGTAGGCGAGCATGCATATATACGTATACGCATACATACAATACATACATAGCATACATTGTCCATACAAAATTATTTCTTTAATAATATCCGCGATTTTTTAATGTATATATCAAAATTTGCACGTCTAGCTTTAGTATTGCTCTTGGTTTTATTGATTTGCCAGGGCGGAAGTGGGCCTGTCAAAAATTTGAAACAAACTTGATCTGCGTGCAAGCATAACAAATACAATACCCTTCTACCCTATGGGTAGCGGGTATAAAAGTTGTTACATGTATGTTGTGCTTGTGTTATGTTTTGTACTCTATTTCGTATGTCCTTATATCAAATATCGCTAATGGTTCATTATACCCGCTACCCATAGGGTAGAAGGGTATTATAACTTTGGCAGGAAATGTATGTAACAGGTCGAAGGAGGCATCTCCGACCCTATAAAGTATATATTCTTGATCAGCGTCAACAGCCGAGACGATCTAGCCATGTCCGTCTGTCCGTCTGTGTGTCTGTCCGTCTGTCCGTATGAACACCTAGATCTCAGAGACTATAAGAGCATTCGACAGTATTTGTTATGTTTGCACGCAGATTAAGTTTGTTTCAAATTTTTGCCACGCCCACTTCCGCCCACGCGTCATTTTAAAGCTAAAGCGAATTTTGGTGTAGATAATAATAACAATAGTATTTACGATTCCTGAAAATTTAATTGCGATCAGATAAAAATTGTTGTTTTGGCCGACAATCTGGTATATTATGCCGTCTATGGTATATTTTAAATGTGGTACTATATCGTTATTCCAAATATATCATTTAGTATATTTTTAGTATTTTACAGCATTTTCGGTATATTTTTAATAGAATAATACCGCAATATTTTGCTTTTATTCAAAATGGGTAGCGGGTATTCCACAGTCGAGCACACTCGACTGTAGTTTTCTTACTTCTTTTAATATTGTCAGTATTACACTGCCAGTAAATTAATTTGGTTTCCGTTTTGCTTTTATTCTTATGTACTTTTAATAAAAGTAAAACAGTCAAAAGCTATTATAGTGGGGGAATTCAAACAATACTTATTTTGATGTAGTTTATTTTCATTCTTACTTTTTTATGAAATTAAATGGATAAGTTTCAGAAATCCCAGCTTTCCAACAGCTCCTAGAATTTACCATTTGGCCCGGGTATTGATAGTTCAATCAGTCAAATTTAAAAGTATAGTTTTCGTTTTTTTTCTTCCAGTCAATATTCAAAATTTATTTGTAGCCGGTAAAAGGTAATAAGGTACTGTAATGATTAGTGCAGCTAATATTGTTTAAAACGTTGTGAAACTCATCTTAAAGTAAATATAAAAATAAAATGCCCATTAAATGTATTTGTATCTATAGTACTGCTTAGAATTATTTAAATTATTTCACTCACAAATCATTCATTGAACGGTTCATTTAAAAACCCTTGTTATTAACTTGGTGGAAAAACGAACTGTGTAAATTTGAAGCTTTGCAGTGCCTTCACTTTTGGCCACAGCAAAAGCAAACTTGATTTGCAGCCTTGGCAGCTATAAAACGCAACTTTAAAATTACTTCCTGTCACAGACGGAAATAGTTGCAGCTATTGCATCGTGGAATTGGCGGCCAAGCCGCGTATACGCGATATTCAGGCAGTATGCAGTCCATTATGCACGGTTATGTTATTCGCACTTGCAATTCATTGTCAATGGCGCGATTGAGCTAAAGTTACATAATACTACTAAGGCAACCAACTGCAAATGCAAGTGCTACTCCAAGCCAAGTCGAGTGAGCGGCTTAAAAGTGCAGCATCGACATTAACAACTACATACAGTAACAACAACAACAACAACAACTCTAATCAATGCCATAGTGCGTAACGTTGTTTGCACACTGCGTTGACGCTCGACAATATTTTCCGGTTTTCTAGGCAAGCGCTTTTGGCCAGTTTCAAAAGTTGAGGATAGTTAGTCGACCAGGACTGAACTGTTCAAGTTCGAGATCTTGGAGTATAAATATATGCACATTAATATATATAAAATAGAAAGGTCGATCCATTTTGTAAGAAAGAGTACTAACCACTTAGACAATTACTCAACATGTGGAGTATTAATAAATTTCTTATGTGTGCATATTTATCTTAGTTTTTTTTTACTTTTTAAATAACTAACAGTGCTCCCCTCGTTCATATGGTACGATCTCTTGTCGTTTTATTTTTAGTGGGTATTTCTGCAAAATTAGCATACGATTATTTCAAACGCTGGGTGCGCCGCACAAGCACTGAAACAACCAAAAGCCCAAAAGATTCCACATTTGCGACTCTCTCCTTCTCTCTTTCTTTATATCGATTTGAAATCGAAATTAGTAAAAGATCTTTGCGCTCTGCGATGATTCATCAACTGACTAATGAAGCTCTGCTAGTTTATAGGTAATTTTAGTCATCATGCGTTATGACACTGTTTCGCCTTTGATGTTTGCCTTATTTTCAGCTTGCCTTTCAAATATCATTTATTCATCGCCCACCCTACGCTCTATTCGAGTGATGTTCTCTGAACGATGTTTACTTTTAATTCTAAAAGCATTTGTTTATGGACACCATTAATCATTTGCTGTTCATTTTTTGTTTGTACTCAGATTATTTGTAACACTTTATTCGTTAATGTTTATAGTATTATTGAAAACTTTGCAGCACACTCACAAAATATGAGAGCATGTAAGAAAGCTTCAGCCGATTGTGCTCGACTGTGAGTTACCCGCTACCCATTTTCAATAAAACAAGCTTCTACGAATCTACGAATATGCCAAAATACATACTGCAAAATACTAAAATATATTATAGGCAATTTTTGTCCATTTGCGGGGGCGAAAGTGTACGCGCCAATAATTTTATATTAACTTTATCTGAGAGCTAACATAACACATGCTGTCAACAAAAAACAAGTAAGAAAGCTACAGTCGAGTGTGCTCGACTGTGAGATACCCGCTACCCATTTTGAATAAAAGCAAAATATTGCGGTATTATTTCCAAAATATACCAAAAAATACTACAAAATACTATAAATGTACCAAATATATCATTTGGTATATTTTTAGTATTTTGTATAGTACCACTTTCAAAATATACCATAGACGGCATAATATACCAGATTGTCGCCTATATTAGTGTCTGTCTGCATAGAGAGTTCGATAGTGCGATAGCTCTGGTGGTAGAGTCCAAGCCGAACATGTTGTGGTTCTCGGGTTCGAGCACGCTCGGGGTACAAAGATTTTTTTTTTAAATTTATGAATGTCTAATATTCTTGCCTATATTGGTGTGTAGTATGCAAGCCCAACATTTGGTGGTACGCTGGTTCGAATCTCGGTCGGGACTCATACATTTTTTTATTATTTTTTTTTTATTTTTAACGCTATATACAATAATTCAGATCAATTTGGTTTTTTTTTGCCAACGTCCACAGTTGGTTTGGTACTTGGTGACTACACTTGTGTAGGAGACAGAAATCTTGTTGCTACTGCTACTGCAATACTTGTATAATAGAAATTTGTGTATACATTTATAAAATACATACGTATAGTATATCAATGTGATATATAGTTTCTGTGAAATTAAAAGTTTTACTGTTTTAATCTTGTTTTCCAGTTTGAAATGAAAATCGCTAAAGTAATTAAGCATAACATCTGATTATTTTGCAGCCATACCAATCGGCAATTGGACTTCGCCAGATATTGACTACAACGAACGCTTTACATGGGAGGGGGCCAACGACATGAGCGCCAATTATCGCCTGGCCTTGCAACGGGGATTACCATTTCCGATTCTAACTGTGGCCGAGTACTTTAGCTTGGGGCGAGAGGGTTTCTCATGGGGCGGACAATATCGAGCTGCTGGCTACTTTGCTAGCATTATGTTGTGGGCATCGTTGGCGTCGTGGCTGCTGATGAATCTGTTGCTCTTGGCGGTGCCTCGATATGGCGCCTACCTCAAGGCTCTGACAGGTGCCCTGTTGGTATGTACAGCAGTTGGATATCATTGTCTACTGCCTCAGCGGCCGCTGTGCATATTCCTGGAAGGAGGTCGCCTGGAGTTTAGGTTCGGCTGGTGTTACTGGCTCGTTCTTATTGCAGGTAAGTGGAAATTAAGGCATCTGTTACCTGACATTGGCAATTAAATCTCATATTGGGTTCCAGGAATCCTATGCTTTATTGCTGGCGTGTTGATCTCAATTATTGACTTGGTCTGGCCACACACTTTCTCCACCGTTTTGGAAGTCTACTATGGCACTCCATATGACCGCCATGTTATCTTAGAGGAGTCAAGCGACGTGCGCTACCGCAAGCCTCGCAATAGTCGCGGGTTGGAGGATCCTCCTGGCCTTGGCTCCCGCATACTGCGACGTCTCAGCTCTAAAGCACGTGATATGCAGGCCACAGCTCCTCGGCGGGGAAGTCCTGCTGGCGTTTCAAGTAATGGCGTCGAAAACAAGGCATTCCAAGGCGATGCACCCAAAAGTCCCTGGCGACACCCCTTCCGACGCGCTCAGCACTTAACACACTCCCAGCAGCCTACGCATCATGCCGCACTGCCACACCAACACCAACACCAGCACCAGCACCAACATCATCATCAACAACAGCTGCAATTTGTGGGCGGAGGTCACATTGTGGAGCATCCCATGCATCACATGCAGCGCACTTTGTCCCAGGACTCTGGGTCCAGTATTGCTTCGGCTGCAGCACAAATTTCGCCATTGCATAAACATACTTTGGCGAGAATGTTGCCGTAAGAAGGAAATAACCATTTTAATCTTTTGCTCGTTTCAATGACTGTTATTTTCATTACAGTAATCCACCTGTAGAGCGTATTCGTGATATGGATCACTGGTAAAGGCTTATCTAAATAGAGTCTAAGTCTTAGGCTTCATCAACAAATTCTTGACAAAACAAATACAAAAATCAAAAACTAATATATAATTGACGAAAACACGCTACAAAACAATTTGTGATAATTTCCTAATTTAATGAATAAAAACAAAGAAGTAAAAAATGCAAGTTAATCGAAATTGTATAAGCTTTCATCTGACGTACTTATAAAAATTTGATAAATCTAAAGCACTAATTTTAAATAAATTATTTTAAATATTTAAGTCACACGAAAATTGTAATTGACGCAGCCCGAAAATTAAATATTTATTTGTGATAAGATAAATGTAAATCTACGACACAATGTTGTGTAAATCTACCTGCATTTTAGCTGTTATTATCAATTAGGTCAATATTTCAATTACATCCAGCTATTCCGGATTTTGAGGTAATTAATTATTATTCCTACAATGAAATCCATGCCAGTGTATGTAATAATTAGTTTAGAGAATTAATGTATGAAAATGTAATCTTGTAAACACTGTAAGATCTGACGATATATAAATTTAAAGAAAACACAACGACTTGAATTTTAAATATTTTTTACTTTAGTAAAAGCAATGGTAAAAATATTCCTGGCAATTGAACTTTAAAGAAATTATATGAAATTGAAAGCCAAATGTTCCATATCCGAAAAAATGGACAACCATTGGATAATGGATAATTGAAAAAAAAGAAGCGTTAGATTTTCTTGAAGAGAAATAGCTTTAATTAATATTGTGGAGTCGCAAGACTATATATGAAATTTAAAACCATTGGAATATTGTCGTCATAAAAATAGGCAATGACTTGACTTTATTTGTTTTGTTTTTTTTTTTTTTTTATAATAATTGAATTTATGTAATAGGTTTGACTGGTGTGGCCAGGGGTTATAAAGATTGCCAAAAACAGTCATTCTAAAATTTCAAAATGATCAGTTGGGAACAGCACTTTAGATTAGGCCGCAGCATTGAAAGTTTCTGAAAACCGTAATTTGGATAATATTTTGATATATTTATAAAAAGAAAGTGCGATGTTGTTGGAAGTTAGCTGATAATTCCACTTACAAATTTTGGATCCTTCAAATTATTTCAAATTACTTTGATCGCATAGACGAACAATTTGACCGCTTTTCAGAGTGAGATCTTTATTACGATATAAATCACAAATAAGTAAAATAAATTAATGAATAATAAATTAAATATGTGTAAAATTATATTTTTTGTATGCCCTCATCGTCGCATAATTTATAAAGTGGTTAATTATACCCGATACCCATAGGGTAGAAGGATATTATAACTTTGTGCCGGCAGGAAATGTATGTAACATGTAGAAGGAGGCATCTCCGACCCTATAAAGTATATATATTCTTGATTAGCGTCAACAGCCGAGACAATCTAGCCATGTGCGTCTGTCTGTCTGTTCGTCTGTTCGTATAAACACCTAGATCTCAGAGACTATAAGAGATAGAGCTATAATTTGTCGACAGCATTTGTTATGTTTGCACGCAGATCAAGTTTGTTTCAAATTTTTGACACGCCCACTTCCGATCCCGCAAATAAAATAAAATCGAATAACAAGCTTTATTTTAAAGATAGAGCTAGTGTATATAATAATAACAATAGTATTTATGATTCCTGAATATTTGGTTGCGATCAGATAAAAATTGTGGAAGTTATTAAAGAAATAATTTTGTATGGGCTAAAACGCCTACTTACTAGGGGTATCAGATGCTTTGGCCGACAATCTGGTATATTTTGCCGTCTATTGTATTTATTTTGAATGTGGTACTATATTGTTATACCAAATATACCATTTGGAATATATTTAATATTTTGTAGTATTTTCGGTATATTTTGAAAATAATATCGCAATATTTTGCTTTTATTCAAAATGGGTAGCGGGTATCTCACAGTCGAGCACACTCGACTGTAGCTTTCTTACTTGTTTTTAAAAATATATCAAATTAATATTCCGCAACGATACAAAAAATATACCTTATGCTATATGTGGTATAATTACATCGTACTACATTTAAAATACCCCATAGTATACGAAATATACCAGATTGTCAGCCGAAGGATCTGGCTTCAAAATTACATTTGCTATTTGATTTGTGTCAATTTTAAGCAAAACGAACACTTCTAGATCGACTCGGCTCTTTACGCTGATCAAGAATATATATACTTTTTGGGGTCGGAGATGCCTTCTTCTTCCTGTTATATACATTTGCAGAATCTTAATGACTACAGTCTTCATGGTCTCTGAAAATGTGGTTGCGATCAGATCTAAATTGTCGAAGTTATTAAAGAAATTCTTTTGTATGGACAAAATCACATATCTAGCAGGCGTCTTAGTTGCTGTAGCTGACAAATCTGGTATATATTGCACTCTATAGTATATATTAAGTGTAGTTCCATATCAATATACCAAATATACAATTCAGTATATTTTCGGTATTTTTATCATCTCGGGTATCTCACAGTCGAGCACACTCGACTGTAGCTTTCCTTTTTGTTTTATTTTGCATCCTTTCGGATGATAAAAATACCTTTTTCCGATAAAACTCCAAAGTGTATCAGTAATATGTTATTAATATATCGACGAGATCACCACAAAGAGAGGAAAACATTGGTTATCCATGTATTGCAGGCACAACCAAATTGCTTGGGAATACAATTAAGAAAGTTAAAGTAATGTATATTTGAAAACTAATTTAATAATTCGTATTTTAAAAACCAATATGTGAATAGATATTGAATCTCAATTTTGTTCATCCCTTTTTGTACTTGTCTTCACGATGTAGTCGAGTCATGGTGTGATTTGAAGCTGTCTGATAAGTGATTAAAAGATTACATTAATATATGAAGGCTTGCCTTTTTTTGAGTGGAGATAAATCAATTACTCTCAAGCGTGTGCAGATAAATAAAAACAAATAAAATGTATTTCATATGCACAAATATGTCGTATACAATTTATTGCCAGAAACAGAATACACACAACAGCCAGAGCAAGTCTCGTGTCGCTATCGCACGCTTTTTGGTTTAGTCCAAGAAATCAAGATTTATGACATTTTTATTATAAAAACGAAGGGCTGCCTGTGTAGTGGGTGGCTGTAAACATAAAACAGAGAGAAAGCATTACAGAGAGAAGGGATACAGGATGTTGGCTGCAGTGTTGTGCCGCCTGCTGACTTCAAAAATATGCAGGCAGGCGCATCATGGTATTATTTGGACTTCTTCTCTGACTGAGTCTCCGGGCCTTGGCTCCGGTTTCTGATGCCGCCGCATGCAACGGAAAGCGCATTATTCACAAAACAGCAGGCCATGCGATGCGAAAGGGAGACCCGGGTCGGAGCAAAGGATGGCGGAAAGGACTAGTACATAGTTGCCTATTGTTATTATTGTTGTTGTTATTATTGCTGTTGGCTGCCGACAATCGGCTATGCAATACAAATCTGTGTACAGATCCTTCGGACTTCTTTTGGCTCTCTATTTTAATATAAACAAACGAGCTTTTACTCATAATATTCTGCTCCTCTAACGCCACCTGGTCCATAGGTCTCTGCCTTCTTTTCTATATGTTAGCATATGGTGAATTTAAATTGTGTTTCCTGATTTATAAGTACCTCTAAAATCCCAACTTAATTCTAAAACTTGCTAAGAATTCGAATTATTTACAGATCTAATCAAAAATGTGCAAATACATTGAATTTTATATATTTGTCTATGCCAAAAAAAATAGATGCGTTCAATTTGAAAGAGAATTTAATCGTCACTTTGCCAAAGTCTTTTTCTTTCTTTGTTTGCTGTTTGTAGTCAGCCAACAACTGGAGCATTTTGAAACTCAGCTCGATGCTTCTGTCGCTCCAATAAATCGTTTACAATTTTCGATATTACGCGTTTGACAAATTTTCCACATTCTTTCATCCGCTTAAAAAGTGGAAGTTTTAACAGGTACAAAATTCTTGAAAATCTACGTATATAAGCAAATGTAGAATGTATGTATATTACTCTTGCCGCTGCCATGTAGATTAAGTTTAATTAATATTATTATTAGGTTACTGACTCAATGACGATCAACATTGGACCTTACCATTTACCATCAAGTAAGAAAGGAAAGTCAGACAGACGGCCTTTGACGATGATCAAGAATATATATGTAGTGACGTATGCACATACTCCACACAAACTCCATATAAAAATAATAATTATTCCCCTAACTCCCAAAAAATAAATAAGCATTCACATTAGTAATATCTCGCATAACAAAAGGACTCATATAATTTTTGAAAACAATTACATTCGACCAAGTCCAACAATCGATGCAAAATTCCGTTCTAATCTAAGCACATTTATAGCCATACTATAGCCGTGAAATTCACAGATACTAGCTACAAAAGACATTTTGTTTAATTTATCCACATTGCAAAATTTAGTTTTTAAAGTCACGTTTTTCACAATGTACTTCTGATCCGCAAAAAGTAAAATATCAACAAATCATAAAATCTATTCTAATCAAATCAGGAATCTAAATATATATACATATGCTACATAAAAAACCTGAAAAGATATAATATCCTTCTTTCTTGATGGTTTGCTAAAGTTATAATTAATGTATTTGTATATTTGTTACATAATAAATTAGGCAATGATTTGATTTTCCAGACATAATCCCATTTCCATGTTCAAAAAGAAATCCTCTTCTGATTACTTAACGCTTATGGAGTCGTCGGTAGTAGAAAGACTTATAGAAGTGACTGTAGATGGCTTGCATTTTAGTATGCAACGCGATAACAAGAACAAAAGTTGATTTCTTGGTTGTTGGTTGTTGTCGTTTTTTGCAACTTTAAATTCCATTAACAATACACATCAATTTGCATCGATCACTGGGCTAACAATATGTCCAATACGCCAAAAGGAAAACAAAGAGCAGCAAGGAGAAGAAGAAGAAAAATGAAATACAAATAGCTGGAAAAAACTGAAATAATCACAAACAGAATAAATAGCGAGTGAGTGGCACGAAAAATAAGATAAATTCTCGGCAGCTGCGCTAACGAGCAACGGGATGCAAGGTGGCTGGCTGCCTTCTTGGGAAATGGCAATGGCTGTGGGAATGTAAATGGGAATGGGAAGTTGGTTGAGAGGGGTTGAGGCTAGGCTTGGGAAGTAGTGCTTGGGAATGCAGCAATCTTTAGTCTGTTGTCAAGCAATGCAAGTGGAGCGAATTCAGTGCTGAGTTATGCTTCTTCCATTGTCTAAAGCGTAACAGTGGCTCCGAAAAGTTGACAGCCACCCGTCTGGAGTCGAGGGTTTAGGATCCACGGTCTTGAATCTCAAGGCACTTTTGGCTTTTGCTTAACACAAATGAAAATGGATGAGCTACTAAATGTTGTCATTGTTTTTGTCTCGACTTGCATCGACTGCATCAAATGAAATGAAAACGTTGCAAACAAGCTAAAAAAAGCTTTACCCCACCTCGCCCAGCCCTTCTCCTTGGCCTCCACCCATTTCTCAACTGTAAATTTACTTTGTGTGTATGTGCTTGTCTATGTGAGTGCAGTGTGCCCGCACTTCTTGCCCTTTGGCGTGCTTCTGCCTCTTTTGCTTCGTCTGTTTGTCACTGTCTCTAAGTGCATGTGTTTGTCTTTGTTTTTATGTCATTTATTTATTTAAGTCAATTTCGTTGAGTGTGTTTGAGCATTTTGTTGCAATTCGTTTTCAGGTTTCTTTTTGATACCCTCTAACAACTTACGCATAGCCGCTTCCATAACCGGCTATTCGGTTGTGAGACCAAAGTTACGATTTATTTATTTAATATTTGAATGTGTTATCTTATTATTTTGCCACATTTACTTGGTTCCACTACTTTCGTCATCCCATATGATGATAGGGTATTTAATTGTCAGTCTTTATTATCTTCTCAAAATGCATGTTATTTTCTTTTATTTTGAATTTTTTTTTAGCATTCTATAAGAAACTCGATGACAATTTTAACTTTGAGCGATTGCTGGATCGTTAAAATAGAGAATGATTGAGGACAGTGTGCAAGTCAAGAGGGGAACAAAGTGGACGCGAGTAACTGAAGCGATAAACATGGACAAGTCCACTACATACAAACATATGTTGGAGTTCATGTGACAATTCAGACTAGGTGTTTCTTGGTGTTATTAATAAAAATTGTTGTTTCAAGAACGTTTAACAATGCCGTTAAAGCCCTATATATTTTATAACAAATTAGTGTTTTGTAAATATTTATATAATGTATGTATATATTTTAAATTTCATATAATTTTAACTCAAATAATTTTTAAGTTATTTACTGATTAACCTAATATTTTATGGCTAATGCCACTAACTAAAGAATTCGATACGAATATTAAAGAATTGGATTCGAATATTATATAGTTTAGACACAAACTATTTCTACCTAAACATGCCACTCTTATATTCGGAGTTTAGTACTGAAGCTTTTCATAGATGGCGTTGTTGCTCAATGTAAAAGTAAAAAGTATGAGTTTTCTGTTTAAAGTGTGTGAATGGATGGAATCTTGCACTCCTTCGTACTATTTATAAGTTTGTTAATATTTTTTAATTTACACGTTGAGTTCAACTCAAATTTCGCATTTAACACTTTAAAGCAATCTTTGATATCAATTTCCGTTACCAACAGCTTTACTTTAGGTATTTCACTCTTACTTGTGCTCTGTGTTCAACTCTCTTAAATGCGTCATTCTTCTCATAAGAACTTCACATTCAGCAGGGCAAGTGGTTCGGCCTTTGACTTCGGGTTGTGCCCGTTTTAGTCGTGTTTTTTCGTCCTGTAAACATGTCGTGTAGGAGCGCTATCGTTGGCAAACTTCGTGGCTAACGAAACGACCTGGCGAAGCTCAACGAAGCTGCTGTTGTGTGTCTCAACATTAGTTGAAGCTCAGTCGTCGGAGTGGTTTGAACGTGTGCAGAAATGCTGACGCTTGTTTCATTAACAAATCGCGTTGACTTGTAATTGGAATTCGGCGACTTCTCTAAATGCGGTAATCGGCGAAATTCAAATCAATGGTCGATATTACAAACTGTTAGAAACTGTGCGTTGAGTAAAGTAAATAATTAAATATTCTAAAATATCACGAAATCTATTCGCGTGTGAATCGTAGTGAAACGTTTAATGCTCGGGGGCTAAGGAATATGTGGTTTGCGTGTTTGTTTCACTTCACCTTCAACTCTGTCGCGAATGTGGCAAACGTTAAATGGTGTTGGCAACTTCAAAAGAGAAAGCCTCCAGTCTCAAGTCACTGATAAATAGTTAAATAAAATAATAGACGTCCCCTCAACAACACGACCATCGCGTCAAACATCAACCTTTTTTAGCATATGTATATTAAACGGGTAAACAACAACAAGTAAAATAACTTCTGCAAGTGCTTTTTATGTTTAAAGTGTGTGTATGTGTGTGTGTGTGTTGCCCTCCTCAGTGTGACCGCTTGCCCTCCTCCTTTTTGGGATAATCATAGCAGAGAAATTTTCGGCTTACTCAGTTGGTCACGTGGCCAAAAGTTTTGGCCATGTTTTCCTGCTGGTGGTTCCAATGCCATTGTGCGTGACACTGTCAAAGAACAACACAAATATCAACAAAAACAACAACAACAACAACAACAACAACAACAACGTCAACAATAAGAAACAACTTAGGAATATCACTTGGAAGAGCAAAGCTCAATTTGTTGGCCAGGTGAGTTCTTGTTAGTTTCCAAAAATCATGTTAGGACCGCAACTGATTTAAGACAGCATACAAAATATGTTGTTGCATTTTTCTGGCAGCAGCTGTGAATTTTGAGGTTTTAAACTCTTAAACCCTCCTTCTTCACATACTCCATTTTACCGAAGTTGGCAAATTCCGTTCGCTTCATGTTACTATGCTTTTTCCATCCCATCCCACCCCACTTCGTTTCCCATTTTGTGTCGATTGCCGGAACTTAAAATGCGCCAACTGACTGCCAAAAGTTTGCAAAACTTTTGCTTGAAGTTTATTTACTTGTTTTATTATTTTTTTGTGCGCCTAGATGCCTTTACTTGCCCCTGTGTCTCTCTTGCCACAGCTACCATTGTCCTGCCAAAGAAATAGGCATTGAGGAGATGAAGAGGACTTCTCGGTCATACTTTTTTTTACCAAAAACTAACGTTTTGAACAAGTAATATACTATACAAATAAATAAAATTTCAATTAAACCTCTTGTAAAAGAAAACATTACTTTTTTCAGTTTTTCACTTGTATTTCAATTTAAAACAAATAAAGGCAAGCTGAAGAAGGTTAAAGCTGAAGAAAGTTAAAGTTACCCATAAATATTGAAACCAGGGCTCAGTATTTATAAATTGGTTAAAGCTAGGAAACTAAAAAAATAATATTTTCAGTTAAGGGTACACAATGACAAATTTCAGTTGATGCATTTAAAATAAACCAAAACTTTTAGAATATTCTTCCATGCCCTACTTAACAGTGAAATTCCCCCAGATATGTGATGATTGACAAAATGAGGAGGACGTGTGTGATGTGTGGGCTTTGAGAGCTTAGTAATTGCTGAAATTTTTTGGGGAAAAGCCAATTGCGTTTGGCGAGGCACACATTTGAGAATTTTAAAAGCTTGGCGCAAAAAGTTGGTTGGTCGCTTGGGCCCGCTGCTTCTATTCGACAGCGTTGATCCATGGGTTAGTTGTCAAACACAGACATATCTATCGACCTGGCATAAGCATATGAATGTGTGTATGTGTTATATGGAATCGTTGGCTTATCAAAGTGCTGAGCAAACCGAAAAACCAATTTGCGTGCGAATGTACTTCAAAAAGGCATTAAGCAAAACGCATAAACAAAAGTTACGTATACGCAGAGGTAACCGTTGACGGGTTAATGTGATTTTAATGTACTTTTTAGCCCCATTTGAAATAAGGTACACGTGTGTCTGTCCTGTGAATAAGTTTATATATACTCGTATGTATGTACATAGTACATGCTGTGAAGAGTTTGAGTTGTTAAAGTTTTATGTGACTTCGGATTTTAATGCACGCGCATTAATTACATTTTCAACATTGCTTTAAAACACTTTTGTCAATTTATTGAAAAAAGTGTCATTTCTAAAAAGTTTCTAAAAAGAAAAGTTTATCAATGAACTATATTTTCTATTTTGAATGTATTGTTCTTTTTATATATGGAGGCAGAAATTGTCCAAAAATGTGAAGCAATGGGTGGAATAAATGCTGGGAACTCTTATTTTTGCATCTTTTCATGGTTCACGGTTGATGGGAATAGAATTTAATTTGAATTCACCTGACAACAACAACAACAGCAGCGGCAGCAGCAGCAGCAAACAAAAAATGGCAGGCAACAAATATAATCAGAATGATCTCCGCTTGACAGAACAAAACCAAACCAGACTCAAGCAGAAATATGAAGGGGCGTATATTTCATTTAAGGGTGGCCCTTGCAAGTGGTTGCCACAACAATGGTGGAAAAAATGTTACACGCTTTTGAAATCAATCTTCCTAATGACAGACAGCCACGAACAGGCGCCACAAACACACAAACACAAACTCAAACAGACAACAACACTGAGATAACGTGGGGAAAATGCGACTTCTAGACACGTGCGTTTGCGTTTTTTCTTCTCTTCTCTTTTTTTTTATTAAGCTCAAGTATCTGGCACTTGTAGCGGTAATCGATCTGAGCAACAGCAAGCCCGTAAATAAACCCATACCAAAAACAGCTTCGAAGCATGAGTTTGCTGAAATGCGCAAAAAAACTGAGAGACCAAAGCTAGATCCCGTCTTCTTATACATTACATGGAACTCAATTGCTCTCTACTCGTTATGTGAAAAGGTTGCGGTTGCAATATTTCTCATTTAAAGTGAGAGTGGAGCCTTGCCACTCTAATATATTATTTTATTTCTTTTATGTATTGTTGATAATGCATTTTATTATATATTGTGTGTATACTTTCTTCACAGAAAAAGAAAAGCGTTCTAAAGCCAAGAATTATGTGTTGAATGAAAATTTAACCAAAAAGGTTTATTCTCAAATTATGATCCAAATTCTACAAAAATTTATAGATTTATAAAATCTTCAAATTTAGGATAATTTTACTTCAAGAACGTATAAGTTAAACCAAGAAGACACATCTTAAATTCAGATCAAACGTTCCTAAATCTAGATTGTTTAAAACAACGATCTAGCCAAGTTCGCCTGTCCGTCTGTCTGTCTGCTTGTCTGTCCATCTGTCCATATGAAACACTGTATTTCAGAGACTGTAAGAGAAAGAGTTCTAATTTTATTGACAGCATTTGTTATGCTTGCACGTAGATCAAATTAGTTTCCAATTTGTGCCACGCCGACTTCTGTCTCCGCAAATCGACAAAAATTTAATAATAAGCGTAAAGCTAGAGTCACGAATTTTGCTATACACAATACAAACTTTAGTCTTTGTGATTCCTGAAAATTTGGTTGCGATCATATAAAAACTGGCGAAGTTATTAAGAAAACAATTTTGTATGGGAGAAAACTTATTATGAGTCTAAGTCGCTTTGGCTGGTATATTTTATTTTTATTTTTATTCTATATCATATATTGAGTGTGGTACAATATTAATATTCCAAATACACCATCTGGTATATTTTTAGTAGTTATGTGATATATTTTTGTAGTGAATTCGAGAAAAACACCGCAATATTTTGCTTTTATTCAAAATGGGTAGCGGGTATCTCATAGTCGAGCACACTCGACTGTAGTATTCTTTCTTGTTTATATATGAAATTACCCCTTTTTATACACGAATCGACTAGAATTTCAACCTAGGACTACCGGGAGGGATTTCCAACATTTTAAAAAATAAGAATAGAATCCTTGAATTTGAGGTGTTTTCGTTCTTGAAGTGGATTTATTAATCACAAAATGATGTTTGAAGAACAAAATTTTGTTTTATTATTATTATCTCAACTTATAAGACATTCATTATGATTTTGAAGTTTTTTAACCATGATTTTTAAGAAACATGTTTACAATCTTCAAATCCTAAAAATCTCATTTTAAATTTTTTTTTTTTGATTTTAAAAATTGTTATTCAAGATGTGCAATTTAACTTCTTCTCTCTGTTTTATGCTTTGCAACTCTGATGTATTATTTTATTCAATTTAAGCGCTGTTGCTAATGAATTTTAGTATATATTATGTATACAATTTTTGTAATAAATTTGTTGCTTTGTCAATTTTGGAATCTAGAATAACTTTCAAACGATTGACTGTTATTATCTGAACCTTACGCAATTATAAGTGAAGTAGACAAATGATGAAATAAATAATACATGTTGTGAAATGTCTTTGTAGAAGTTATCTCCGACCCAATAAACTATATATATTCTAGATCAGCATCAACAGACTGTCTCGTCTGTATATAGCCATATCCGTCTGTTCTTCTGTCCCCCTATCTGTCTGTTCGTCATTTCGTATGAATTCCTAGATCTCATAGACAATAAGAGATAGAGATACAATATAACAGCACTTGCTATGTTTGAATGCATATTAAGCTTGTTTTAAAGTTTTGTCGCGCCAACTTTCGCCCCAACGAATCGATAAAAATCGCATAACAAGCGTAATTTTGAATAAAAATTAAAATGAAGGTACAAAAGAAAATCGTTTATATGGGATAAAACGTCTACTTACTACTAATCTTATTTGCTTTGGTTAGCCATCTGGGATATTTTGAATGTAGTACAGTATCAATATTCTCGAAATAGTGGGTATTTCACAGTTGAGCACACTCGACTAAAGCTTTCATACTTGTTTCTATTACGATTGTTAGTTTTTTTAGTTTACCGATCAAAACTCTCCGGATCGCTCAAAATTAAATTTTCAGATGTGCAGAGTCGAAACAGTAATGAGAGAGTAATAAAGAGAGGATAACTAACATCACGAGACAGTTGTTAGAATAGCTGAGAGAGCATAAAGGGAATATGTGTGTGTGTAGGCACTTATTGTACTACATAACTAACATGATGATTAACTTTTCACAACAACTTATTCTTCAGAAGCAGCTAGCAGTGTAATTTTGAAATGTAAAATTCAATTGAGTGTGTCAGACTTTTTGTATTAACACTTCCATTCCGGAATTTTTCAAAGAAACTACTTAGAAAGTTTTGCTGGATATTTACTTAAGTTGAAGCTAGTCAACTTTTTTCTTCATTAGAAAGTTTTGTTGATTATTATTATTTTATTTACTATTGAAAGATATGACTATAAAATGTCTTAGTTGTAGAATATGCAAATGCATCGTACGTTCTAGTTTCATTATATTATATAAATAAATATTGAATTTCTAAAGACAAAACTGACTTGGAGCCAGACGAAAATTCAGTTCATAATTTGGCTTACCCTCGAGTTTGATGGATTTGTATCCCTTTAACTCGATGCTGGTTGTCTGTCCGTTTCGGCTATTTACTTTTATTATTATGGCTGCTCTTCTATTCCATCTATCTACATGAGTGAGGATACTATTGTGTATATTTTGTTTTCATTTCTATCTTTTGCCACTCGCGTTGTTGTTGTTGTTGTAGTTGTTGTATTTTTATGTTGATCGGAGACACAAGCAGTTTTTTTTATTGTGCTTGAACTCATATTTCCTTCTTCGGCCTTTTCGCTTTTTCTTCTCCCACCACTCCTATTTGCTCATCTTCCTCACTTTGGCATTTATTTATATTCATTTCCTGTTTTCACCGTTGCGTTGTCGGCGCATTTATAAATATAAATGAGTTCTGCTCGATGAAGGTTAAATTGAAATTTACTTTGTGCCTGTGTGATGGCTTGATCCCTATATAAGGATGAACAGGAACAGCGGGACACATGGTCCAATCCATTTTCCCTTTTCCACCCTGTGCCAATTGAGAATGGGTAAAATGATGTGCCAGACATAATGAGGACTCTCCCTGACTATATTTTGTCAAAAGAGAAGCTTATTATGCAGAAGCTTTTGGCTTGTCATCTCTATGGCTCTATGCTCTGACCGAGTTCATATTCAATGCTAGCTGCCTAGAGGTATCTAGTAGTCGGGCATCCTCAAAATTGATAATAAAAACATGTTGCAAACTTTTCGGCCTCTGCATTTCCCTTTCTTTGTGTGGTTTCATTTTAATTTTGATACGTAAATTCGGGACATCCCTTTTTTTGGGGCTAGTCTGGTTCTCACCGAGTGAGTTCCAAGTGTGAAAAGTTTGTCTGCCTGACTGCTTTTTGTTTGGCCTTATCATTTGTCAAAGGCGGCAAAAGAAATTGTTAAAATTGAATATTTACATAAATTTATTGAAAAAGGCACCGAACTTGCAAATGGATTTTTTAACATAGACTATGAAGTGATTCTTTCCAGTGATGAAATATTTGTCCCTTTCGAATTGTGATCAATCTAAAATAAATTAATCGCTTCTGCTTAAGTTGTGACCAATATTCATAGTTATACATTTTGTACTGCTAATCCTAAGAGAACACAACTTCGTGGAGTCATGTATTAAATTAATGCGAATTTGGGATAAATATTAAAAGCACTTTCACTTCATTTTTGCAACCGCAAGCTTGGGAAAATGCGATAAATGCCACAATGCCAAAGAGGTGGAGTACTTACTCTCGCAATTGAATTATGCCCCCGTCCCCTGTTTGGGCTCATATGTACAGAGATACATACATATAGAATACATTTTGGGCAGACAACAGCAGGATGCCAATAAATCGCGAAGCTTAAGCGATGTCCATAAGTCAAGCTGCGCGAATCGGTCGAAGTCCAGAACGGAAGCATAAATCTCATCGACACTAAAAATCAGATATGCGTTATGAGCTCGACCAGCATTTATGCAATGAGTGGGAGTGCGATTGGGTGGTGGAGTGGGGGAGAGGGGGAGAGAAGTTATGTCGCCATTAATGTCGTGTTATGAAAGTAATTTTCTTAAATTCGCATATTAAACGTTTTGGCCATTAATAATGGACATAGGGAAAGAGAGCAGTACAGTACGCCAAGGATAGCATGAGCAGAGTAAAGCGGAAAGCGGAGAGCGGAGAGAGAGTGCAGGGAGAGTGCAGGGAGAGTGTTGGCCATAATAAAGGCAAAAGCCGGAATGAGGATGAGTGGAAAAGCAGAGAGAATAACAAACATGAAAATGCTGTGCATGTTCCAAATGATCGCTTCAATAACCACAAAAACCATAAGAAACAGTCGGGGAGTCGGAGGGAATGGAGCAACACAGGACGAGGAAGAGGACACAGAAATGGAGGGTGAGCGCGACAAGGAGAAGAAGAAGACGAAGACGAATAAGAAGAAGGACGAATGAATGAATGAATAAATGAATAACGCCCGAAATGACGAACCAACGAACCAACTGGCGGCTGCCATGATAGACTGCCCCGAAGAGCGGAGTAGAGGCCACCGCCACATTGGATACGACTGCTGTGTTAGCTGGCTAGCTTGGAAGCTGGACCTTGTGCCGCTTTTGCACATGATAAAAATTTATTTAGACCAAATAGAAAAGAATGAGACTAGCGGGAATAATAAACTACAACGAGCCACACAGTTGAGTTGAGTTCGGTTCAGCTGTGTTAAGTTTGACTCGGATTCGCAAACAGAGTGGGGTGAGAGGGGTTCAGGAAATGCCGAGGCAGCTATTGACGGTCCATTGTCTAGAGTGGCTCATACACTAGCACACACGCACACACACACACAGTCATATAGTCTCACATACATGTAGTTGTCGGTCAGGCATATCATATGAGTGCATGTCAGGAGCGATTTCGCCAGTTTGAATTGCTTGTGCTGGCAGCGATGCGACAGCTGCCTTCATGCAATAAAATGTGTCTATAAAATGCTACCATTTTCATTTTGTTTTATTCTTCTGACTGTGCTGAGAGTATACTAGAAAAGTATTACATCTTTAAATAGTTTCATATACTACACATATTTAGAAAAAAAAAAACAAAAGGAAACATGATACCACGAAATGATTATAAAATATTTTAAGACCCAAAAGTATTACATCACTTAAAGATTGCGAAGCTTAGAAAACTTACGCAAACACTTTAGATTTTGATATTTGTTACATGTTTTCAAAGTACTACTATTATAATTTAAACGAAAACTTTATTTAATGAAATTTATAGTTTCCATTTAAATAAAATAGGAACTGAAGTGGATCTCATATATGCTGCATATCTTAGATATTTTCCATTGCTTTGCCCCTTTTCCTGTTGCTGTTAGTGTGTTTGGCTATTGGTTGGTAGATAGGTCTCTCGACCGTCCGACGTTTCCGTTTCCGGCGCCTGTACGCCATGTTGATTTTGGCTCGCTCTTTGTTGTTGTATTTCTTTTGTGTCCTTCAGTGCGACTGTGGGTAGATGGATGTCCGAGTATATACATACATACATATATCTATATGTATGTCTGTATGTACATACTATACATATACATATATATTAGTGATTGTTCTCTGGGTTAATGCGCGCACTCGACTGTGAGCAAATTGCTCAAGTGTAGTTGAAGTTCAGTTTCGTTCTTGTTTTGTGCGATATTTAAAAATGGAACGTACACAAATTTTTTTTGTTCGTAATTGCCGCTTGGACCATTTGCTTTATCATCACCGCCATCGTCATCATTAACGTTTCATTAATTATCGTTGTCATTATCATCATTATGGGATGTATTATCAGCTGCTATATTAGAATTGCTCGCACATTGACACCTTCATCTTCTTCTTTTGTCCCTCCTTTGTGCATCGCCCTTCGCACTTCGACTCGCTTATCGCACGGCCATTTTGTCGCTTATTGTAATGTCTTACATCCTTATCATTATTTTCACTCCCATTTCCCTTTCCATTCGAAGTTCTTCATCTGTACTGCATTCTCCATCTCCATCTCCATTCTCCATTCTCTATCCCCCGTGTTCCATTTCTCATTCTATTTTATTCTAGCGACGACACTCAGCGGACGCGTTGACAATATGACAAAGGAAACCGAAGAGAAAAAAGAATTTGAAAGTAAATTTCATTGCTTTTGTTTTGAATACTCTTTCGGGTGCATCTAATATAGACAACAAATTGGGGCTTGCATATAACAGACTGAGAATATTCTGCTAAGCAAACCTATTCAGAAACATTAGAGGACTCTAGTTGGAAAGAGTATAAGGAAAAAGGTCAAATGAAACTTAAAAATTGGCCAGGTAGCGCTTCCATTGATTTGCCAGGGAATTTTCTTGTATTTTTGTCCTCATGGTCGTCTTCACCCCGAGAATCCCATTCACAATTTTATCTCTTTGCCTAGACTGTGAACCTTTTGCCTTTTTCGAGTTAGTCAGTATCTGTTGCAACCTTCTTTGGTATCACCTTTTGTGTCTATTTATTAGCGCCACCTTTCTCTTGTCAGCATTTCTCTTTCCCTTACCCGTTTCCCGTTTCAGTTTTCTTTTTGTTGCTCAAGTTACCTCGGAGTTTGCTGTGTGCCTCGTTTTGTATTTGCAAATCATTATTATTTGCATCTGAACATTTTTTATAAATTGTATATTTTCGTTGCTTTCTTAGTGGAAAGGTATATATAACTTGCCTTTGCCTTTGCCTTTCTTATGTCGTCTGTCAAATTTTGTACCCTAATATTTTCTATGTTTGTTGCTTTCTGTTGCTTTACTCGTAGTGAGCGACGCAACGAAGCATTTCCTTCGAATTTTCCTTGCTTACGGCAAATTTTTATCGAACTCTGACAATCTACTCGTACTCCAGCAATACTCTTAGATAGGGGTTCGCTGGGTGGAGAGCCAGTTAAAGGACTTACCGGAAATTGTAAATTTTTGTTTGTTGCTACTGCTTTATCTGCAAGGCTACTTGAAATGGGGTATGGCGGATTGGAAGAAGGGTTTGAATATGCGGCAAGACGAGACGATATGGACTTTTGGGACTCGTCGATCTATTGAAATAGTTGTTACTTGTCTCGGTTTTTATACCCGCTACCCATAGGGTAGAAGGGTATTATAACTTTGTGCCGGCAGGAAATGTATGTAACAGGTAGAAGGAGGCATCTCCGACCCTATAAAGTATATATATTCTTGATCAGCGTCAACAGCCGAGACGATCTAGCCATGTCCGTCTGTCCGTCTGTCTGTCTGTCCGTCTGTCCGTCTGTCCGTATGAAACACTGGATCTCAGAGACTATAAGAGATAGAGCTATAATTTTTTTTCGACAGCATTTGTTATGTTTGCACGCAGATCAAGTTTGTTTCAAATTTTTGCCACGCCCACTTCCGCCACCGCAAATCAAAAAAATCGAATAACAAGCGTAATTTTAAAGTTAAAGCTGTGAATTTTGGTATATATAATAATAACAATAGTATTTATGATTCCTGAAAATTTGCTTGCGATCAGATAAAAATTGTGGAAGTTATTAAAGAAACACTTTTGTATGGGACAAAACGGCCACTTACGGGGGGTCTCAAATGCTTTGGCCGACAATCTGGTGTATTGTGCCGTCTATGGTATATTTTAAATGTTAGTATCACATCGTTATACCAAATATACCATTTGGTATATTTTTAGTATTTTGCAGTAATTTTTTTTTTGGTATATTTTGAAAATAATACCGCAATATTTTGCTTTTATTCAAAAGGGGTAGCGGGTATCTCACAGTCGAGCACACTCGACTGTAGTTTTCTTACTTGTTAATATACAATCCTTCTCTCATGTGAGTTATTCAATGCACTCCAGACAATGCAACAAATCATGCGAGCTCCTGGAAATTATGAAACACTTTTCTTTGTAGTTAGCGCTGGATAATATAATTTTGCAAAGCTATTTATCTTTCTTTTTGGAAACAGATTGAAAATTTACTTTAATTAAATTGAGTTTGAATTCAATTAAATTAATTTTATTTCCTAAGAACGTTTTTAGAATTTAATACAATAAACGAATGTGATGTTATATTAGAGGAGGTTAATTATAAACAAACATCAACTTTTTCGTCCGCTGGTCCATTTCTGCATTCCTTAGCATACCGATAGCTTTATACTCTATTTAGAAGAAGTGTATTTGCTTCAATGATGCGCTTTTTGTAATATTTATACCATAGGCGCATCATTTGAAGAACTGTTTAGGAGGGAAAAAGTAAACAAACTCTGTCAGGAATAAGAAGAATCTTAAAGAATTTAAGCATCCGAAAACTAAAGATTTTATAAATTATACGATACTGATGGCGTTCAAGAAATAGAAGATCATTAATTAATTAATTAGCTCGGCTTATTTCCATTTTGCATCATAATTAGCAAGTCGCTCTGCAACAATTACATTTTTATACCCGCTACCCATCGGGTAGAAGGGTATTATAACTTTGTTGCGGCAGGAAATGTATGTAAAGTATATATATTCTTAAACAGCATCACCAGCCGAGACGATCTAGCCATGTCCTTCTGTCTGTCTGTCTGTCCAACTGTCCATATGAAACATTGGACCTCAGAGACTATAAGAGATAGAGCTCTAATTGTTCTAATTGTTCCAATTTTTTCCGCTTTCTTACTTGTTTTTAAATATATCAACAAATTTGCGATACGAGCTCATTAAGCTCGATTAGCCATTTTACACGCAGCCTCTTATGGAATAATGCGGCTGAAGATTCTACTTATCGGGCATTTTCTTCTTCTTCCTGACCAGGCAAAAAGGGGTAGCGTCGCAAAGAAAGCGTCGCAAAGAAAGGTTAAATTTAAATAATATTCAAATCCAAAGTACTTATTATGAATTCAAAACGTGTGAATTGAGTACTTTCAATAATATAAACTAGAGTAGAAATGACAGATGAAATTCACAAAAATCAAATAAATGTAATTCATTCAGAGATTTAACCTACAACTAAAATATCATCACACAAAATTGATCGAAATGTGTAAAAATGTCTAAAAGCTAGCTGAATTATGCAATTGGCATAATTATGACATGTAACTTTGAATGGAAGTGTAATAAGAGCTCAAGATGACGCTTTCGAAGTGTTGCCTTAAGTAGTTGATAACTGAATGGTCTTACCTTAAGTCAGTTTACTTGGGAATTTCTACATCTGTGCGTATATATTTGTGGGCGTATCGACACTTTACAACTCGATAATTGCGGCTTCAATTTGACTTTAACAAAACTTTGTTCAACTTTTAACTAGCTCTTCTGCCTCTTCCCACTCTTTCACCCATATTTTTCGGAAAAACTTTTCAATGTACTCGTGCTCAACTGAGGTTTTTTTCTCCATTTGGAATTCTTTTAGCTGGCGATCCGGGTCCAAGGAAAATGTTCGAAATGTACTTCAGCTATGAGAATGTCTAGTTGGACAGCGGGAGAAGTGAACCAGAAACCAGCAGAAACCGGACGGGCTAAAACTGCAGCGACTGCGGCGACTGGCGAAATCTGCAAACCAAATCCAACTTAAGCCACATCAAATTAAAATCAACAAGCGCAAGGAGAAAAATAGCCGAAAATATTAAAAAAAAGCACGAGCAAACTGCAGCTTTTGGCCAAAAAGAAATTACAAAACCATACATACCTATATATATAAGTATATAGTATGTATAGATATATTAAGGAGAGACAGAGAGATGTGGAGAGAGAGAGCATGAAAATGAAGTGCAATAAAAGTCAAATGGTCACGTTAACAATGTGGAAAATTTTTATGGCGCTGGTTCTGCTGCTCGCCCAGGCTCTCGTAATGCCGGTCACATTAGCACACCAACACTCTATGTCCGGTGGCGGAGGAGGAGTTGGAGGAGGAGGAACAGGAGCTGCCACAGGACACAACGGTGCAGTGTCCATGGGCATGGGCATGGGAATGGGAATGGGCCTCGGCATGGGCTTAGGTGCCGTTGGCTCCGGACTGGGCAAAGATGCACACGGTAAGTTTGGCTCATGCTTTTTGTTTTCTGATTATTTTAAATGGCCAACCAGGCTACAACGGACAACGCTGTCTGCTTCCTTGGCTCTGACTCTGACTGTGACTCTAGGGAAAGCCGAGGTGCTCCAATAAATAAATTTAAATATTTAACTAACTCTCGGCTCCGCGTATGCCAAAAACTTTAACACCCCGTTGTCAGCCTCTAGAAATAGGGCAAGTGAACACTGGAAAATAGCGAGATGCAAGTTGCAAGTTGCAAGTTGCAAGAGTCCTGCTCTGGCACGTGTCCGGGCATTTATGATTTCATTCCACTTTATGTGTTTGAGCAACCTGCTGCACACGGCTTTCGACCATTGCCATTTCTCCGTCGGTGCTCCACTCGTTCAGCTAAACACTGCATTAGCGCAGAGCAAACGTTTATGGGAATTTTGACAAGTTGAGTGGTGGTACATACATAACATAGATAGAAAGACAATAAGATGGCTTGTATCCAAGTTAGTTGAATTCTGCTAACTTACCCATTAAACAAATATGAATTTCACAGAAAAATGTCGAGTGAAAAACTTTTGTGCTTATTGGGATTATGTGTTTCATAGCACTTGCTCTTTGTAGTTCTTGCAATAGTTAGTTGGTGAGAGGTGAATCGGATAACTAAAGTACATCTGAACTATAAATTTCGAACAACGATTTCTAAATGATATGGATTATCGTAGGAACTATGACAAAACACTATTCAATTTAAGCAACAACATTTCACTTCAATCTGAGAGTGAAATTGCTTTTTAAATGTCGAAAAAGTTGTATCGCTGAGAAAATCACAAGCTTAGGGATTCACAGCGCAGTAAAAGAGCAAAAGACAAGTTGATTGAAAAGTTGTTACTCACCTGACAAATGCAGCTCTCTCTTAACTTGGAGTTGTCCAACTCAGCTTATCGCTGGTTAGATTCTAGCAGGGAAAGTGTTGTTCGTTGCCATTGAGCGCGCCTGCTCCGGTTCTTTCTCAGGTGACTTTTGGGCAAGACACCTTAGTTTCAAGGGGCAAGGGGCAAGGGGCAATCGACAAGCTCTTCGAGCTTTTTAACAAAAGTACCTTGCCGAACGCTTGGCTATTTATTATACCCGGGCCACTTTCGGGCCACACACAACATGTGCGGGTATGCAAGTGGAAAACTGCGTAAATCATTTCTGCTTTATGCTCTCTGTAAGCTAGACAATGTCAACAAACTGCAAAGACAGCAGGGACTGAGGAAGAGAGCGAGAGAGAGAGGGCCAAGATGGGGCAGCACCAGACAAGCATTAAAACACATTAAAAAGTAGCTAGAGTGGGTGAGCGGGGTGAGAGACTCGTAAGAGTTGAGGACAATCTCTTGCCAGCCAAAAACTTTGGGCGTTTAGAAAAGTGTCAAGCATTTTATCACATGAAGCAAAGTCCACAACAGCGGCAAAAGCACAGCACAGTACAGTAGCAGTGAGATGAAGCAGCGTTAGGCCATAATAAATCTCGAAGGAGCAGCGGTCATAGAAAGAGAACGAACTCAGCGAACTGGGAGTAGATGAAGTGGGACAGCGTTGTAATGCATTGCAGCTAAGCAGGCGCCTAAAAGTATGCAACGAGGAGTAAACAGTGACTGGCTAACAAACTAACACACTGTCGCTCTCGCTGGCTGACTGACTGACTGAATAGCAGACTGACTGAATGACTGAATGACTGGTTGGCTAGCTGACTGAATGGCTCAGTGACAGTTGCCCATTTGGTAAGTTTGTTCGTACAACCGAAAAACTTGTCAACATGTTGAGTGCAGCAGTTGCCGCCTCCGGAAAACGTCACCACAGTTGCCGGTTACTAAACTTTGTATAAAAAAGAAACAAAAAAACCAAAAAAAAGAAAAAGGAAAGCTGTCGCGTGTTTGTTATTTGCGGGTTCATGTTTTTTTTGTTGTGGATTATGCGCACAGGTTCACAGGTCCTGAGAGATTTGAAGCCCAGGTAGTGAGTAGATTTCGGGATTTTCAGCATACTCGTATAAACAAAGTTTGCTTTAGTACTTGTATTTGGGGACTTGCTAATTGCATTTGACGCATTGCCTTGAGTTCATTTTGAGACTCTCAGCACTTTCCTTTAGATGCCACGAATCTCAAATGTTTGTTGCTAATACCCTCAACATATTATTCTTCTTGTACTTGTTCCGAGCTCTAAAATGTTTGAACTATTAATCTTTCGGCAAATGCTCTCTGTCTTAGTGGAAATCTCCAGTCGTGGGTTAGGGCTGACGGCAGGTTGTTGATGAGTATTCAGTGAATTTTTAAATATCATTAGCTTGGATTGACAAGCGTCTGTTTGTCAGGTGATTTGGCAGCATCTGCAGCCCTAATTGATTAAGAGTGAAGTGGGCGGAAAGAGGTTGCACACTTTTCTCCTTAGCTAAAGAGAGAAAGCAGAAAGTATTTGACAACAATTTCATGTTGATGGACAAGTATATACCTCTCATAAAGCATTCGACATTGTTCGAAATCATCAGCCTGATGAAATACTCATAATATATTAGGAAGCCTCTCATGGTGCAGGTAAAGAGTATGTCCTAGTCCGGTATTGTCATGATTCACTTATTGTCACTGGGGCTAGCATGGTATGTTGTGACAAAAAGCAAATTACGTCGCTTATCTGCACAATTTACGTGCTTGGGCACAAAGGACATCGCTGGCGGGTCCTACGTCCTTTATTTGTCGTCAGGCTGCTGCTGCTGCTGCTTTAGCGGAACTGCATTTCTTTCGTCTTTGTGCAGAGAAATTGTGAATTTCGCCGCGCGCAAATTTCGCCAACATCAAATGCAGCGCGTGCTTCAAATTCAAAAGGATTCAAGCCAAAAAGTTGTAAAACAAAAGCCCAAGAATTTCAAAAAGGTGCCTGAAATTCGACAATAAGGATGTAGGATAAAGAACGCAACAGAGTTCGGAATACAAAAGAGCGTCACTCCCACCACTTGCAACCATTAGAAAAACGCAGTTTTTCCCCACCAAATCCATAGAAACTGCAAGTTTTCCTTCCTCTCACCCAGTTGCAGAGATGTTGTGCGTGCATGTGTGCCTCGCTTATACTACATTTGCAACAAAATTCTAAAGAGCCTATAGGCCACGACTACAGGCTACGGCTAAAGGCTGTCACCAGCAGCTGACTGGGACATGGCTCGTGGAGTTTGTGTGGTGAACACGATAACTTTTTCGGGGAGGGGCGCGAACTTCTCTCCCATTTTTGTGACTTCCATGTACCATAAATTATTTCATGTTATTATTACATTACTCGTACAATGCGAGTGCACACCTACCGAAGTGTACGGGTTGAGCTCGTATAATTTACGCCAAGTCCGAAGGTAAAAACCCGACGCGAAAAGCAAATATTAAATTTTACATGTATAGCCTTACGTTGCCATTACATGTTGTATTTTTTTTGGCTATTCGACTATTGTGCAATATTCATGACCTCAGTTGCGGCTGTTAAACAGACTTGAATTTCCAAACTGATTGAACTATGGCTACTTCTTATCCAATTATATAAACTTCTCAAAAGCTATTACGATTAACGAATAATGAATGCTTCAACCAATTGTGTCTTGTCTAAAAGTGTGAAATCGATACAGGAATATAATTAAATGCATCCTAATGCAACATTTAAGATGTTCCATTTACTATTAAGTTGTAATAAATCAATTAAAAATAGAGCAAGTTAGAGAACCGATTTTATGAAACTTTATATTCCAAGCCCCTTTACGGCGCAGGCTAAATAAAAATGTAATTTTAATTGAGGAGCGGGGGGAAGGTTGCACGATTCAGGACGTTAACCCATTTGTTGATTATTATGATTATTCCCGCTCGTGTTTAGTTTTTATTCCTACGCTGCTTTTATAATTAATATTTATGATGGTCAACAGAGAGGCAGAGAGTAAACGGACTTTGCAGTCGCTACAAGTTCGAAGTCCGGCAATGCACGATTTCTCTATCGTGTGGACGAGTAATTATGTAATAATTAACTGTACATTAACTATTTGTAACCATGAAATTCCGTACAAGCAACGACTCAAACGTGCTTACTTACATGGCCTGAGCATGGAAAAGGAAACAAACAAACAATACAATAAAATACAATTCATATATTTTGGTTTCATTTTGTGACGCAAGTTAAGCACGAAGGATGTCATAGCTGTTTTTAAATGCCCTTATGGAAATTTTCATTCTAGTCGATAGCTTCAAGACCCTCTAATATGATGAGGAAGTATAAAATTATATTCATAAGATAAAAAATAAGAGTTCGGACTCAATATCAAAGTTCATATTTTAATTTTTATACCCGGCCTTCTGTTCGTCTGTCTCTCTATAAGATAAAAACATATAATTTCTTTTTTGATAGTGTTTCGTATTTTTAAACGCAGGTCAAGATTGCATCAAATTGTTATCACGTCCAATTAAAGCGTAATCTTAAAGATCGTAGAACTTATATCATTATTATTTATTTTATACTCTATGATATATTTTGATTGCAGTTCTATATTAATATACCAAAAAAAGCCTTTGATATATTTAATTATTTTTATAGTATATTTGTAGATATTCTACGACTTTCGGTTTTTTTACTTGTATTTTAACTAAATTAAATTTAAGTCAAACTCTATTTGAATTAAATACATTTTTTTTAATGTTTTTTTGTTTAGATTTCGTTTGAATTTTCGTAAAATGAAAAGCAAACTCCTTAAACAGATTAGAGTGCATTGCACATATTTATGTTTATTTCTTCCTCGATTTATAAGTTTATCTGAACACTCAATGTAAAGGGGGCAACACTGCGTATGCGTTATGACCATTAATTGCGTGTGCTTGCCGTCAGTATCCATAAATCTTGTTTATATGTTTTTGTGCGATTTTTATGAGTTAGTATTTTATACGAGTTCATTTTCGGCCAACCAAATAGTTTAAATAATTGGCAGTAAATTCGAGAAGGAAAAACATTCGTTCGGAAAATGTAAATTGAAGGAGATTGGAACCGAGGGAGAGTAAAGTTGCGGCTGCGGCTGCGGCTGCGGGTGCGGGGGTGCGGAAATGGGAAATGCGTTGGTCACGCGTCACACTCATTCCTTGGGTGCCTCTCTCGGAGAGGTCTCTAATCTAATTTAAGCTGCCATTAGTGTTTAGCATTCTGAATGCCTCACAAATGTTGCGCCCCATCTCCTGAAGAACTCCATCAATCAAAGGCTACGCTACGCAGTTTGCATGTGTCCAAGTCTGCGAACAGAGGCCAACCGAAGGGGGCAATGAGAAGCGAGGAGGGGGAGGGGAATGTGCGTGTTGCGCAATTTAAGTTGTGAACTTGAGCAAGACACGCGCTCCATTTGGGTTAATTCTAAGCCGCGCGATTGACTAAAAATATTCCAGTCGCTTACTATGAATACACTCAGAAGCTATCCATTTATGGCATGTATTTGCTCCATGTGCGGTTGTTTCAAGACGAACTGAATCGTAGTTGCCTAATGAGAAATGATGAATGAAATTTATCATTGTTAGACTAAGTGAAACATGCTAAGCTTGACTACATTTAATCTACTTTTTATGTAATGTAGTGACAGACACTCTTCAAACCTTATTCCGTTTAACCGCCTTTAAAGGCTGCTAGTTCACTGATTTGATATGTGTATACTTTAAATAATAATTATATAATAATGGTGATGACACAGCATTAGCGAGAGACTCTTTGACACATTCGGAAGCCTCATCAATTACTTAAAATTCAGGTTTCATGTTTACAAACATTTCGTGTTCTTTGTCGTTAGGCGACACCAAAAAAAAGACGTGCCATATTTGGGTAGCGAAAGATGGGAGATGGGACTGATTTCTTATTGTAGTACTTTGAAGTAATTGATTTTTAAACTTGACACCTTCTGCTAAGAGGCTTAGTGATGGAAGCTCGACACCCAGCGATAACCTGCGAGACCTTTGAGACCTTCCGCTTAAGCATTGTTTGGAATTGACGCTTTTGTTATTTCCAAACATGGAAGCCAGACAGGGCCCCCGCCTTGGGCTGTCTTGAGTATTTTTTGCTTTACAAATATACAAAGGATGGCTCAAAGATGTACAAGTAGTTGTGCTTTCAGTAACATGATATGACTCATTAGCGAATTCGACAGGTGGCTGGACAGGTGTGGGATGGAATGGATATAAAATGGTGAATTAGTTGAGTGTTTTGCGTGTATTTGATTACAAAATGAAAGTTCGCAATTGCAAATTCAACGACATCGGCAATTTAAGTGTCAGTCAGTCAGTCTTGCGTCCTTCTCGGCTGCAATTAGATTTAAGTGCGACGAACACTGGCAAATATGAACAGGAAAATGCTTTTAATTTATTGCGACACTAATATACATTAATGTCTTGGCCAACTTCAAAGGCGTACTAGGTCAAGGCGGGGTTGAGGTTGCTTGCTGGGTTGTGCCCGAAGAAACCCAACCAGACAATTAAAAGTCCATGGCCCGTAGAAATGTTAATGACATTTCGCACCAGGCAAAGCTCAGCTGCGCATCCACTTGGACATCTCAGGCAGCCACACGCAGCACGAGAGTCCGGACAGCCAGAGTCCGGGAGTTCGGGAGTCAAGAGAATTGGAGCCCAGTCGAGTGCCAGTCGAGCTGAGCTCACAAGTCGCGGCAGTCTGCACAAATTTGAAACTACTGTAATTTGCATATTTTAAGTTGACTTTTATTGCATTAAAAATGGCAGTGGCTTTGCCATTTTGGCCGCAGCTGTAAAACTGCCATTCCCAAACCGAATAGCCTAAGACGATGGCAACATCAACTGGCAAATGGCGAATAGAGAATGGTAAATGACCGACCGACCATCAGCACCGTGGAGAGGAAATCGACAAAATTGATTATTAAAACGGATCAGACATAAAATATACTATTACCTATTTCTAATTTCAAGCATTCTAAGCAGTTTATGAATGGCAAACAAATAATAATGGTTAGAACCCTATGCACTTTGTAAATGTTGGACCACGGTGCACAATGTCGTTTGAATTTGTCGCATGTAAAAGTGGTAGAAGACAGATTACAAAAATACAATTAAAATGCTTGACTGCAAATTAACTGCAGTTTAAATAAAATGCTACGTTTGCCGGAAAAGCATTGGATAGAAGAAAACCAGCTACATCGTTCAATCTCTCTATCTCTCTCTGTACCCTAGTCTACTCAAAGCTGCTTGTTTTCTTTAGCGGTTTTGTGGTTTAGGGTTTTACGTTAAGTATACGCACAGTGTGCTGAGCCAAGTTGTGGCAGCATGGTTTGGGTCCGAGTTGTTTTACCTGCAGTCGAATCTGTTTACTTAAGGTGTGGCTTGAAGTGGATTTTGCAATTTGTTAGACTTCTCCTCGGACGGGTGTTGTGGACAACCTCGTCTTCGTCTTCGTGTTCGTCTTCGTCATTATCATTATCATTATCATTACCATTATCATTACCAACAGCAGCTGCTTGGCTGCATAGTGGCAGCTAATATTGCTCTTGTTGCGTTGTCATCGTTGTTCTCGCTGCTTGCGGCTGACCTAGAAACTTAATTTAAAAAGAAGGAAACACACGAGTTTTTCTTGATAAGCTTTATTTTGAATAAACTACGGCAATGCTTAGTATGACCACGAAAAGGCTACTAGTATATATTACCAGCTAAATTGTCTCGCTTAAGCATATTGTACGAAGTCTAATGCGATCGCGTCTTAGCTGCTTCGGTTGAAAATCTGAAATATTTTGTACTCCTTGGTGTATTTTGAATGCAGTACTTCGGTTTTTTCGCTGTATATAAATTCGGTATATTTTATTCCGCACTGTTTTGCCATGCTTTAAAATGGGTAGCGGGTATATCACATATCTCAACTATAGCTTTCGTAGTTATTTTAGCATGTATCTCATTCATGTATCTCCATGTATGTGCCCTCAGTTAAGTAAAACTCTTTTCAAGGAGAGTAGTTAAATTATTTATCATTGTCATTTTAATCTCGGTTTTAAGCTTTCAGTTGACTCTTAAATTAAAGAAAGAAACTATATCGACATTTAATATTAAAGCATTGAAAGTAAAAGCATTAAATAGTAAAATGTAATCGATCTGTCTTGGAATGTTGTTTTCCTTATACAAGTATAGACCAGCTCATCATCTGTTGTTGGGTCGATGAAATTGACAATTTAAATAAGTATGCTTCGAAATATATTTAGACTCTTCGACGCTCTTTTTCAGTCCCTTTTTATTTTGTGGCAGTCACTCTTGAATAGCGCAACCTCTTTGATCTACTTTGGTTGTTCACATACATATATTAAATTATAGAAATGCCAGTGCCCTTGGCTACCCACGAATTGAGATGCGGTGCAAAGGCGAAAGCAAAAGCAAAAGCACAAAGCCACGCCCACTATAAATAGCACATCGTGTTGGTAACTCAACAAAATCGTGGCTCACTTTTCTGGGCAGTCGTAAAAAATGGCAGCAATGAAACTTTAAACTCAAAGGCAGAGTGTGCAAAAGTAAAAGTAGCAGTAGCAGCAGCAGCAGCGAAAGCAGCAACTGTATATAAATTTTTAATAAAGTTTTGCGCTAGAAACTGTTATTTTTAGCCAGACATCGAGGATGACGACGCAGCATCCATAGCCACAGCCACAGTTAGAGTCGGGGTGGCAGAAGCAGATAAAATATGACATTTATGGCGACTGAATACGTAAAAGTTGAACGCACCCGTTGAGAAGCAACCATAGGAGCAGCGGCACTTTGTATTTTATGTGGCTTATATAAGGTCTGAGGGTTATAGGTGGCTGCTTGCTGTTGCTTTTTTCGGCTTAGGGTGGTGGAAGCATCAATTCGCTAGTTACTCATAGCGAAAGATCTCAGCGGGTAGCTCGACAGCAACCGGCGGAGACTTTGATTGCGGTTTATGCTCGCGGGTGTTAGAAATTGTCAGTGCAAGTGCGGTGGAAGCTCCGATTAATGCTGTATTCCCTTTTCAAGTCAAGGGATGTGGGTTAGGATGATAGAATGCGTTAGAAAGTCTGTCTCTAGAATCAAATCATTTGTACATCTGATAACTATACCAAAGTATTATAGACATTACAGATATTCAGCCACGGCAGCTAAAACCACATTTAAGTATTTTATAAGTACTTTCCAAAAATATTTAATTGTTAGGCACCAAATTATTGCACTTGGTGTGCCAGTACAAATAACAAATTCTATCAAAAAACTTATGTCTCTATCTTTCATAGTCTCTAAAATCATTGTGTTCATACATTCAGGCGGACAGAAAGACAGACATACAGACGGACATGGCTAAACCGTCTCGGAATATAATTTACTGTATATACTTTATGGATCGGAGATGCCTGTTATATACATATTTCCTGCAATCACAAAATTATAATACCCTTCTATGGGTAGCGGTATAAAAAGATCCTGATACTCGTATTTATGCTCAATTGAAGGCGGTGTATCGTTTTTAAGAGCTGAGCAATGCCTTAATCATTTCTCGAATAACAGGATGAGCATTTACCGAGTCTTATTAAATTTTTGTCGCCTTGTCGCCTTGTCCCCATAAAGCACTTGGTAAATGTAAATTACACATGAGCAAACACACAAAAGCTGGAATAATATTTGAAGCCAACACACATCCACACACACACACACACACACACACATACGCACACACCCACTTACTCAGATACAAGTACGTACACACACAGCGCACAAAGGACATTTATGGCAACACCTTCTAATCAAGCAAAGAGCTTAAAATAAAGTAAAGCAAAGAATGAAATGAAAGATATTATGAAATTTCAAACACACCCTCAAAGAGCGCACACAAAGTTCGCGTGTATGTGTGTGTGTGGGTGTGTGAACGTGTGAGAACATGCATGTATTTGTCTATGTGCATGTGTATGTGGGCTTGACAGCTAGCCTGTAGACTGACACTGAGACTGGTAGACTGGCAGAAAGACAGCCCCGTTTTTGGTGGGATACAAGACTAAGAAAAAATATTACATACATAACTGTCAACTGGCTGGTTGTCTACAATGTGTAGAAAATCGTCCTCCCCCTCTCCCACACACACACACACATACACATACACTGTACATTGTGGAAGGGAATCTCTTTTGCTGCTTGATAGCACCTTACCACTTTGTGCGTGTTTGTTAATGAAATGTTTGCCTTTCGCATTTAGTTACGCTACGTTAGACACTTTTGCTTATTAGGGGTAAAGCGTAACTTAAATGCTACACAAGCTTGCCAAGGAATACACAAAAAGATCCCACTACGCCAACGCCAACGCTAAAGGCAAATGCTGAGTCGCCTAGACAAGACAAGGACATCAACAAAAACAAAAACAAGCACAAAAACGATAACAACGACTAACATTGTCCTTGCATTGTTGCTGCTTCTAATGGGAGAGAATCTAAAGAATTGTCTCTGAGCCCCCAGCTTACAGCAGTCAAGGTTCAAGGTTACAAACGTGGCTCAATTTGGAATTAGGTTTTCAGCCATACCATGTGTATGTATATAACATTCACATATATCTCTTCTTCCCCTTCTACCCTTCTTTGTTTCTCACTTTCTTTGTCAGACGCTGTATGATGGTAAGTTTTTCAGGCAATTAAAAATTTTAATTGTGCATATGTCACGTAGGAAATGGAATCCTTAAACAGGATAAATGGCGCCTGTACCAGACGCCTTTTTAAGTTTAATTGGATTTTAAGGGCAGCGCTGGGAGCTTTGAGTATTAGAACAATAAAGTTTAATTGAGCAGGCTATACTACATCGGAGCAAAAGTTACAATAGATTTCATATATCTCATTTAAAATAAGTCCGACTGCTCGGTTAAATAAGTGCTTGTAGTCTTAAAATAATATAAGTTTTTGTTAAGATGAGCTCATTCACATAATTTGTTTAATTCGCTTTAGAGCCAACGAAATTCTCTTCTATTCGTATGTCAAATGATTGTTCTGTTCGATTTCCACCCCATCAAAACATCTTTTGAATAGTTTTCTGTTTTTGTTTTAATTACGATCATATTAACTTTTACAATTTTTGAAATCAATCAAAATTTGTAAATGTTTAAAACAAGAAGAGTGTATCAATCTCTCAAGAAGAGAGGTATTAATTGGTCCCTAACAACATTAAGAAGTAGCAACGAACTGAAATTATAATATTAAAAGAAAGAAATCTAATATTCTTTGATGGTTCCTAAGAAAATGCCGAATGTGCCACATAGTGTAATAACTTAAAGCCCATTTAAGACTGACAGAATGTCTGAGTTCTGATGTTGAATGCTACATTAATAACCTGACACCTGGAACCTGTGAGTTCCAACGGCATCCAAAGATTTACTCACTGGCATACCAAAAATACTTTAGCGGCGAGCCACAGACTCAGCCAGGTCATAATCTTAAATCTAGGCGCTAAGATTACTACCCGGTAGGGCAAAACGAGAGCGAATGAGTGCTGCCTCGAAGGGGCGAGAGAGAGAGAGAGAGACGATATAGTAAGTGTGTGTATGCTAGAAAGGGAACTAGGAAACTATGCGAGTTTTGGGTGTTACGTCTGAGCTGCCGGCTTGGTTCAGCTTGGCGTGGCGTGGCGTGGCTTGGCCCAAATACACATAATGATATGCAAATGTGCATGAATAAGTGTGTTGAAGTGTGGAAGCGAGCGTCAAGCCACACATACTTGCACTGGCATAAGGAATTTACATATAGCCCATTGGTAAAGTTAAGGCAAGAACATCAAAGCAAGGCCATTTGCAGCTGCGTCAGCTAGTTAAGAGCCAAGCCAAATAGTCCGCCCCAGTCGAGGAAGTCGAGAAAGTCTCACCCCCACCCCAACTCGAATCCATTGCTGTTGCCTGCCTTTGGGGAGGCCATGTTCAACTACGCGCGTTAATGAAATGTGCAAATGTTCCAATTGACCATCGCGCATTTCGCATACTAAAAGCTGAGAGGGTTTCTCCCACTTTCGTCGCTGTTCGACTGGGGCCACTCATTCGGTCATTTGCATATTAAAAGATTTTGTCGCACAAAACCTAAATCTGAAGATAAAACGCAATATACATATTTCCTTTTCTTTTCGTTTTCATTCTTTTTTTTTTTGGGCGGTTGAGCTTTGTTACCGTTTGTTTTTAGCTTACCTATGGTTTGTTATTGTTAACATGCGAATAAAGTCGGTAAGAGTAACTAGAATAAGGTTGGGTTCGACGGGATGTGCGTGTCAATAAAATATTTTATTTTGACGCTCTGCAAACACCTCTGTGGTATTTTTTGGTCGTTCTTGCATATTGCGGGAGGCATGCATAAATTGATATGTATACGAGTATAATCATTTTTGGAATTTGCCATTTGACACTTTCAGGTAACCGTTGTTTTTACTAGCGTTTAGATAAATAGTCTTTATGAGGTTAATGAGGGGACTTTAGTTTGTAGTTTGTAGATAATTTTAATACAAATATATGAGTTTATTCAAGTGGAAGATAAAGCATATATATTTTTGATCTGCGTCAATAGCCACGACTATAGAGTCATGTTAATGTATCAATCTGTCTGTATGTATAGCCTTCGGTATATTTGAGTAATTTTCCTTGTCATATATTGTAAGAATAATACCGCATTTATGTTTTTATTGAAAATGGTAATAGTGCATCTTCCAAACGAGCACACTCTAATGTTGTGCTTACATCGTATATTGCATATTTACATATGCATACAAAATGTGGTTTTTTTAATTCAATCGATTAACGTTTTACTGTTATTAAATTAAAGTTTCGCAAGAGCCTGTGAAAGCAAAGTAATACATATGCAAGCTCCTGTTTGTGTGAGAACATTACAGAGCTCTCTTGTGGAGCTCTTACTCTCCTTTGCTTTACTCTTTTCTTTTCCAAAATACAGTTAAATATATGAGCATGCCTGTGTGAAAGACACGATCAGCGAACGCATGCTTTGACAATCTACAATTGCGCACTCGCTTGCACCCGCATACAAAGTTTGCTTTGACGAATGCAGATGTGTTCTCTTTCAAATATGCGTGTTTGCTTAAATTATTTTGTTGTGGCTAGAGGCAAAACCCAATTGATCACAGGTATTTAAATAGGAGTATTGTGCTGGTATTATAAGTGTTCTTATTTATTTCATATGCAGCGGAAAATACAGCGGAACTCTCTTAAATTGATCTGACTAAAGGGTTAACCTTTTAGTGCCTCGTCATTTCGAATATCATAACTTGATAACAATTTCTTATACTGATGTTAGTTCACATGTTAGTTATGAACACCATGATAACTATTTTGTAATAATTTATAAAATCACGTTTTGCTTGCGTTTCAATGGTTTTGTCACAATTGCTGAGAGTTTAAGCTATTATAAGGCTTCAAACTCAACTCCTATAACATGGTATCGCCAGCATTGGCAAACATTTTCAGAATGCATGCGGCTGAGCGGCCTTAAAAGGCCACAACAATTGGTAACAGCTGCTGGCCATTGAGGATGCTTAGATCAGCATGACACAGTGAATTGCTATTGCCATTGAATATACTGCGTTGAGTCCTCCATACTCCTATATAAATATATAAATATGTGTGCTGTATATATCACATATATCTGTATGTTTAAGCATATAAAGTTCAATAGCCATGTGTCTATTCTTGATGTTGAGTCGTGCTCTTTGCTTCTCCGCATACATTGCATACATCTATTGCCATCCCTTCGCTTCCCTTTTACTTAACACTCGCAGATGTCGGCTTTGATACGCAGAGCGATTTTAACACTTAGGTGGTGACATTTTTAAAGCAATATTGCAATATTTAATCTTTGTTCTTTAGATCACAACAACTGCAAAAACACTGTTAATAGATAGTTATGGAATGTGTCTGCTATAGCTTTTTCATTCATAACATATGTGTAGATTTTCATGCAAATGCGTATTGTTTTACTCCAATTTTTAAATATAGTATAGCACTTTATCGAAACGAAATGACTTTGAGAACGAGTCGAACGAGAAATTTAATTGTATGTAAAACACAAATTTTAAATCGGCAATAGTGTTCATTATAAAGTTATGAATGTATTTTTTGATGGAAATATTTGATTAAGACTGTGTTAGGCACAAATTTTTGTTGCTCATTCATCAGATCAAGGACTGTGTTCCATATATTATTATCGGTAGTTTGTTTAGGCTATAAAATAACATCTGAACATATTTGCTATCGTTTCTCTTTCCTTTTCATTGGCATGAATATTGGAATGTGTTCTCAGCGTTGTAATATTTGTTATTGTTATTGTTGCTGTTCGCTGAACCAAAAGCCACGTAACCAACTGGCAATGACAGTTGACAGGCACAAATACATGCTGTCGCACACACTAATACACATATGTGTGGGTTCATGCATACATACATACATACATATATGTTTGTGTTACGTATGAATGTATTCTTTAGACACATGCAAACATCCACACACACACACACACACACACACATACATACATAAATACATATATAATACATACATACTTTGATAAGCGCTTGTTTACATTTACACTGGGGAACCACCAAAAACGAGGCAGACGAAATATTATTTATATAAAAAAGAACCGATGAGATAACAAGTTATATTTTGTTATTCGTGTGTGTGTGAGTGTGTGCTATATGTCTTTAGGGACTTTACATTTGTTGTTTGCTGAAATTTCATGTGCGTTGATTTGCTATGCTCGCAACGAGCAGCAATGAAACACTGAAATAAAACCCAATGTGGTAGGTGGTTCGTCATATTTGTGCTGCCAGCAACCGCACTCACAATCATTTTTAATTTATTTGCAATCCGCACCAGAGTCCCAGCAACAACCTGCTGGAATCCTTTAAATTTCAACACATGACAATCAGACTCACAAAATAATGTAAATTGTGTTATACGACGAGACTTATGTACATATGTATGTATATATGTATATCTCACAACTATTATTTTTCCCATTTTCCTTCTTCATCAATTGTTGCTCATTTAATCAAACTCATTTAGTTTCAATATATACATTTGATCTGATATTAGAAACAAATAAGCGACTTTGTCTTCAGAATTATCTCTATAATTGATTACAGTAGAACAATATTTGCAAACTCAAACACATGTGAGAAATTATATGAATATATTAGAACATTCCTGAAAAAAAATACGGCATCTTTTAAAATTTTGTCTTGTCGGTCGTAGCCAAAACGGAAAACAAGAAAGATTGAAATGAAGTATGAAGAATAAAAGGAACTGCAAAAAATGTGCTATTTTTAACTCTGTTTGCATCTCCCATTCTAAAGTAACGGTAAGAAAAAGCACACGCTAAAGTAACGGTAAGAAAAAGCACACGCTTCAATTTGAGCTAGTTAGCAAGTGAATCAGAACTGTAGTTTACTGCATGTTTCCTACGTATAAGAGAAACCACAATTTATACTGTATTTCTAGATGGTGCTCATGGCGTGGTTTATGAGTGAGGGCTAAGCAAGATTGGATCACTATTAGCTACTGAGGGTGCGGCTTCTTTAGCCCATGAAAAAGCAGGAAACGCTACAGTCAAGAGGTCACGACACTAATACGACTGCCAACTAACCAACTAGCCGGCTTAGTACCTCTCAGACCGATGCAAAACGAGATAAAAGACCCATCAGAAGAAGTATGAAGAGAGTGGCATACAAAAAATCAGCGAGAAAAAGAAACAGAAAAAGAGAGAGACAGATTGAGAGCCAGAGCGAGAAAGATAAAGGAAATGAGACTAGGAAAGTGAGATGAGTCCATAAAGCACAATTCACATGAGATTGCGGCTAACGAGGTCAATTGTAAGTTATTTCCTCCACGACAGCCCGAGTAGGAGATGCTGCAGACCAAAACAAAACAAAAAAAAAACATGTTGTATGTATGTAGATATATTGTATGTAAAGCTAACCAGGAAATAGTCAACATGAATATAATTAAGACTACACAAATTTAATGATTTCTTTGCTTACTGCATCTCAACCATAAGAAATATTTTCATTTAGATTTTCAAGCAATTTTACTGAAATGTTTTTATATCTTTGGTAAGCAATATGCCTTCGGCGTTTCATTTCTGATCTAATCTATTGTAAAAAGCAGTCAACCCTACTGTCCAAACTGTCCGTTTTTTGCACAAATAACCCCAAAATAGTTAAATATACATATCTATGAAAATCAAACCGCATGTGTCTTTAATTCAACTCATCGGGAAGAGGAACTTGGTACTTTTGCGAATATAGAACGATTCTAAGTTCTTTGCAAATTATGGAACGGTTTTTCCAATATTTAATTTAATACACAATAGTTCATGCTTTACATGACTAACGAGCTTCATTTAAAATGCCATCAACATAAATGCATTTTGTATTCTAGGATGAGAAACAATAAGTAGATCCAAAGTCGTGAAAAAATATATGAAATTGTGTCACCCTGTTTTGCAAACGCTTTCAGCCACGATGCATCAGCGCCCAACACCAGCAGCAGACATTCATAGATATTTTTGCTATATGGACGCACATGTTTAAAAGAAAAAATGTGCAAGCCTTCTCTTAAGAGAGGTGGGGGAGTTTGAGTTGAAATTCCATGATGTGTTTGTTGTTTTTAGCTCTGCTTTGACTGCATTCTTTTTCTTTCTCTCTTTCGGCTTGGGCTAGAGAAAGGGAGACAATTGTATGCATATTTCATAATTCATAAGTTTTTGGGATCAAAAATATGAATATTCAGCAAATGACAGTGCACAAAAGCAGAGTGTAAAATAGAAAAAAAGAGAAAGCGACATTAAATGGGACGAGTGGGAGTCACTCTCTCTCTCTCTCTTCTCTTTCTGTCTCTCTCTCTGTCTATGCAACTGGTAGAGCATACATACACTTGCAGGAGATATTTTAATATCGCCAAATTCTCACAACGCTCACGTGGCAGCTGCTGTCAACGGCTCATCCTGTGTGCCATCAACGGCAGAAAGTGTGCTTTATTTTTATGTTATTCGATTTGATTCTTTTAAAGTTTCTATTGCATAAATGTAGGTCAATGTGTGAGAAGATTTCTCTTTGTTTGCGCTGTGATCTCTCACAATACATTTTTCGTTTTGTCTCCTCATGGCGACAAACAAACGAGCAGCAGCAACAGCAACATTGAGACACAACGGCACTTCATATCAACATGCATACACCAATTTTATTGAACATACTATGTATATGTAATACGTGTTTTGCACGATTCAATAGCCTCGCATAGAGAAACCCAAAAACTTTTGTTTTATGCAAAATAGTTTCTCGTTTTTGGATGCTTTATATCAAGGTATGAGAGCACAATGGTTTTTGTTATTGCTGTTTCCCCCTCGCAATAAGTGTTGCACGTCCACTTTGTTTTACTTCTTATTTTTTGACTGCGGTCTTGTATTGATTTTTCGTACTTTTAGGTCGAATAACACTTTGGTAGAATGCTGAATGAGCTCCTGAATAGCACGGCTTGATTATCAAGGCTTATGTCCTTACAAATGAAGAAATGCATTATTTTCAATCTGAAAATTGTGAAGTAAAAACTATATAGTTGAATTGTAAATTAATGTAAATATTTTATGATTGTCTCGTAAGCTATAGCAACAAAGTATATTGGCATCTAATGTCAAACATTTCGACTGCATCTTACTCCAATTAAAGAATTTGTTGAAATTTTGTTTTAAAGTCGAAGAGTCTCGAATTCCCACAGCAGTCATAAATTGACTACTCTCATACTCCCTGTTTCGGTCTTTCCCCTTGGGTCCGAAGTTCGCAAAAGTTTTTTGGGTCTGTTGGCTTATTATGCTGTCATTTAAAACAAATTCAATATTCGCCTCTACTTTTGCCTCAAACATGGTCAACACCTCTGAACTTTTTGCCTCCTTTGCATAAAATTAAAGTTGCTTTTGTGAGGCAGCAACAGTAGCGAAGCAACTATTCAAAAACAACAACAACAGCAACAAGAACAACAAAAAGACCAAAACCAACTATCGAGAACAGTAACACTTTTTTATAGCCATGCCACAAAAGTTCAGAGGTCAGTTCATAGGGTTGAGTTCAGCTGTGCACAGATTGCAGATTTTTGTTACTTTATAATAAAACTGGCCTTATTTGTCTGCTTCATTTGTGTCTGCCAACCAACTAGTTTCCACCCCCTTTTTGTAGCCTGTTCGGGTGCTCATCGTCAATAAGCATCAAAGAGTATAAAAAGAATTTCGCTTATACTTCAGCTATATGAGGAGCTTTCATCTTCCGATGCGAACAATCATAAATCCAATTTTCTATTATCCATTCAGATAATCTGAGAATTTCGAATACTGAAACGAGTGCAAATAAACAATTTTTCGAGTTTATGCTAAATTGGGTATAGGGTATATCTTAGTCGAATACTCATAAATATTCTCATTGTGAATTCAAGCTGCAATTTGTTGCATTTTTAACTTATTGTATAAAAGCTAAGCTAAAGTTTATTCCATTCTTTGTCGGATTTGCTTTCATCTTATTGATTCTTCGCTCATCTTAGTATAGAATTATTGTTCCAATTTATTGGCAGTTACGTTGCCATGATACACGTGCAGACTAGCTAAAATTAAAGCGGGTGTTCTTTTTTTCCCTTACTTGAAAACGAGAGATTCAAACAGAGTCAAGAAATATCTCATTTTGTACATTACTCTTTGTACTACCATTCCTCATACTTTATTTTGATCTTTTTCGTTTTCCCATTCTGCTACAAGCGCCGAAACAAAAAGTTTTGAGGTGTGGTATAATTATGGGCAGGAGTGTATATACTGACTTTCAAAATATTGTTATGCTAGTTATTGATAATGTTCAGGCATGAACATCAATAAACTAATACAATTTTATATTAAGTTCCTTAAAATGTACCTCACACTCACTGCGATCTGACATCATAATTTGAAATACTACACAAATGATCTTACGCATTGTGTCATGAAATTTTGAAGTACTTGAAAGTGCACTTGATGTCAAGTGATCATGTGTTGCATCAGATTAAGATAAAAACGTGAAAAGAACTACAGTCAATAAAAGCAAAACAGTGCGGAAATATCCTTAAAATATACCAGATTTATATAGTGAAAAAATACAAAAATATATCGATGACAGTATTTCATATATTGATATATTATTACATTTAAAATATACCACAGAGTATAGATAATTCCAGAATGCCGACCAATGGCCACTAAAATCTGATTGCAAAAGCCGTTTTTTGCATTATAAAATTAGTTCTTAAATAACGTCTACCATTTTTATCGAAAAGTTTTGTCTGTCGGTCAAACTGTAATAGCTATATCGTCTCGATTCTTAACGCTGCTGAAGTCGCAAAGCTAACTTGTAGAACCCTGCTACCCTTTGAGAATAGGATATAAATAGAAAATCGTCCTCAAAGCTAGGGAGCTCCCTTAGATATATTGTTATTTTTACTCAGAAATAAACTTCAGATCTCAAAAAAATTCATCAGAGTAGTTGTGTCCATCAAAATACATACAAAATAGTTTGTTTTATTGTTTTAAAAATTTAAATTTCATTGAACATACGCATTAATCGGCAATGGAGCTTCAAAGTACTTTTGTGGCTTGCTTTATTTTTGTTGAGCTATATAAAATTTTGTATATAAGTAACTAGGAACAATATAAGTTTTTGTTCTACCTACCTCTGTAGGTAAATGCATTAAATTTCTTAAGAAATTTAATAATAATATTTGCAATTCCATCGAACTATTCAGAAGTGCAGTAATTGGGTGAGGTAATTATTTTTAATAAATAACCAATCACAATGTGCAAATAATAATCCTATTACATTTTCCTCATATTTAATAATGTCAGACCAGCTTTTATTTGTTATTTAAAAATCAAAACCATTGTTACTGCGAGTTCTGAAAATAGTAACAATAAATTTTAAATAAGCGAAAAGGTAGCTTACTAATGAACTCAGCAACTAACTGCAATTTTAAGTCAGGCGATGTTTGACGATAAAGTAGGGAGTTGACACACAGCAGAAAGTGACTGCGAAAACCACAAACACATACTATGTGAAAATTTTTTGGAGGATGCCATAATGTGGCCATAATGCTTGTTCTTCTTCTGGTCCTCGTATGCAGTAGAACGTACTGTTCAGAGCTTTTTATAATGCCACCACAAAGCGGCTCAAAAAGTTAAATACACAACGCACCACTGCGCAACCAGCAACTCGACATGGGTGCACAAAAAAAATTTACAGCACTTAACGATTTAAATAATTAACGAGGAAAGTGACGACAGAATTCTCTATCAACAAGCTATACTGCCTGCAACTAAATTGTTACAAATTTTATAACTACCTTAACGACCTCATTTATTAATGCAACAATAAAAAAGTAGTTCCAAATTTATTTCGGGTCCCATTAATAGTGAAAGAGAATAACAAGGATATAATCAAACATATTGAATAACACCAGAGAGGATCTGCATAACCGTACCTGTCTTTCTGTCTGTCCGGATATATTACTGGATCCAAGAGCCAATAATAGATATTAGGCTGGTATGTTATGTACTCAATTTTGAGTGTGCGACAATATGGATATACCATATAAAGTCTTCGGTATATTTTGCTATTCTTAGGTATATTTTTGCCATATTTGAACAATATGGTTTTATTGCAAATATGTAGCGGGTAACTCACAGTCGAGCACACGCGACTGTACCTCTCTTACTTGTTTTCTTGTTTAATTTGATTTAATTACCTGATATATATTAATTTTATTACTTTTACTGTTTTAGCATGACGTCTTTTTTATCAACTCTGAATAGTGATGCAATTTTGAGAGTAGAAACAAAGTAATACTAGAGATTAGGTTATTATAATTAGCAATCAGTTATTATAATTAATAATAACATTCACAAACTTTAATAAAGTGTTTGCTCGTACTTTATTCAGAACTTTATGATAAATCCATTAAGATCCTTACAAAATAGACATATGAATACATTATGTTCCTGAATACATAAATGAGAAAGAAGAGAGTGATTTCAATGTATATTTAATGACTCTACGACGCTGCGTTTTCCCTCAGGTCTTCATAAATATTTTCACCACTAATGAGCCCGACGATTAATCGCAAAATGTCACATACACACCCACCCACATGCCCATAATCAAGAGGGAACTCAGTCGGGAAACTCTTTTCTGTGGGTATCTGGTGATGTGTAATTGTCAACGAAATATTTTTACATGAAATAAACGCATTCCATATGGGAGCAGGCAGTGTGTCGCTACTGGGGCCAAAAGGCTGGAGGAGTCCTTGCTTACGTCATGTTAAATTGTATGGTAACCCTAATTGGAGGGCACAAGACGCTCCGGCAATTACGCAAACTGAAGTAACAGTAACCATACTTAAATATCAATTAAAATGCTCCTCCGAATTTTAGTTCGTGCTTCTCGCCACTCGGAGTATGAAAAGTTATGAGAGTATGCCACAAAATAAAAGACCACTGTGTGAAAGTTGCATTAGAAATTTCATTTACCAGTGCTGGGTTCGGGGGGGTTTGTCCGAAGAGTACAAGTTTTTTTTTGTACTTGACATGCTGGTTGTTGTAAGTTGAAAGTTGGCTTAATACCACAATAATCCTAAATAAGATGAGATAAATAGATGTGCCTATGATTTCAATTAATGTTTTTTATAATGACATGTCGTCAACGTGTAGAGGAATTATTTCGTATCATGTGTTTAAAGTAATTGGAAGAGCAGAACTCACGTTCACATCGCAGCTTCTATTCAAAGCAAATGCACACTTATTTCGTTAATTCATACAAAAAAGTAATGCTTGAAAGTGAGAAATTGAGTGAGTGAGAGGGTGTTGATGTTCATATCTTCTTCCCCTTTCTGTTGCTTGTGTGCTTTTGCAAGTTAAATCAAACCGAACTAAACCTAACCGAACCGAGCCGAACCAATGCCAAGGAACTGCAATGACGACGACAAAGTCAGACAAGGAACGGGCTGGCATATAGCCAATCAAGGCATTCACAGAGAGCATATTTAAATAGCTTTTAGCATGCACGAGCTGTCGAGTAGTTGAGCAGCTGTAGTTAAGAGAAGGCCACCCAAAGACGTCACAAAAATGCAACCAGAAAAGGATCCCATGTAGTAAACATTTTTCAAAGTACCTCTGCTTGGTCTGAGTACACAGAGGTAGTACATGGTTCCGCAAGGTAGATCCCAGCTTAAAGCCGTAGCCGTAGCCGTTTAGTAATGCAGTCAACGTGAAATGCATCTTTGCCTTTGATGCATTGGCATTCAGTCTTACAAAGACAGTTTAGTCGGTGGAGCAGGGGAACAGAGAGATAGAAAGGCGGAGAGCAAACAAGCCTAATGGCTGACTTCTTAAAGTCCATCATACAGCCTGGACAAAAGCGAATGCAAAGTCAAATTGCAAATCAAGGCTTGTCTTAAAATGGCCGTTAATGTGGTCCAATCAATAAATTTCTCTTACTAGAGATTTTACAAATGAAAAAAAATTAAAGAAGAATTTACTGAATAAACTTTCCCAAATGTAAATTGTAAGTCAAGCTAATACTAATAATAAAATAGCATAGTGATATGCATATATTGATACTAAAGTCAAATTTGTATTTCAAATACCTGCAATATACAATGGAATCATATTAAGAAACTTTGATAAGTTTAACAAAACTGGGGCACACTATGAAGAGTCGCCTTAATTTTTATTTAATGTAATTGAACAAAGCTTAAATGTTATCGAAGAATCGATCTAATTGCTCGTGATTGAGGACGCCAAAGTTCCAGCGTTGTCGATCATTGTTCTCCTGGCAATCATTAGTGTAGACCGCGCCCACGTTATTCTCGACAAATGCTTCCATGCAGCGATTGGCACCCTTGCCGTGCACAATCCACTGATGCTGACGATCGTAGTACCAGAATTGATTGCCTCCTTGATTGTGACAATCCCACATCCAGACCGTCGCATTGGCATGGGAGTCCTGCACATCAAGACATTCATCATCACCAGTACGTCTCAGCTCGCGGTCTGCAGTGAGCAGCCACATTTGATTTCCCTGAGGTAATGTCAGATTATTGTGGCAGGAATACAAGCCCACCGGATGGCTGGGACCCAAGTTCATAGCGTCGAGGCACAGGTCCGGATAAGCCACACTCTGAATAGCCCCCGATGCATAGGGTTGCGGTTCGATGGGCGGAAACTTGATTAGAAAGTCGGGTGCGACCTCCTTCATGTACCAGTCAAAGGACTTGCATTGCAAATTCTCCCGAACCGCACGTTGTCGCCTCAAATCGCCAGCATCGATATTATCATAGGTCTGTGGATCCCGTGTGTAGACATATTCCTTGTACTCATCCATCCAAACCTCTGCGACTCGCTTGTGGTTCTATTTCCGTTTGTACAAGATGACGTCATTTGATCAGTTTGTTTGAAATTCTCTTATCCAATGCTTACCCTTGCCACAAAGTTGTAATTGCGGGGATTTGGTCGTGGATCCATGGGGCCGCGGAATATGTGGGCCACACGGGAGCACGGTACGTCCAGCAGCATGCCGCCACACATCCAGATTTTAAAGCTCAGCTCGTACTGTTCACCGCCCCATATGTCGAGCTCATCATCGTAGCCTCCTAGACTCCAAAAGAATTCAGTGTTGATTGCAAACAAGCCGCCCATCATGACGGGACTTCGATATGGCTGAGATTTGTCTACGCTGTCCTCCGGCAGCACTGGCAGTTGTTTGTAGTAAAATCGCCAGTCGAAACCCCCTCGGGATCCCTCCTGATAGCCTCCGTTGTAGGCAAAGTTGCTGTGATCGATGATGTCTACGATGGGGCATGTAGATATCTTGTTGTTAATGGCAATGGGTTCCAGTAGCGGAGGCAACTGAAGAGAGAACAAATATAGTATAAAACCATTTTTGGCCCACAAATATTTTGAATATGTAGTAAATGGTCGCTTGCTGCTGTCAACATTTTTACATAGATAAATTAAGTTTAGATTGTAAAATTTATTGCAAATCTTGAGTTAAATTTTATGAATAGAAAAATTAATAATACAAGATTTTGTTTTTCTCCTTTTAAAGATTAAAAAACTATCCCCATAATAAATATAAGTATTCTTGTATATATAAGAATATATCTGTCCGTCTGTCTATCTGCTCGTAAAACCACCTAGACTAGAGGCATTGGTAAAATTTTGATTAAATGTGATTTAGACTTTTTGCCACGGCTACTTCCAAAAGACAGCTGCTGCTGACGGGTCTCAATTGCTGTGTTGGAAATTTGTTATGTTTGGTTCTCTTACGGTAACATTGGAATGCAATAGTATATCGATGTACCAAATATATATTGATTGGTAAATTTCAGTATTATTTCAACATATTAATCGTTGCTCTATGCGTAGAGAATAAATATCTAGTGGCTCATGTAGTAGACTGACAGGGGGATATAGTTGCATAATAATTATACCCGTTACTCATAGGGTCGAAGGGTATAAAAACTTTGTGCCGACAGGAAACGCATGTAACAGCCGGAACCCTATAAAGTATACATTCTTGATCAGGATCAACAGCTGAGACGATATAACCATGTCCGTCTGTCCGTTAGTCTGTCCATATGTTCTGTATGCCTGACTGTTAGTTCGTTTGAAATTCTGGATCTCAAAGACTATAAGAGATGGAGCTTTACTTTTTTCCGACAATATTTGTTATTTTTGCACGCAGAACAAGTTTGTTTTAAAGCTAGAGCAATGCTTTTTGGATTGCATGTTCCAAGAAGCTATTTACGAAATACTTGTATCATATTGTTCATTATCCACAATTCAACTCAACTCCAGCTTATTCATAAAAATCTCATTGAAATATTTCAACCTTACCCAATTGTAGTTGACCTCAATGTGAGAGTCAAAGAAGACCATAACCTCAGCAGTAGCTATCTTGGCGCCGGCCAGTCGTGCCCCGATCAGGCCAAGTCGCTCGGGATTGTGAACCACGTCAACCAGATCTGGCCAGTAAAGGGAGACATAGTCATCTAATTGCTGTTTCAGCGATTCCCATTCGCTCCCGTCATCGACAAGCACAATTTGCTGGAGTAGCTCCCGCGGACTTCGATTAATGATGCTATAAACGGAACGCAGAAGCGTCTTGAAGTGTTCGTTGAAGAAAATGATCACGACGCTAACTTTGGGCAACTTTGCTAAGTACTGACGTGTCTTACATCTGCAAATAATTTAATTATGCATAAAAATGAAAATGAACGGGCTCTTCGATATAATTACTCTTCTCTGCGGACATCGGGGAGTGAACGATTCACTGATATCTTATCGGAGAGCAGTCCATTGAAGCCATTCATTCTATACAGTTTGTCCTCCAGCTCTTTCTCGGCAGGATCGTCAATCTTGGCCGGCAAACCATGTTCTCCAGTGCCTGAGCGCATTTTGTCATCTTCCATGGCCTGATAGTCATTCCAATCCTTCCGCTCACCTTGTGGCGTTGGTAAGGTAAACATCTTAACTCTGCTCTCTGTCTCTTTCGGTGTCTGTTCCTCACGTACTGCATTTCGATCCTGGAACGGCGGACGAGGTGCTCGACGTGTTGGCACGATGTTAGCAGCCCTAAATTCAGGCGTTATTGCATCTCCATTCGGATCCAAATTACTTTCGTCGACCTCGTTCGTTGGCTTGCCATTGCCCAGACGTTTCTCAACGATCATTGTAGTGACCAGCGAGATGAAGGCTACGGTTAGCAGGAGGAATATCACTTTGCGCACAAGGCGCTTCACATAGCGTTTCTTCATGGCCATGATAGGCACGTTGTTCAACTGAGACTTTTCACTTTTGAATGGTTCCATGCTGGTGCGATCTTTCGGCGTTGGGTCTGCAATGCGTGGCATGGATGTCCATTAATCTAATTGCCTTTCACAAGATACTATGTATGACATGTGATAAGGCGACGAAACTAACTCATTTTCGCTTATTATCTACATCATTCTTCACTATCAATTAGAGCTATCATATCTGATTGTTAGACTCGCTCGAAATTTCGAACTCAAAACATCACTCACCTTGTCTGTTGTCGCTCTGCGAATATTCAAAGTCAACACACTGTCGCCATCTGACGCTACAAATGGGAAACTTTGCTGGGCGAACTCGGTTTCAATTTCATGCTACTGATAATAATTGATTCGTTGCAACGACCAACTTGAAGTAGCCGAAGTAAATAGCTGCTTGACTTTAAAATACCTATACCCTAACTAAACAGATTCGACATCAAGAAGAAATTAATTAATCTTTGAAATGAGTCGTATTTGCTCTACATTCAGTTCGATTTGATGCATACGAGTATACCCCTTTATTAAATATTTAGTTATGTGCTTTAAATTTAGTTCCAGCTGTTGCTCTTTCGGCTGTAGAATATCGCAGATGTTCGCCAACTTCTGTCCGCAATGTCAGCAGATGAAAATAAACACACACACAATCGCTCTCACCGCTACTCGTAACGTCTCTCTTCCCCACAGCCACAGCAACACTTACAGAGCCTCACACACTCAAAGAATTGCTGGGCATTTAAGCGCAAATTTATTGTGCAACGCCGCGTATGCGCAATAAATTTTCACAAAATTTCGACGCATTGTGGCAATAAAATGACATTTTTTCATATTTACACATAAAGTCAACGCCAATGCCAACGCCAAAAACCTTGCCGTGAAGTGCAGAGCAGAATTGAGTGTTCTGTTTTTTTTTTTTTTTTGTTGTTGAGGAGAAGGGGATGGTTGGATAGCATGTTATGGGTGAGGGAGGCCGAATCAACATTTTTATGGCTTTTTCTTCCCCTCTCGTCGGACGTGAAACATTTTCAACATAGACATTTGTATTTATACACAAAGATAAATGTAAATAAATGTCTATGCATATATCTGCAGTCTCGATGGTATCAGATATACGATAGAAAAACAAAGAAATAATTACAAATATTGTTATATTTGTTCACTCTCTATTCTTGGCTATTGCATTTGATGAAATGTAAAACCTAGATTAACAATTAATAACATAAAACATGGTGAAGCTTAACGCAAAAAATCTTCAATATTAAAAATTGATTTTGAGAAAATTTTACAATTCTCAATATTGAAAGCTGTAAAAATTGTTAGACTAGTTATCAACATCTGAATTTTTATACCCGCTATTCATAGAGTGGAAAGGTGTTTTAACTTTGTGTAACTGGCTACACTTTTTTTCGACATCATTTAATATGTTAGCACGTTCACTTCCAACCCCGCATAACGACAAAAATCGCGATCGTTTGATTAAAGCTATAGCGGGAATTTTCGATACATAATATAATAACATCAAATTTAATAATTTAGTTGCGATCAGATTTATTATCTGATTTTGTTGAAGCTATTTAAGAAATACTAAGAGCAAACGCTTTGACTGACAATTTGGTATATTTTGCAGTTTATTATATTTTTTAAATATATTAATAAGCCAAATATTTCCTATTGTATATTTTAGTATTATGTGGTATATTTTTGGTATATTCGTAGAATCTGGATTCGGGTATCTCACAGTCGAGTATACCCGACTTTCTAACTCGCTAAGTTTGTTCTGCTCATTAGGTCTAAAAAGATAAATGCTTATCGTCAACTTTTTGCTGCAGTCCCGGGCTCTTTCTAGAGAGAGATATGTACAAAGAAATAAATGTTAGTCTGCAAAGAAACTGTAAGATGCAAGTACCATACAATTTGTTATCTATTAGTTTCCGTCGGGTATGCTTTCGATGGGGAATAGATCATTGCATTTTTCAGTTGCCAACTGAAACGTAAAATCGACTAAACTTAAGTTGTTTTTATTTGCGATATCTATGAACTCATCGTTATTCATATGCATTAACATCGACAAGTTCACATATGTTTCCCATATATATATATATATATATGTATATATATAGAGTTGTTGGGGTTTTATAACTCAGGAACTTATACGGGAAATGTATGTAACAGGCAGATTGAGGCATCTCTGACCCCGTTAAGTATATGTATGTATATATAGGCAAGTCCGTCTGTCTGTCTGTCCGTCCGTATGATTGTAAATCTCAGAGACAATAAGAGATAGAGATATCTTGTTTCACAGCACTTGTTATATTGGCAATCAGATCAAGCTTGTTTAAAATTTTTCTCAATGCTACTTCCGCGCTCGCAAGTCGAATAACAAGTTCAGAGTACAGTCTAATGATTTTAAAAACGCCTACTTTGATCGGGTCTTGTTTGCCTAAGTAATATTTTTGTGTTATATATTTAGTATATTTTAGGAAAATGGTTTTGTTGAAAATTATTAATTCCAAAAATGTGGCAAATACTAGATTACATTAAATTTCTAAATGTGAATTTTTTTTTTATTGTAGAGCACTGAATTTCGTTTCATATGTATTATTAATATTCTGAGTTGAAACTCGAATGAATGTTTATTTAGCTTTTTTGGAATATACCTTGGTCACATTCAATTTCCATAATTATGATTTCTGAGGTCCCCTATTATTTGAATTGAAACTATACTTGATCACAGTCATAAAAGGCTTAAATCCCATACAATTTTATATTGTTAACCTCTCGTTTGCGCAAGGGCTGGTATCGTGGTTCTCGTATACCTTTTTGTCTCTGGTACGCTCTTTGTCGTCCTTGTAATGTGAATTTAAAAGCATTTTGCAGGCATTTGCACATGCATAATAAATAAATAAAACGGGCTCTAAGCGAAATGGGTAGCCATATAAAAATTTACGCGTTTGTAATTACGTTGAAATTAAGCTGGCATCAACATTTAATTGCGAGAGTCCTGGCTTTCGTACCACCAGCCACCGTTGGCTCTCCTCTGTGAAAATAGCCACGCATGCCAAAAGAAACGAACATTTAATTAACAAATTTTACGCATTTATTTTCTATTTTCATGTACCGAACAACCACGTCGACTGCTTTGGGCCTGTTGCCGCTGCCGATGTCGATGGCGATGTTGCTGATGACGATGCGATGCCCATATGAATGCTGATGCTGATGCTGACCAACCAAAAACCATGACAACATAATTTGCCTGACCCGAAAATAATATGGCGACGGCACTATACCAAACACAAACGCAACACTAATGCCAACCACATCCACATTCACATCCTCACTCGCCTCGCAATCGCAGTGAAAACGAAGGACATTGATGCCGTTGAGGGTAAATCAGTGTCACTTCCTTGCCCCATTGCCGAGCCCTTGCACGATGTTTATATGGTCTTATGGTTTCGTGATAATGCGGGCATACCTTTATATAGGTGAGTGCCTTATCTGTGCGTGTGTATGTGCACACATGTCAATGTATATACATATATATATATATATATGTGTGTGTGTGTGTGAGGGGAACTGACTGGCCCATTTGGCTCATTGTCTGACTGTTTATAAGCATTTAATTAAATGCAAACGAGCCTCGAGAGCAGCCGCCTTTTAAATCGTTGCCTTAACTTCTCCCACACACACACACACACACAAATGTGTAGTTGTATTTTCGTATACCCTGTAGCTTACATCCAATGAAGGCGTATAGCAACTCAAGAGATCGAATATATATATTATATATATTTTATTATGCAAATTATTATACTCTGAAAATATTCAACGCTGACAAGTCAAATTATTTTTTATTAAAAATATAAATCGCTCATAAAAATCAGAAATAGGTAACTAACAAGTCAACCTTGACTGCTTTATTTTTTTTGCACCTGTCAGGCAGCTGATAAGTGCCCTTGCCCGGAAAAAGTGACTTAACTATGTGTATGTGTGTGTGTGTGTGTTTATTGTGACAGACGCCTACTAAATTAACCTAATTATGTTTACCTAATTTAGTAATTAACCTCTGACGAAGAGCCACAAGAATTGTGGGCTCAACTGCCGATGATTTTTTGTTCGTCTTTATTGGAGTTTTGAATATAAGTGAAATTATGAAGTTCCGGTGCAGTTCGTACACTAACCCAGCAGTAATAAGACAATCAAGAAAGCCTACTCCTGAGTCATTTTAAGTCAACTTGGAAAGTAAACAAGTCAAAATCTGCAGTCGATTTTGCGCATATTATACAAAAACACGAATAATATACCGTAAAACTACTAAACTATACCGAAGCCTATATTCGGTATATTCCTATTGTACGACACTAAAACTACAAAGTAGAGTTCAAAATTGTCAGCCAAATTAACTAAGACCCGATTGCAGGAAACATTCTTTGCCATACAAGAGTATTTCTTTCCAAATTTGTATCTGATTGCAACTAATTTTTAAGGGATCTAAAATACTGTTGCTATAATTTTATGCAACAAAAACCGACTCAAGTTTCATATTTACCCTTTTTATTCGTTGTTTGATTAATTGTGGGAGTTGAAGTCGGCGTGCAAAAATTTGAAACAAAACTTGACTACTTGCAAAAATAATAAAATTAAATGTCTATCTATTATAGAATATGAGACATAGCTTTATCGTCTCGAATGTTGACCCTGATCAGGAATATGTATGTATACTTTATGGGGTCGAAGACACTTTCTTTCGCCTGTTATTAAAATTTCCTATAAACGAATTTATAATAGTCTTCTATTGAAAATTAAAAATATTTATGTCATATATAAATATAAATAAAAAAAAAACAAATAAGAAAGCTACTGTCAAGTGTGCTCGACTATGAGATATCTGCAGCGCATTTTGAGAAAAATCAAAATATTGCTGTATTAATTTAAAGTGTACCAAACTAACCAAATTTTCAGGAATCACAAAGACTATAGCTAATATTGTATATAGCAAAATTCGCTCTAGCTTTAAAATTACGCTTGTTATTCGATTTTTGTCGATTTGTGGGGCGAAAGTGCGCGTGTCAAAAATTTGAAACAAACTAGATTTGCGTGTAAACATAACAAATGTTGTCGAAAAAAAATTATAGCTCTATCTCTTATAGTCTCTGAGATCCAGTGTTTCATACAGACAGACGGACAGACGGACAGACGGACAGACACACAGACAGACAGACGGACATGGCTAGATCGTCTCGGCTGTTGATGCTGACGAAGCTGATGAAGAATATATATACTTTATGGGGTCGGAGATGCCTCTTTTTACATGTTACATACATTTCCTGTCGGCACAAAGTTATAATACCCTTCTACTCTATGGGTAGCGGGTATAAAAATCGAAATGCCCGCTGATAACATACATTATATATATCGATCTTTTGTGGTATTCATGATACCCATAACCAAGGTTCTATTCACCTTGCCGTTGGCTATAAATGGTTTTCATTACCCTCAATTTGCCAGAATCGCATAGCATTTTATAGGGTCACAACCCTTGTTGCATAGGCTTCAAAGAACAGGTTTTACGTTGAGACTCGGGAGAGAATTTCTGAAACTCCTTGCCCAAATCTGGAAAGTCTTCACGGTATTATTTATATTTTTCTGGGCTTTTTCTTGCTGTTTTTGGATTTTAATTAAAATGGCGGCGAGTAGTAAGCAAAAAAAAAGGCAAACGTTTCAAAATTGGGTTACCGTCTCTCGCTTTTTAGCTCACGCCCTCTTCTTCTTCTGTCTTCCGTCTCGTGCCACACTTGAGTTGCCTCCGCTTGGCACGCAGCAATTAAGTTGTTGCATTTTGCCGAGTCGAAGCGGCTTGCTGCCAGCTGGCGGCAATCAGCAGGCTAAAGCATTTTCCACATACATACATTTTTGCGTGTTGCAAACAAAGGAGGCGCTTAACGCCACGTTCACCACAGAGCATTCCAAAAAGTAGCTGCAACAAAAAACAATTATAAAATGAACAGAATGTCAATAGTTTTGGTTTCGATCATACTGCTGGTTTTTCATCCTGTATTTCAGAACATCTTTAATTTTTATACCCGCTACCCATAGGGTAGAAGGGTATTATAACTTTGTGCCGGCAGGAAATGTATGTAACAGGTAGAAGGAGGCATCTCCGACCCTATAAAGTATATATATTCTTGATCAGCGTCAACAGCCGAGACGATCTAGCAATGTCCGTCTGTCCGTCTGTCTGTCTGTGTGTCTGTCCGTCTGTCCGTCTGTCTGTATGAAACACTGGATCTCAGAGACTATAAGAGATAGAGCTATAATTTTTTTTCGACAGCATTTGTTATGTTTGCACGCAGAACAAGTTTGTTTCAAATTTTTGCCACGCCCACTTCCGCCCCCGCAAATAAAAACAAGTAAGAAAGCTACAGTCGAGTGAGCTCGACTGTGAGATACCCGCTACCCATTTTGAATAAAAGCAAATTATTGCGGTATTATTTTCAAAATATACCAAAAATACTGCAAAATGCTAAAAATATACCAAATGGTATATTTGGTATAACGATGTGGTACTAACATTCAAAATATACCATAGACGGCATAATATTCCAGATTGTCGGCCAAAGCATTTAAGACCCCCCGTAAGTAGGCGTTTTAGCCCATACAAAAGTATTTCTTTAATAACTTCCACAATTGTTATCTGATCTTAACCAAATTTCCAGGAATCATAAATAGTATTGTTATTATTATATACACTAAAATTCGCAGCTTTAGCTTTAAAATTACGCTTGTAATTCGATTTTTTTTATTTGCGGGGGCGGAAGTGGGCGTGGCAAAAATTTGAAACAAACTTGTTCTGCGTGCAAACATAACAAATGCTGTCGAAAAAAAATTATAGCTCTATCTCTTATAGTCTCTGAGATCCAGTGTTTCATACAGACAGACGGACAGACGGACAGACGGACAGACACACAGACAGACAGACGGACAGACGGACATTGCTAGATCGTCTCGGCTGTTGACGCTGATCAAGAATATATATACTTTATAGGGTCGGAGATGCCTCCTTCTACCTGTTACATACATTTCCTGCCGGCACAAAGTTATAATACCCTTCTACCCTATGGGTAGCGGGTATAAAAATCGAATTACAAGCGTAATTTTAAAGCAAAAGCTGCGAATTTTAGTGTATATAATAATAACAATACTATTTATGATTCCTGGAAATTTGGTTAAGATCAGATAAAAATTGTGGAAGTTATTAAAGAAATACTTTTGTATGGGCTAAAACGCCTATTTACGGGGGGTCTTAAATGCTTTGGCCGACAATCTGGAATATTATGCCGTCTATGGTATATTTTGAATGTTAGTACCACATCGTTATACCAAATATACCATTTGGTATATTTTTAGCATTTTGCAGTATTTTTGGTATATTTTGAAAATAATACCGCAATAATTTGCTTTTATTCAAAATGGGTAGCGGGTATCTCACAGTCGAGCTCACTCGACTGTAGCTTTCTTACTTGTTTTTTTTTTTAATTATTGACATGACATGAAATTGACAAAAAATTAGAAAACCGCTGACAAAACCCTTTAGAGAACAACTATCCGTAAATACAATATTTATGGTATTTGCAATACAATGTATAATTTACAGTTAATCCGATGACCTTTGCAGACACTGCTTTAGTAATAGTGTTAGTGTCAAATTTCATTATATCTAACCTTTTTAAATAAATAAAAATTGCAGTTCCTTGAATTCCTGTAAAGTGCGAGCAGACAAATATCTTAATAGATAATCATTTACTAATTTTATATGGCATGTGTTAATTGCTTTGGTAGGCGAACCCGAATACTTTGTATTCGATGGAATAATTTAAATATAATATATGTACATGTGCATACGTAGTATATCAATACGGAAAGTATTGTGTTTGCTTTTTTTATATTTAACAAGAACGGCTCTTGCATTGCTTTATTTCACTGAAATTGGGTAGCGGGTATCTCTGGTTTTTCAAAGAATAAGATATTGCCAGAATTTTGGTCAAGGGATGAGGCCTCAATTTAAAGAATACTTGAAAACTACAAGTATATGTGTGAAAGTGTTCTTTCTTAAGTATGTTTAATTGTGCAACAATTTTGCAACCAGTAGCAAAAATAAAAAAAAAAATAAACATTTAAAAGTACTTCATCAAACTGTCAAAAAATGTATCCTAATTCTTTAATGTCAAGCCGGATATCTAACAGAATATTCTGAAAATGGAATGCAAGACGCTCCATTAACTTTTCTTCGAAACTAAATTTCATTTCAAAGTGGTCAAATTAGATTTTTTGATTTATGTCTGCGACATCGATAGTGATTGATAGTTTTAATAAATTATCGACTATTGACGATAGCAAGCAAAATCTATCGTCGATAGTTGTCGATAGTGCAGGAAACAAAATAATTTAATTAGTTTTTTAAATAATCCATAATCCATGCGAGTTTTGGTACATACCATAATGTATAGTCTTCATAATCTCTGCATAATCTCGAAGTTATTAAAGAAATACTTTTCTATGGGCAAAATCGCATACACACTAGGGGTCTTAGTTGCTTTGGCTAACAATCTGGAATATTTTGCACTCTATAGTATATATTCAGTATAGTACTATATCAATATACCAAATATACAATCTAGTATGTTTTGAAAAAATACCGCAATAGTTTGCTTTTATTTAAAATGCTTCGCTGAAGACCCTCTACGACTCTACGAAAGTTGCGGGTATACAAAGATTGTTGAAAAAATATCGACCACTATCGACGATAGCGATGGACTATTATCGAGAGTTCGCACCGCTATCGATAGCGTGTCGATAATGGCCAATCATCGATAGTCCCGATTGTGCCATCGGTAGTTCTCCATCTCTATTGTCAATGCTTTAAAGTAATTAATGTAGCTACTGATATTTGTTTATATATAAGTATTAATGAATAAATAATATTTATAAATTTAATACCATCATTTACCCACTATCGCATCATCCCTTGAAGAAGAACTTTACTTAAGAAAGTGGAATTATTTTAGCCATTCTACCGTGTTATGTGAGGTATAATATACTTCTCTTATGTAGCCAATTTTTTCATTACGCGGCTGCATATAAACCTAACCACTATGCATTGAATTATTAAGATTAAGATTTTCGAGAGAAATTATTTTCCAAACAATTAGAACATTTAAAATGCCTGCATTTAATGAATGTTTATGGCAAGATTCATATTACGAATAGCAGCGAGAGTTTATCAAAGTCTTTAAGTATAACGGCCTCTTGTATTCTTAGGTTAAACTTGGGGCATTAAATGCAGAGCGCGTTATAAATTAAATGTTGGCAGCAGTTGAAACTCAGAGTCTCACAACAGCGATTATTTAATTTAGTTTTCCATCCAATGGCAAGCTCACAAAATAAAACGTAAACTATAATCATATTTCTTACGCATTCGCTGTGATCTTTCTATATCCCAATATTATGTTTTGTAATTTGTTTAAAAAGTAAATTTAAAAAAAATGTAAAAGAAATTAAAAAAATTACAATTATTATTTAAGAAAAGGATTTAATTTTGATGCGTCAGTCGATAGCATTTGCATATCCTTGCTAACGAAATCGGCGGGGAAATTGGACTACTTGAAAAGTGAAAATAAATGGGTTAATTTTAGACAGGGAAAATATATTTTTCCGACCACTTTCTAGTTTCTGCGTGGATATCAGATTTTGAAAAATGTATATCAACTTGGCATATTCTTGTATGCCAAAAAAGGAGTTTAAATTATTTATATTCTCTGTTTTAACGTCGTTTTATTTGTTCTCATATATACATACATACATACATATAAAATATACGTTGGCTCACAAAAAATAATGATTTTCTTCTCTCATTAATGATGTTGCTATCTCTTTCTTCTTCCTTTGTCTTTGCAGCTTCGACGTCCGCGATAATATGGCCATAGAACAACCCCGACACTGGTCAGCTCCAGAGGTTTTTGGCTCACGCGCCAAATTTCATTTTGACTCGCAGCCAGCAACCTTGGAAATTAAGGTACTTTTAAAATTGTTACCCAACGAGCTCATATATTTTCCGACTTGTATAAAGGGCAGACGGGATTATTTGACTGCCTTAACGTAAATCAAAAATTTAAATATTCAATTAAATTTACGTAAGCTGAACAACTTAAGAAATGTAGTAAGAATTGGGAAATAAAATTGCGTGTTTTCAAGTAAAATTAAAGTTTTGAAGTATGTTAACACGTTTATCAAATGTAAATCAAATGACTTTTTAGAAAAGTATAGCTATAGCTATAGTTTTAGGGTTGTAATCAAATCGAATTGAAATTAGAGTGCAATAAAAATGTAAATAATCAAAGTCGATTTAAATTATAATATTATTATGTTTAATATTAGAGCTTCTTCTGAAGCATTGACAGTGGAAAAAAATGAGGGGAGCAAGAAACAAAACTAGTCAAATCGGTAAACGAATGTAGCAAACGTATTGAAAAGCACCGAAAAAAAAAAGAAAACCAGTAAACCAAATGGTAAACGAAGGTAGAAAAACTGCTTTTGCTGCGGCTGGGATTCCTCGAATGTGAAAACAAATTTAGATATCAAAAGTTGTTAAATTGCCTCGCGCACGCGAAATGTTTATTAATGTCTTGCATGTTTACAGATAACTTGATTTACCGTTATTGTGATGCAATGCACACACATGCGCACATACATATAATATATTTAGAAAGACAGAGAGAGAGAGAGAGAGATAATATACCCAATGGCACACACACACATCGGCTGTATGTGTGTGTATAGACTATACAACACTTTCAATGTGGTAGCTACTTGAACTAACGCCTCGCTTTGTCTTCTGCCACAAACGGTTGACTTTTAAAGGCCAACTTACTTGAGGTCGGGCCTGGCTTTGGGCTTCAGCTCGAGCAAGGGATTACGTGGGCCAAGCAACAGCAACAGCAACAGCAATAGCAATTGGTCTGGCTTTTCGTTAACAAGCTGCATGAACACACATTCCGAAATGAATGTGAAATGCACACGAAGAGGCAGCCCCATAAATTTGCCACTCACGGTGCCATCAACTTTATAATGCTGGCGGGGCCAGCGGATGCGACAAGCCAACAAAAATACCCGTAGTACTATACTTACTTGTAATATGGTTTATATTCATAAGCAGACGACATGCCAGCATAACTTCGAATCCTGGCTGTATCCTCGCGAGCCATGAATTATGTGTAACGAATGGTTTTGCGAGACTTGCTTGACTTCATAAATTAATTTTAATTGCTTTTCAATTGCCGAGCAATTAACCTGACACCATAAAGATAGAATTACATTACACTAAGGGTAAATGCTGCAAAGGCCAATAGTATCCCTAAAAACAATTGGTAATTCTGTACCATTCAAATGCAATGCCTTCATATTATGGAATTTAATTATTAGTACACGAACAATTTTACATGACGTTTAAGCTGAACTTTTAATATACAAAATGCAATTAAGCAAAAATTTTTAAACATTTTATTATTGGATACTGGGTACGAATGTATATCAAGAAAGTCAAATGACATATAAATAAAATCAATTTCCATACACTTGAATATATTAAAGTTAATTTTATAAAACTAATGCTTGGGAAGCAAATTCAAGTATAGAAAACTTTATATCGGAAAGACCAACAATTTAAGAAAATAGCAATTTTAAATGTTAGTAAAATTAGTTAGAAAACAAATAAGCCTGTTGCAATCACATTAAAAACTTAGAAGTTAATAAAGGAATAATTTAATATGGTGAAAGAAAACTGCAGCTACTTTGGTTAAAAATCAAATATATTCTATGGTATATTTTGTATTCTATGGTATGTTTTAAATGTAGAAGAGCTTTAAAAATTAAAATACCTTTAATATTAAGAGTAAATGGCATTTATCGAGTCGATCCCAACATAATGGTTTGCTCTGAGACAGGTTTACACACAAATAGTGTGTTATAACATATATGTATGTATGTAAGAATAAGTGTACTCGTAGAGCGTGTATCTTGGAAGCAGTTTAAGTGTCCACAGTTTAGACCACAGAGTCGTACAACTTAAGTGACATGCAATAATTGAAAATTACATAGCCAGAAACAAAAGCTGGGTTGTGTTTGTATTTGTGGTATGCATGTGCGTGTGCATTTAGGTGTGTGTGTGTGTTTGTCAATGTGTGTCTGGCATAGTGTGAGCATGCTAATGATGTGTTTCCTTTCACACAATTGTAATATACGGAATGCAATTTTACAGGATATCAAGCGTCATGATCAAGGCATTTACCGATGTCGTGTGGACTTTCGCACAGCTCAAACGCAAAGCTTCCGTTTCAATTTGTCTGTCATAAGTGAGTATCGAAAAAGGAGCTACTATTTATAAATAGCAGCATATAGAACAAAACACATAGACGAGTGTATGGAGTCCATCAATTTGTCAATTTATCCATCTGTCTCTGTTTCGCTTTGTGGCACTTTGTTGTTGCAGTTCTTCCGGAGCAACCTCTTATACTGGATCGATGGGGTCGGCAGCTCAATGGGACGCAATTGGGGCCCAAGCAAGAGGGGGACGATATTGTTATCACTTGTCGTGTGGTGGGCGGTAAGTAAACGGATAAAACCTAACCTCATTTGACCGCTCGAAAATCCTTCAATACCCAATCTGCCAGTATGTGTACACTTATGTATGTATGTATGTTTGTATGTGTGTATGTATACTCGTACTCTTACAACATATGTGCTGCCACACATGGTTTCGGCGATGTCTATGTCCGTTTGCCCGGCTAGACAATTTCCTGTTAATTTCCTTAAAAGCTTTGGCTGAAAAAACCCTAATAAACTGGGAAATGCCCGAAAACCTCAAGCCGCATTGGCCTGAAAATGAAAATATCACAATGATATCTGACTCCCTTGGCTCTTCTGTCCAGCTCTGACATACTATGTATGTATGTGAACATATGTGTACCCACAACCTTACAAACATAGTATAAGTACATTGTTTTTTTTAATTTGCTCCGTCTTGTGACTATTTCATAGGTCGTCCCCAACCCCAGGTACGCTGGCTCGTAAATGGACTACTTGTCGACAATCAAAACGAGCACAATTCCGGCGATGTTATCGAGAATCGACTCCTGTGGCCGTCGGTGCAGCGAAACGATTTAAATTCAGTTTTCACATGCCAGGCATTGAATACTCAATTAGATAAGCCCAAGGAGAAGAGCTTCATTCTAGACATGCACTGTGAGTATACCCAACTAGTCATAGGTGTTTAACAAAATTCTTTAAACCATGCCCCCGCATTTAGAAATTGACGTTATAATTTCTATGGGAGAACAACGAATTAATATTTTATTGTGCTTTATTCGCTTGACTCATCTTAATCTAATGTTAAACTGGAGTTGCAGTATTCATATGAATTTATTATGCAAATAGATAACCCAAGCCATAATTTGATTACACGAAAACAAATATGAAAGAATACTGGAGTGTAGGTCAGAAAGTAAATACTTCGCTTCAATTCCCCTAAATTATGCACTCAATCAAATGTAAGTAACATAAGTAAAGACAAGTAAAGATAATAAACAAGTGGAATTGTTTGAGCGTCATTAGACCTTTGAAGTATTTTGAAGTGCTATGTACAGAATAATCAATTGCTTGCAAGAAACATCCTAACGTAACATGGGGACATTTACATATTTAAGGAATAAACTTGTAGATTACATCTGATTGTAGTTTAATAACAATTAACAAATACAAATTTAAAGATTTACAAAATTATCAATTAATTGAAACTTGAAACTTTTCTTCAGTGAAACCATTGACTGTGAAAATTCTGGATCCGCCTAGTTCAATGATTGCCGATCGTCGATACGAAGTCACTTGCGAATCGTCAGGTTCGCGTCCAAATGCCATCATCACCTGGTACAAAGGAAAGCGTCAATTGCGACGCACAAAGGTAAAAGCTGAATTCAAAAGGGGATAACGGCGAGAGGGAGAAAGTCAGAGGGAGTTGGATAGGGTAAGGGTAGGGGTAAGGGAAAGGGGAAATGACTCTCACACGACCGCAATTGACGTTCTGTGTGGGCTACTGCTTGCTGGTTTCTGGTTAGTGGCGGGATGTTTGTTGGGCTTGTCAGGGCTGGGTGTTAACTGACTCACGTTCAGCTCGATAAGTTATTGTGTTTGCACAGTCATGCCACACACAAACGTGGCTCGTAACTCTTGTCCGGTGACAAAAAGGGGTAGGGCGGCTGGTTGAGAGGAACTAAAGAAACACCCACTTGTTGTCCCTGGGCGTGTCTTACACTCGCCACGGCACACGCTGCCTCAGTCCCCGACTCCGACTCCGACTCTGACTCTTACTCTGGCTCCATCTCTCCGCCTTCCCCGAACTCCCCGAATAGAATAAACACAGATAATGTGATATAAACTCCACAATACACAACAATTCTCTACTTCTCGCCTCGCCTACTCAGCTCCCTCCCCCACCCCATCTCTTTAGTACTTTAGTATGCTTTTTCCATTGCCATTTTCTTTTTTTTCGTTTTGTTTTTTTTTGGTTCTTGTTTTCTTCTGTTTCAACTTTGGATAAATTTATGGGAGTTTTAGCGCAATTTTGTTGCAATTCATTTTTGCAGCGCTTCGCACCGAACTCTCTTTGCCTCGGCCACCAGACAAAGCCGCTATTCTTCGCCTTTACCCCGAATCTAAACTGTTGTTGTTTATGTCCATGTCTGTCCGCCCTATATGCATACTCGTTTATGCATGCCGCTGCTGATTGCTTTGCCGTTTGCAGCTACGCTCCTTTAAAGACCGGAAATGTTTTTCAGTAGTTTTCACGTGGCATAAAGTTACCGTAATGCGGCAAAAGGCCGCTTCAGACTGCCAGACCAGACCAGCCCATCCCATCCCAGCCCCAGTACATTCCAGTCCAGTCCATGCAGACAGCTATCCAACTAACCAACCAGATAGTCGGCGGGCCTGGTTTTGAGCCATGTTCTACATGCCTTTTGGTGCCTTATTTAGTCTGCAAATGTGTGGGTGCTGTGTGCGGCAAAGGTATTTGTGCGTTTATGTAAGGCTAAGGATAGTTGCCATGCACCATCTAAACACGAGGGTATTTCAAGAGAAAACGAAAAAACAGTAGCAACAACATATGAAGCCCGACATTAATCAGCTTTGGGACGCCGACAGCCGTCGACAAACTACGGAAAAGTTCCTTTTCAATTGAAGCTAATTAGGATAGTCATGGAAAGTTAACTATATTATTTGCTATCGAGACTTACCTACAAAAATCCAGTGATAGAATTTCAGGTACTCAAGAAAGGCTTCTTGGCTTCATTGCCTGCACAATTTCAAACTATATAATAAAAAAACATTAAACATTAAAGTTAGGAAATAGTTGTGCAATTTAGTAATAAGCTGTTTCTTTAATATATATTTTTTTTTAGTTATTTCGTTAACAATTCAATTTCTTTTTTAATATGATTTAAATTTAAACTTGTGTACCCGTTACACATAGCGTAAACATTCTGTCTTCAGCAAATGTATTTAACAGGTATAAAGGCCCTATAAAGTATATATTCTTCTTCAGTGTAACAAATTTGATTAGATTGCTAATTTTCGGTTGTCTTTTTTTTATTGCCTTTGACACTCATCTCCTGCCTGAGAATGTTTACTTTAACATCCTTAAACAGCTGATCACAGTTTTGGTGTAATCACTTGAATCATTAAACTGTATCATTGAATCGGATGCACTAGATCTAAATAGAGTCGCGAATTTTGAAATGAACAATAATAACTACAGTATTTTTTAACTCCGTAATCAGATATATTTTATATACTTGTAATATATGTGGCCTTGAAATGTTTTACAAGTAAACCCATAACAAGACTTTCTAGTGAAAACTCATTCAAACCTCATACTGACGAATTTATGTATTTTTTAATTGGTACATTTCAAAGTGAACTGTTTTGCTTTCATTGAATATTGATAGCGAGTATTTCGCAGTCTAACACAGTTAACTGTAGCTTTCCTCCTTTTTTAAGAATTAAAATACATGCAAAACATTTGATGATTAGTAGACGGAATTTTGAAATGTACTATTTAAAAGGAAAAGCAAAAAAGAGAAATTACGGGAAGACGTTAGAATGAGTTACTAACTGGCAGCTTATTCACACCTCGATTCCACTAAAAAACAACAAACACTAAATATTTAATAGGTCTAAAGTTCACACTCAAAATTCGACAACGGCATCGACGTCATCGGACAAACTGAAAGTGTTGCAAGCAGAGGGGCGACGGTGGCAAAGAATGTTAGTGTCTTGTCGCTTGGGGGATACACTGTTAGGAATGAACATTTTATGGCCCGTTCGAGCAAGAGCAAGAGCAAAGGCAACAGCAACAGCAACAGCAACAGCAAGAGGCAGAATAACGACTACAAAATCACAACTAATTATGTGTTGCTTGGCGCTCTAAAATTTATAATACCCACACACGTCACATAAAACCTAAAGTATGCAGCAATAAATTTTAAATTGCAAACATAAAATATTTCGACAAATTTGTAACGAAAAAAAAAACCAGAAAACAGAAAACAGAAAACTCACTCACACATACATAAAGTACAAAGAAAACACACGAACATTGGATAGGAGGGAATAGCGCCCCAGGTCCAAGGGGGTGTTGGCATTGGCTCAAGTCTGGCGAAACTTAATTAATGCAGAAACATTTTCAGGACGACATATCAAAGAACTCAACACGCTCTGAACTGAGCTTTGTGCCCACCACAGACGACGATGGTAAATCGATAACATGCCGTGCGGAAAATCCAAATGTGAATGGCCTGTATTTGGAGACCATGTGGAAATTGAATGTCGTTTGTAAGTATTACAAATTGAGTTTAAGTATAAAAAATAAGTATAAAAAATACAGTAACAGCAACAGCAACAGCAACAGCAACAACAACGCCAATAACACTAACAAATAAAAACATTGAAAAAGAGAACAATAACAACAACGAAGAAAAAAAAAATGGAATCGCAAAAGAGAAGCTAAGAAAGCATTGCCGACAGCTACCAAAAGGTAGACAGCTCGCTAAATTTATTACGTCGGCGATGTCGACGTCGCCGTTGAAAGCCTTTAAAATGCAAATAAATCAAAGACAAATGACAAATTGTGAATAATTTGCCATGGGCCAGAAGGCAGCCGCCGTGGTAGCAGTGCGCCTCTGCCTCTGCCTCTGCCTCTGTGGCTGTCTCTGCCTTTGCTTCACAGCCCTATACCTTGGTCCCCACCTCTACCACAGCTCTCACATACCGCTTTCTCCCCCCAAATGAAATATGTGGGCTAACAAAATGTATGGAAGGCGCTTAAATTAAATGAAGGACTTTTGTGTGTGCAACCCATGCTGCCAAAGTAGAATAACCAAACAACAGTATCAAAGTAGGACTCTCAATAGGGAGAACATTCTACCAGAACGTACCTAGGAAATTACTTAACCCAGCCAGTTCTCAAGTCTTTCTGCGAGTTTCCACACTTATTATTAAATATGTAATTATATGATGGGTTGTTAAGAACGATTTCCTTCAGTCAAAATTCAAATATTAAATGAATGACTTATGCCTAGTGATCCTGACCAGAACAGCAAAACTATTTTGGCTTAATAGCTTCGAAGAATATATTTCACCATTAATTTGTCTCTAAAAAAACAACTCCCCCTGCCTAGGGTCAGTAAGAGATGGAAGGTTTAGTAATAAAAGTCTACTTCGGTAAAGTGGCAATCTAATATTAGGGTTCCACTTTAAACTACGAAGAGCAAATCCTGTCTTGATTTGTTTACACCGGATTATATTTATCGAATTTTAAATATGCATCAAGCAGAGCATCTATATACGTTTTTCTCGAACTCTGTAATTAATATATTATACGTAATTACTGACCTGGAAAGAACCCCTAAAGAAGCACAACACATAAGATTACTATACTATTAATAGTATGCCTTTGTATTGATAGGGTATGGCTTAAAAAGTATTTAAGGTAGTCCCAAGGCATTCACTATATACAAATCTTTATTATATTCGCAATGGGTCAACGGCCATAAAACACTGCGGATATCGTAAAGCTTGAAAGTCTAGAGTCCAGTCAAATCGTGAGTCGAGACAAGTAGCGAGCCAAGTGCTCTGTTCTCCACTCTTAAATATTCGTATGTGTACTTTTGGCTGTCACTGTTAAAGTATTTTATTATTTCGGCTGAGCTTACATAATACATACATACTCAATCGATACATCACGTAAAATCATTTCCTTGGTTATATGCTACATTCTAAATGCAATCTTTAGGTTACACAACAAACCAGCTGTTAAGAATCAAGAAGAACATTTTCTCATTAGACATTTCGTTAAAAAAAAATAAGCGTATATAATATTTTTTGAGCATCACACACACTTTTTAGCATCACATTTTATATTTTTGAATATTGTTTTTTATTTGTTTGTTTTGTAGCCATCGCTGCGGCTGAGGCGTTTACTCCACATTCGAGTAAATAAACTTTATGATCAACACGTACAACAAAATATTCATAAAAACACATATATGCACATATACGAAAATGAATGTGGGTGTTTTGCACAGCAGGTAAACGTTTGGCTTTAATGGAAAATAAGCTAAAGCTACTGACAATGATGTCGACTGTAAGAGACCCAGCACGTTTAATATTATATACGATACTTGTGGCTAAAAGTGAGAGCGAGAGCTAAACAAAATTGGAGTAAATATTTTAAGAGTTTTCTCGAATCCGATAGAAAGTGACAAATGATTCGCTCAGAGTATCGAACTTGACTTTAAATCTAATCAAAAGTGTACTTTACATATAACTATGGAATATCAAAAACTTTAACTTATTTACCAATTTCACCCACCTTATATTAACATTTTCATCACTAAACATAACGTTTATCATATAATAATTATTATTTTACTTCTATTAAGAAATCAACTGTAGCTTTCTTATTTTTCAGCGGGCTATTTAAATAACTTTTTTTGTATTGTATTGTATACTCTTGATTTACGTATTCTTGTTAGCTTTTCGACGCGCTTCAAAAAAATTATTTTTATTTCAATAAAGATTATTGCCACGCCCTCTTCCGCCCAGGCTAAACGAAAAAATTTAGGAAATCAATTTGTAATCGATATAATATCTTCAGTATACTTTCGTTATTTTTAGTATATTAATTCGGTATATTTGAAGGATAATACCGAATTTTATTTTACTCTTGTTAAAAATAGTTAGCGGGTTTCTTTCTGTATAGAGCACTGGAATGTAGCTTTTTTACTTATTCCTTATTATAAGCCTAAGTTAATAGGCCTTTTAAATGAATATTATAGATAGAATATGCATTTCCAAAAGCGAACCTTATTGGACGTAAATTGTAGATGTATACTGATACCCGATCAGAGCTGTTCGTTAATAGGTCAATTCAATAATATTGAGTCTATGTGCAGATTTATCATTTTAAATATATAAATATACTTAAATTTAAAAATAATTACCATTATTAAATCCAAAATTAAATTTAGAAAATATTTTTAAATTATTTTAATATATTATTTTTTTTTATATATTCTTGATATAAAAAGGTTAGCGCATAAGTCAATGCTAAGGCAGTTAAGTTGTAGACATTTCATAGTTGAAATTAACAATAAATAAACAAAATGAAAATAAAACAATTACAGCTGAGGAAGCCTCGCTCTGCCTTCATACAAAATGTAGCGGATTTTTAATTTCAGGACACAGGCAAATATGCTTCGCATCGCTTCCCATTTATTGCTGCTGAGGCTGATTTTGTTGTTGTTGTTGTTGTTGTTTGACGTTGGCGTAGGCGTTGGCTTTTGGTGCTTGTTTTTGTTGCTCCTATGTGATATCTGTGTTGAGCATCATGGCTGAGTTATTATGCCAACTTCGTTTTGGCTTCTTAGGCACGACATTTGGCAAGGCCATTTGCCATACTTTATGAAAGCAGAGGGGCAAGTAAGGGTGGTAAGGGGGTAAAGACTGCATTCATTCTATTCGGAATGCGTTGCGTTGTGCTGCTTGTATATACAATTTTCTTTATGTTTGTACGCTCTGTGCGTAGTACGAGTATGTGACACTCGCTCGGTTTTAAAATTTATAATGCGGCCCCAGCAAACAAGGAAACAGGACAACAAAACATGCAATGCAATCACAGACATAGAGATTCCCATGAGCGCAGTAACACTCACCAGCACCACTCATACATACATACGAATACAAATACGAATGTGAATACGAATACGAGTGTGTGAGTGAGTGTGTTCTATGTTGCGTCCTTTGCTCGTTGTTTATGGCTGGCTACATTGGCGCTTGTGCTGTGTGCGTGCCTGGCATTTCGAAGAGCGAAGGCATCGCGATATTTTCCTCAATTGGAGTTTATATTTTTTTAAAGTACGAGAATGACAGAGCAGAGCAGGGATTATAGCAAGATGATATAAAGCGGCAAGCCAATCATCTAAGATTACTACTTCAAGTCCAGTTGAGTATGATAACTTAAAGAGGGAGAACAATAATAACAATAACGACGACTTTATTTTACAAACTTAATGGAATCCTTTCTAACAAACCTTTTTGACAATTCGTCTGACGAACTCATTTGGTTAACTCTCATTTCATTGAAAATTCGCACTCCAGAATACAAAAACATCCTGCTACCCAATTTATTCTAATTTAAATTATAACAATTAACGAAGGTCGTTTTTGGTACTATATAAATACTAATAATTTGTAAAGGTATAGAATAGAATACAAAGATATACCAGATTGTCAGCCATTAATGTAGTACATGTATCAAAAACTTCGCTTGCTTTTCAATATTTTAATTCATTTAATGGCGCGAAAGTGGTCGTGACAAAAATCTATCAAAACAATCATCCGGTATGCACAAAGGTATAATACTCTTTTACGGTGAGGATGGCGGATATAAAAATCTATCGATGGGTGGATAGGGATTGAATTATATTTTTGGGCGTCTTAATATTTTGCGTGAAAATCATTAACATTTCAGAATTTATGGATTGAAGTTTCATAAATAAAATAAGAGTTAAATAAGAATACTTTAATCTAAGTATGCCACTTATGAGACACCCTGTAACCAACTAATTTGTATATTTAGTTAGTTGGTTACAGGGTTCATTCAATTGGAATAAATCTACTATAAATTACGATTGCTTCTATTTCAATTTGTTATAAAATCAGCGAAAAAAAAAACTCACATTAAAATCGAAATTCAAAAAATTCGGTTAAAATGATGCTTCATAAAAATGGCCCAGGTTAAGCTAAAGTGATTTGCTTTCAAGGCAACATTTAATTGCACAATAAGTCACTTAATCTATATATACGTGGCTTACAAGAACTTAAGTATTTATTCGTGAGTAGTATTAGTATTTATTTGGTGACGTGAAGATGCAGAAATCTCGCGTCAGTCTCACAAGTGCACCACACCCGTTTCGCAAAGTTTCTGCAAAGGGTACAAGAATAACGTGCAACATGTGTGCGGAAGTACAACGTCGCGGGAAGCGAAAGAGTTTTGCAGGACCTTTGCAGCACCGGGGCTGATTGAAGGAATCAACGACCAAGTCTGCCGATGCAGACTGAGGCCAGGTCTAGAAGAGGACATGGTCGCGGAGAGAATAAACTTTGCTGGGCCATTCTAAAGTAAGCAAACTTTTGGCCTCGCCTTCTAACTCTTGACTGGCGCCGTTTGGTCGTATGGCTTTGGCTGCCAATAACTCAACCATATTAAAGTTGGCACGTGAGTCCTTCGTCAGCGTGATTCGGGCCAACCTTCGACCCTGTGCGTTGCCTGTGTCTTTGTCTGTAACTGAGGCTATGGCTGCCGCTGTGGCTGTGGCTGCGTGTTTGTCACAAAGTTTGTGGCTCGTTAAGCAGATTCAAACGACTTAAGCGGCAACACATGTTCACAAGCAGCGCCATCGCCATCGCCATCGCCATCGACATTGCTATTGCCATTGCCGGCAGCAGCTGGTCCCCGAACCTTGAACTCTTTCTATTAGGATGTTGTCATAACTCTTTGTTGATGGTGCTGTCGTTACAGCAAATTGCTCATATTTGCTACCAACTATTACACCAAGTAGATCTTTTCACTTGCAGCCGTAATGTGAAGACAGCTGATGTGACGCTTCTGTTTCAACTTTGCGCATCAAAAGGCCAATGAAATAATTTTGCGTTTTCAGTACATTCCGGTTTGATAGAACAAGTTTACAGACATTAATTAATTAAGGGGTAGAACTCGATCGAACTTACTTAAAACTATTAGTTTTGGTATCATCTGTTTTCTTACTATCCATTCTCCTATTCATCACTTAGGCGCAGCTTACTAACACATTCTCTATTAATTTACAGATCCACCGCTGGTGACGCTGCGTCTGGGCTCCACACTAACACCGGATGATATCAAGGAAGGCGATGATGTTTACTTCGAGTGTCACGTACAATCGAATCCTCAATGGCGGAAACTGTTGTGGTTACATAATGTAGGTCGCGTCAAGTCAGCTGGAAGTGAGCTCCCAATTGACACGCTTCTCTTTACTCGCCCGCTTTCCCGTTTGCGTTCACGTTCACATTCTCATTCACTCTACCGCTAACAAATATGAACTCAAGCCCAATGAGAGGAGGAAAGCAGGAACTAAGAACAGGGTCCAGGACACACACACAGGCAGGCTGTCTGCTTGGTTGACTTCCATTCATTTCAGTTTAAGTGTCAATAACATGGCAAGTTGCGTATACGCCGTGGTGTTTGCCACCAAATCTGCCAGAGCTGCAGCCACTGCCATAGGATGCACAGTTCTGTGCTACATTTGCTCATTTCAATTCACACCAAGAATGTTGGTCCGAAAGGTGCGGCATGTGGCAAGAGGAGGTCCGTAGTGTGCCGTTTGGGCAAAATAGTTTTGGGATTTGTGGCATTGATTTTGCCGTCGCTCAAGTGCAGTCTCTGTTCCCCACAATCAATCAGCAAAGAGTGCTGAGTGAACCAAGCCATCGACCAGCGCAGCAGTTGAATGAAAGACACAGTTGACAAACACCTTCCAGACTAAGCTTTGTGTATTTAATGGATATATGCAGCATATAGAATACATTTAGTGCTTATAGTTAATCTGTCATTTAACTAGATTTCGGCTTAATTTGAAGATTAACGTTGACTTCCGCCATTTTCTGAGTATTCTAAATTTGATGTTCATGCATTTTCATTAATAGCAAATATTATAATTACAATATCTGGGTGTTGCTCATGTTCTTTTCAGGGTATTCACTTGGAGCATAATACCTCAGCCCGCGTCATACGCTCGAATCAGAGCCTGGTACTTCAGAAGATCACCAAACACTATGCCGGCAATTATGCATGCAGCGCTATTAACGATGAAGGCGAAACAGTCAGCAATCAATTACCATTGCGGGTAAAATGTGAGTATTTCAAGAAAAAGGATAAATGCAGAAAGACACATTTGATTAGGATAGGATGTAAAATTGTATAAACATTGTGAACTTTAGAGTAATATAATAATATACAAAATGAATTATCGGAAAAATACTAATGCCCTTTTTATACAGCCATTCAGTCACTCACTTTTTTACATTTGATCGGTATTTTTAAATATACTAAAATAATAAACCAAAATACCGAAAATATACTAAATTATGCACACTTAAGAGGGTAAAATATACTAGATTGTCAGCTAAAGCAACTAAGAAACCTAGAGAGTTGGCGTTTTTGCCCATACAAAAGTATTTCTTTAATAATTTCCACAAATTTTATATTATCGCGATCAAATTTACAGAGGTCACGAAGACTACAGGCATTATTGTATATACCGAAATTCGACTGTAGCTTTAAAATTACACTTGTTATTCCAGTTTTATACTCGCTACCCATAGGGTAGAAGGGTATAATAACTTTGTACAGGTAAGAAATGTATGTAACATGTAGAAGTAGGCATCTCAGACCTTCTAAAGTATATACATATATTCTAGATCAGCGTCCAAGAATATTATTTCTTTGAATAACTGTCTCTATTTTCGATCAGAGTCATTTGCCGAGGCGAAAACATAAATTTAAATGTAATGCCTTATTTTCGAAAACTCGATTTTAATGGTTTAGAAATAAAAAAAGAAAAACTTATAAGAATTAAGTCAAAGATGTTATGTTGAAACTGTTTGCTGCACATCATCATACTATATAATCACAGGATGTACTGAGCAGATGTCCAGCCCAGTTTTGGGAGCATCGCTGGTCTTTACGAGGAGCATGAGTACTTTGCTTGAATGCGTCATCTATCTGGCTGAGATGTCTAGAGTCTCCACCAGCCACCAACTCGTCGCTGTCTGTCTGCCTGCTCAAAAACTCCCAGCATTTGCCTTTACGAATAATTTCTTACCATAAAGTCTGGCAGCAGGCAGAGATGTTGTCGTTGTCAAGCTGCGAGTTCCCCTGGTGCTTCTCAGTTCGTTCTCTTCCATTCCTCATTTGATGTATTGCATTTTTTTGTGTTCGGCGTTTTCATGTTATAACTCAACTCAAGTCTGCTCAACTCGTGTCAAGCCGGTCGGTCGCAGTTGCGAGTCAAGGCTGTGAAAATATTTTTCATTTCGCTTTTTGCATAAATACAACATTTCACCGTTTTATCTAGCCCCAGCTGTAACACCAGCCCGCTCTTTGTCTGTCACAGCCTCATCATCATCCATTCGCCTTCCACATGCGTTGCACCATATTTCGTTGCTGCACCTTCTACTGCAGCTGCAATCGTAGATATTTCGAACTTATGCTTTCGTTTAACAGGACGCGAAATACAATATTTCCAGTTTCACAAGTTGCACCACAAGAGGGCAGCCTGTAAATTCGACCCATCTGACGACTTTTGATCACTTTCTTCTACTTTAGTAAGTTGTGATTTCACACAATCCAAATTTCAAGGGAATGAGATGCTCAGAGTGCCTTTTTTTTCTCCATGTAAAGTTTTATCCTGATTTGTAGTGTTGTGGTATTCTGGTTAGAATTACTATTCAGGAAAAATACTGATATAACCCAAAAGTATAAAATATACCTACACAAAAATTATGTCCTTTTAGAATGATGCAATTCTATGATGCGTATCCTTACAGCAAAGTCACATCATTCAAACAACTAATTAGGGAATGCGAATGTAAGCAAATTCAGACAGGAGAAATCAGAATATCAAAAGCAATTGAAACAAATAATTTGAAAATGAGCAATTTAATACATTTTTTTTTATATAATAACTTTAAGATTATAGCCATATTATTTATTATTCATTAATTGACTCTGTTTATTTTTGTTATGCATTATTTTAAGAAACTCATTCTGTAACGATCACATGGACAATGTGGTAGATTTCATAGTCTTGGCGATTTTCATAAAACATTTTTTATTAGACAAAAAGTGTATATTTAATAAATAACTGAGACGGGACTCAGTAAGAAACATCAACGATTACCTGGCTGTAAATCTACTTGAAAATCGCAGTTCTAAAAGACATCATCCTTTTGGTCCCCCAATTCTAACAAATTCCAAATTTTGTTGTAAATATCTGTAAACTGTAAATTAGACTGTCATAATCACAACCCGAAATATTTAATTGTTGTCGCTAAATATTGAAATCTATTGATTAGTTGTTGAGTAAGAAAAAAACAAAAACTCAGTATTTTTCATCTTTAAAAGTTTTGACCTATGCCTTTGAACTTTTTCTGTCTATGCGGGACAAAGAGCAACAAGTACTCGAATTACTCAAGTGGTGTCTCAAGTGCGTCTCGCTAATTGGCTGGCGTCCGATTAAACAGCCCTCGTGAATTTGCAATTTAAATAAGCAACAACAAAAACAAAAACAACAATAACAGAAACATCAACAAAAAACAATAACAATCAACATTTGGAAAAACAACAAGTACAACAAAGGGCGGCTGCTTCAGCTAATTAATTACGCCCTTTTGTAAATTTTTAAGACAAACAATTCATCAAAAATTCAACTCGCCTGACTGCTAATGGGTTTGGTTCGGTTTCAGTTGGATTCGTTTGGTTTGTTCAGCTTAAAGGTCGAGGGATGTGGATGGCAGGGCAACAAGCGGGAGGAGGCGGAACCAAATTACGCATACGCCACGTGTGCTGTCAGCTAATAATCCTTTAACATTTATGAACGCCTTATTTACCTGCAAGTACTAAATCATGTTGCCACATTAATTAATTTCAAGTAAACAAGGACGACGTTGCCACTCAACGGCTTTCTGCGAATAGCATTGCGCTTGACACTGACTGACTGCCTTTTGCCCTACCTCAGAGGCAGCAGCAATAAGGAGAGAGCCTAGCTTAACTGATGAGGGGGCGTCTTGTTGTCGAAAAACCCTTTTGTGCGTTTTTATACCCGCTACCCATAGGGTAGAAGGGTATTATAACTTTGTGCCGGCAGGAAATGTATGTAACAGGTAGAAGGAGGCATCTCCGACCCTATAAAGTATATATATTCTTGATCAGCGTCAACAGCCGAGACGATCTAGCCATGTCCGTCTGTCCGTCTGTCTGTCTGTCCGTCTGTCCGTCTGTCCGTCTGTCCGTCTGTCCGTCTGTCTGTATGAAACACTGGATCTCAGAGACTATAAGAGATAGAGTTATAATTTTTTTTCGATAGCATTTGTTATGTTTGCACGCAGATCAAGTTTGTTTCAAATGTTTGCCACGCCCACTTCCGCCCCCGTAAATCAAAAAAATCGAATAATAAGCGTAATTTTAAAGCTAAAGCTGCGAATTTTGGTGTGTATAATAATAACAATACTATTTATGATTTCTGAAAATTTGGTTGCGATCAGATAAAAATTGTGGAAGTTATTAAAGAAATACTTTTGTATGGGCTAAAACGACTACTTACTAGGGGTCTTAGATGCTTTGGCCGACAATCTAGTATATTATGCTGTCTATGGTATATTTTGAATGTTAGTACCATATCGTTATACTAAATATACCATTTGGTATATTTTTAGTATATTGCAGTATTTTTTGGTATATTTTGAAAATAATACCGCAATATTTTGCTTTTATTCAAAGTGGGTAGTGGGTATCTCACAGTCGAGCTCACTCGACTGTAGCTTTCTTTCTTGTTTGCCTTGGCTTCCTTTTCAGACTCTGCACTGCTATTTATATAATTTCTTTCTCGCTCCTATGCAGAGCATAAGGATAGGCATTTGTGAAGTGTATCGTATTGTGGAGTATTGGACTTTATTTCTATCTTTACTCTGCTTATATATGAACAATTTTCAAATATTCATATTGCATACACGTATAAATAAGAGTTGTCACATTACGAACGTGCAAAATTGAAAAGACTTTAAATTTGTTGCCAGCAGAAAACGAAACCCAAGTATGAAAGCTATAGTCAAGTGGCTTCGATAATAATAAAATAAAATTATATTCTAAAAATATACCGATATATAATATAGAGAAAATACTACAATTTACCGAAGGCTTTATTAGGTATTATATGCACGCAATGCGAATACGCCTTCTATTCTGTGGATTACATTCATTTCCTGCAGACACAAAGTTGTAATACCTCTCTAGACTAAGGGGTAACGGGTTATTATGTTAGTTTAAGCCATGTAGAACACCTCCATACATTCTCGATGAATTTACATTGGTTTTCCGTTTCTATCTACCTTTCAGACACACCCGTTTGCAAGCACTCAGATCGCGTTATACTAATTGGAGCCTCCAAGGATGAGACTGTTGAGGTTGTATGTGAGATACAAGCGGATCCACCGCCTCGGTGAGTACAATCCCCATAGCTATTTGCCATTCCATTCGATTCCATTCCATTCGATTCCATTCTGTTTTCCAGAGCGGCTGCTTTTCCCTTTTTTGCCGTTGTAGGCAATTGCTTCCGGTTTCCTGTTGTGAATGGAAGTTTGCTAAATTGACAAATGACTGTAATTGTGTGCTAGTGTGTAAGCCTGTGTGTGCGAGTGAGCGACAACGGAAAATGCTATTTATATGGTAGGAAATGTGCGAAAATTTAACAATATTTTGATTCGATGGCACTTCAAAAGCAATGCCAAATGCTGTTACGCTTTGATTCTCTTCTGCGTTCGTCCTTCAGGCATCCACGAGCGTTTCTGGACTGGTCGGCAGACTATGTTAATTCGCATTCGCCACATTTGCCCACTTTAATGTTTTTTTAATGAGCCACCGCACTGCTGTGGCCTGTCGACCGATTTTCTGCCTGGCTATTGGCTGCCTTCGTCCGGTCTCTCTCTCTCTCTTTCTCTCGCTCTCCCTCTCCCTCTCTCTCGCTTTCTCTGTCCATCTGGCTTGTCTTGTATTTAATTTCAATTTTTCGTTCCGGCTCTCATTGTCTATGTGTGTGTGTGTGTGCATGGTTTTGTGTGAGAGAGTATGTAGGGGCTCTTCTGTGTCTTGAGTTGACGCTTTATGCTAAAATAATTAATCATTAGCCAGCGGAAAATTGCGCGATGCTGTTTCCAGCGCAGCTGCGTCATGTAATTGTTGTGGTAGCAGCGTGCTGGCGGCGGGTGGAGAGCGGATGGATGATGGAGCTAGGGCAGTGTCGAGAGTGTAGGCGAGACTCAACGTTAACGTTAACGTTAACATGAAAAAGCTGCTGCATAGTTGGGGGCGCGGATTGTTGGCCTGAAGGCGGCTACAAGTTAATTTATCAGCATTTAACTGCTTGACAGCGATGCCAAACAAATTTTTTTCTCTCTTGCCTACGTTTTTCCCTCGATTTTATTTTAAATTAAAGTATCGCATTGCAAAAAATGCAAATCAACTACGGTTTGGTGCCGCACATTTCAAATGAAATAAAAGTCTTTCAAATTTAACATATTTCCATTTTCTAAGCTTGGCTACTTAATTTTTTTAACATTCGATATTAATCAAATCGTTCTTTTGTATTTGTGGCTCTACGTTCTTAAAATATATTTTTGTTGTCCATATTTTGTAAACTGTTGGCATTAAATTTTAAATATGGAAATAAAACTGAAAATTGAAATTTACTTTATCAGGCTATAAAATTAAAAGATGGGGTAGAAAAGCAAAGCGTAAGCGTCCAACCGAATATGTCAGAGATAATTAACCTTTTAAAAAGCTTCCCATGTCCGAGAATCCGACTCTTAGCTCTCGACAGTGTGACTGTTACATTAAGTGAGAGTATTGTAAGTGGGGCTCAGATATGTGTATGTGTGTGATGGCGTACATATTTAACCTTTAATATTTTAACGAGCTATTTTAAAAATGTAAAACTTTGCAAACATGTCACACTTGCTGCCTTTCTCTGTCCTCGTCTCGCCCATCCCCAACTTTGTCGACTCCGCCAACGCAACCGCCGCGGCGTTGCCGTTGACGTTTACTCTTCTGACCCTGTCGTGATCCACCTTTCGTCTGGCCTGATGATTCTGCCTTTTGCACGCACATCCTCGTGACAACGTTACCGGTAAAATGTCAACCCAATGCAAACAACAACAACGCCAACAAATTTAATATAAAAAAAAACCCAACAAAAACAATAAAATAAAAAATACCAAAAACAATATTCACATTTCAGAACATTTCGTTGGAAATTCAACAACTCGGGTGAAACTCTGGACGTGAGCAGCGAACGATTCAGCGTAAATGGAAGCCGCAGCATTTTAAAGTACACTCCAGTCACAGATCAGGTAAACAGGCCAATCAGTCCCACCAATTAAGCGCAGCACACATCCACACAAAAAATAATATACATATATATGAATATTTCTGTGTATGTAATATATGACAGGATTACGGTACACTTTCCTGCTGGGCAGCTAATGAGGTGGGCACACAACAGCAGCCCTGTCTCTTCCAAGTAGTTTTGGCGGGTAAGTGGAACAATAATTACTATACACAAAAATAATTTGTGGTAAGTTTTCTACTGGGGTTCTGCGAGCGCATTTCCTACTGGGTATTTAAAATCGGCGATTCTCTTTTATGCACGGGAATTTTACAGTTAGGGCAAGCGAATGCAGCTGCTAATTTCGGCGGCGTGATTTACTTTTGATTTGTATGTATGTCAGACCAAGCAGAGGCAGTTAATTGCATTTAAAACATTATAAAATTTGTAAAATTACACAAAAGAAAATAAATATTTCAATTACTACAATTTGTTGGTTTCGAGTAGGGAACGGTCCGAAGTATGGGCAAAGGCACAGATTCGGTGCCAACAATTAAAACAAGCAAAGTTCCAAGAAAGAACAAAGAATTGTATTTTAAATTGAGTAACTGTGTAAATATCAACTATTGTTTTAATGCAAGTGGGGTTCTCTCATTTCATGTGACTCTTCAATCCGATGACTGCTCGTTTGTTGTACAAACTGTAAACACGGACACCATAAATCTGATGGGAATTCGTAGCTCTGCCCAATGGCGTCAGCAACTGCAGCATCTTCAACCGAACGGAGCTTAGTGTGGACATCCAATGCGTTCAGGGGTACGATGGCGGCCTTCCCCAAATATTTGTCCTCGAAATGTTTTCAACACGCACTGGCATTACCAGGTGAGCATATTAATCAACCGTCTGCTCGAGTATAACTACAACTGCATACAGCTAAGAGCAGACATCAGAGCAATTGGCCAGCGGGTGACACAATCAGGGTAGCTTTTAAGCGGATTATATATAACGTATATAACTGCTTTGTCCAACTTCTCAGTGCTTAGCCCTTGGCATCGAATTGAAGCATATGCATATGTGTTTTGCAAACATTTAATTGAATGGTAGCCCGAAGACATGGCAATTGTTTTCAAACTTAAATATTACAACTTTAAAGCACTTCTGAGTGCTATTGTATACATCAGACTGGGTTGCTATTCTCTCTGTAATTATTTATTGCATTAAGAGCTTGAGAATTGCATACCAAATAATGCAGTTTACTTGACTGAATATACCATTAAGATTACCTTTACTAAACTGTTTGATATCATTTTCATTTTAATAACCTCCTAATGATATTACACTTTATGTATAAATAATCTATTGACTTAAATTTAATTATTAAATTAAATATAAGATTTGTAGTTGTTAAAAACAATTAGTATAATAGTAAAGTTATTAAAAAAACAATTTATTTATTATTTTGATTTAATACTGGGTAAGCGATATGATGAATAGTTAATAACAAATGCACATTTCAAAGTCTGAAGTTGCGAAATCGAATTTAAATCGGAGATCGAATCATAATCATGCGAGTATATTTATGTAATAATAAAAAAAAATAAAAAAAACTAGTGTTAGATGCCCAAAAAGCATACCCAAAATCGTTTAATAAATATTGCTTATTGAAACAATGGGACCGTGGAGCCAACATGCTCATAAAGGGCATGTCCAGGGGAAAACTTGCTGCTCGAAACATCAAAAGAACCCTCATTAAAAAAGATTGCGCCAAATCGTAACAAACATGGACGTCAATGTAAATATGTTTGTAAGCCAAAATGCAACCAAAAATATATCTTTTGATAGTCGAATTATACATACTCTAATAAATCTCTGAAGAAAAAATAGCCCCTTACAGATTTATCATCGAATATTCTACACAATGCATTTACACTAATTTACAAAACAAAACAAAAAAAAATTAAAAAAAAATAAGAATAAGTAAATGTCATGTGTTTTAACGGAAAATGAGAATACCCTAAGAGAGAGAATGAAATGGATGCGAAAATAATATAAAATATATATAGACATTGAACCCTAATATTTCAGAGTTTTGGCAAAAGCAAAAAGAGAGAAAGACAAGACAAGTTGAAGCCGCAACAAGGCAAAAGGCATCAAATTCAAATTGAGGTCATGATTGAAGCATTGGGTGTTGTGGATTGTGAATGCCTTTTTAGGAAGGGTTAAGGGATTGGGGTAGCAATGGGGTGTTATCTGATGTGATTGGAAAGGGACAAAACTCTAAGTGAGAACCGGGAATTCGTATGTGCAAGCAGCCAGAAATATTTTGGTATTTGTTTGGCTTTTGCGCCATTTCAGACATTTGATTACACATGATTAAAGGCACAATGTTGCTGATTTGCCATTCTGATTTAATAATAATAATCTTTCGATCTGCATTTTCCCTTCCCCATCCTGCCATAGATTCAATTTGAGCAATGCAGAAGAAGCACTCTTCTCACTAGAAAATCTGGACACGCTTACCTCGATTATGATGCAGGAGAATAACTCGTTGAGGCTGCGTATCTACTCCTACAATCAAAAGGGGCGCAGTGCGGCATATTTGTTACCGGATTTCATAATTGGCTCAACAGCTTACAAGACAGGTGAGTGACATACACACATATGTACATACATATGAACTCCTACATCCACATCCACATCCCCACACACACTCACATGGTCGGATTTTGATTGATGGATGGGAATCATAGGGCTGATTGCATTTGACACATGCCCGCTTCCGAGACCAGTTGAAGACACCGTCTGCCTGCTTTTCTGTGATTTCATGTTTTAATCCCATAAGAAGGACTTGCTGCTCCTTCATGTTGTCATGCCAAGACTCAGACACTGACGCGGGCACAGCGCAGAAACTAGCAGTCTCCACACATGGTGGCGACATTTGACAGCTACCAGAGTCATCTGCAGTACTTACATAATCAACATGCCTGCCTCATGGGATGGATGCCTTTTCAAGTGTCTTAAAATTTATGTAGAATTGCCAGCTGCAGCTGCACTGCACTTCAGCAACCGGCCGGCACTGTGGTTGCAGATCATCTACGAATGTGAGAAGTGATAATCTCTGAGAAATAATAAAAATTAATACTTCATAGTCAATTTTTTGAATTATCAAAGTTCAGTTTCAATTCTATGAAATTTAATTCAATGACAACTTGTTATTTTAGTAACTCAGAGAATATTGTTAATTTATTTGTAGGTGGAAACAAAAAGTGTTATGCTTATGAACGAGCAGAAAAATACTGCACAGTTGTATATTGTCCTATTTGCTTGATGTTCAGGGTGTTAAAAAAAGACAAATGTAGTACTCACTCACGAAGAGTACAACCATATACGCACACTAGTGAGAACAGTAAGAGTGTAGTGCTATCTTCTTCTATCCTAAGGAGTATGTTGTATAAGAAAGCATAAGTGCAGTATTTTTATGAACACTATACTATACCCCATTCATGAAGAAGCCTTCTATGAAACCTTTTTGTTGTCTAATGTTTGTTAATATTCCATTCTCCATTTTCTTCCAATTCTACTTCACATTTCACTAACTGAACTGGTCTAAAAATATAACCATGGAAACGACAACAACGAAACGTATCGTGATTGCAATCGCACAATAAAAACGATGAACATGATAAATGTGATTGGTATCTACATTCGTGTATATGTACAACTGACGATGATTTATGACTGGTGGCCGTCAATCTGTAATTACAATAACAACGATCACAACGATAATAGACGATGATGTAACTCTAACGCTGTCTCCGGTGATTGTTGGCAGCGTGTTGACCATTATAATCATTGGGGTGGCCATAGCGATACGGATATTTGCGGTAACATTTGTGCACAATTTACGGCGTAATCGCCAGCATGGCAACAAGGCAACATCTGCAGGCGTCGTTGTCCAATCGGGGGATGTCTTAAAAGTAAGCACGTCACTATCGTGGACTAGTATAGTCGGGCAACCAAGTAATATTATTTCTTGGCGATATTACAGAGCGGCAACTTGGACAAACCACGCTGGCAGCACACGGATATCAAAACGAAATCATCTGAAGATTTGGTTGAGGATGAACGAGATCCAGATGTAATACCTTCTCAATATGGTGAGCTTATAAAACTTTCTCCATTGTAATTAACATTCAAACTGACAGATTTTAGTGATTATTGAGAATTATACATTTGTTGGTAACAAGTGAATAATCTCAAAATTAGAGCAAACTAAGAGCAAGTATTTTACCTATTTTTTTTTAATTCGGTTATACAACATGCCTTTTACCAGCGTTAACTTTAATCAAATGATCACTTCTCTGGTGTTTATTTTCATGTGTTCTGCAATCGCGCTTGCCATTGACATCACTGCCTCCTACTTTCTGCTCTCCGCTTTCCGCTTTTGGGCAACCCGTAATCGTAATCAATCCCATCAACTAAACAATACAACCGGGAACGAATGCTACACAACGCAACCAAACGAATCGAAACGAACCGATACCAAACGAAAACCAATTCAATCCAATCAACCAATGCAATTTTCTTTTAATCGTAAATATTTTTAACGATGGCATCCGCAAATCTAAAACGCAACCGCACTCTCTCACATGTACACATGACCCTCTCTCTACTCTGCACGGACATGGACATGTTCCCCAAACGTGGCATCATCATCAATAAATTTCAATCTCGGACAGTTGGCAGCAGCAGCGCTGGCAGCAGCGGTAGCAATGCCTCCAATGTGGGCAGCACCATAGCCGCCACAGCCACTGGCAGCAGCACCTCCACAGCGGTCGCCGCAGCTGCTTCCGCGGAGCGCGATGCTCATGAGTTTGTAGCTGCTGGGACGCCATCCGGCGTTGGAGTTGGAGTTGGAGTCGTTGGCAGCATTTCCAAATGGTCTCCCAATGGTAATGTAAGTATCCGTCACTTGAATAAAGAACACTTTTATTTGCTTTGTTTAGTTGGCTTTGGACTCCAGGAAATCTTTCCAATCGAATTCAAAGCTGACGCACATCCCACTTGAGGGTATTGACTCCTACGAGTACTGCTCGATCAAATTTATCCTTAAATGAAGTAAAAATTTTCCAAACTAAAATTGCTTTCAAATGTACCAATGTTGTAATTTTTGTTTTCAATTCACTTTTAGTATATGTTAAATCTAACGGTACTAATATCGTCTATGTTCCGACTATCAGTTCAGCTACTCATTAGATTACCTTGCTATTTGCTGCTGATGTATTTTATCTGGCTATCGGTTTTCTGTTCTAAATCCAATCAAAAAGTTAAATTGTTGAATTGTTAAGTAGAAATCATCAACAGAAATGCGTTTCCAATGACAAGTTTCTGAAGCTTTTTTACCCTAATCGCCATATCGACAAAAAATTGAGCACCTTACACAAAGTATTATTGAAAAAGGTGTTTATTAAAAAAGCTTTTAAACTGTCAGAGCGCACGTCTTGTTGCACAGTAGCTTTCGCTCCACAATTTCTCTACAGGCATTGAGCTAAAAATAAAAAACATTGCCTGGAGGATATTCCAAGAAACACTTGATTCACATTGCAAAGATTCTTTGTTCATATACGATACATCATGTCTGACTGGTCGTAATCAATCAATTCTTCAGCCATATAATTACTTAGCGGCAATGTTCACCAATAATGTTCACATATCTAATATATCTAAAATTGTTTATCATTACTGACTGACGCACAATGTTAAGTATGTGATTTCTTAAATCGTTAATTCATTATAATTTTCTTGTTAATAACAACGTTTAAACTTTTTAAAAGATGATTAAAAAATTAAATCTTTGTCTTAAGATTTATTTAAAATCGAAAATATGTGCAACTTACTTTTCAATCTAGATTTGGGTATACGAGTATATATTTTTACTTGAAAAAAAAGTTATTTAACTGTTTTGTGAACATGTAGTTTTTACCACATTATCGATGACAAATTCGTTCAACTACATTTAAATATATTTTTAAAGAATAAAAAAATTCTGTTATTTTCATCTTGGATGTGTCTTTATTGCTACGTAAAAATTGCAGTCAATGCGCATTTGGAAGTTTGTCCAATCCTTGTGGCTATAATTAATTAATAATATCTAAAAAATATTCAAAAATTACTAAGTATGCAAAAAATATATTTAGTAATGATGGTGAAAACATTTAAGACAAACTTCATCTGCAAGCAATAAGTTTCCTCGACAGAAAAAATACAGTTCTATATATCCTCGTTATGTTCGCACGCAAATCAAGTTTGTTTCAAATTTTCCCCACTTCTGTCTCCGCAAATCTAATAAAATCTAATCAAAATTGTAATTGTGGAGCTAGAAATAGCTGTGGGAGAATATTTGTAGTACATGGTTTTTATACCCGCTACCCATATGGTAGAAGGGTATTATAACTTTGTGCCGGCAGGAAATGTATGTAACAGGTAGAAGGAGGCATCTCCGACCATATAAACCCTATAGTCTTGATCAGCGTCAATAGCTGTAAAAGCAAAATATTGCGGTAATTTTTTATATACTAGATTGTCAGCTTAAGAAACTCAGGCCCCTAGTAAGTAGGCGTTTTAGCCCATACAAAAGTATTTCTTTAATAACTTCCACAATTTTTATCTAATCGCAACCAAATTTTCAGGAGTCACAAAGACTATAGTTCCTAATGTATATCCCAAAATTTTTTTTTATTTTTACGCTTTATTACTACGCTTGTTATTCGTTTTTTCTGATTTGCGGGGGTGGAAGTGGGCGTAGCAAAAATTTAAAACAAACTTGATCTGCATGCAAACATATCAAATGCTGTCGAAAAAAATTATAGCTCTATCTCTTATAGACTCTGAGATCTAGGTGTTCATACGGACAGACAGACAGACGCACATGGCTATATCGTCTCGGCTTTTGACGCTGATCAAGAATATATATACTTTATAGGGTCGGAGATACCTCCATCTACCTGTTGCATACATTTCCTGCCAGCACAAAGTTATAATACCCTTCTACCCTATGGGTAGCGGGTATAAAAAAAAAAACAAAAAATGGATGCATCGTGATGTTGAAATAGCTGTGTTAAAAGTAAAATATAATTAAATTCGATATAGCTTGTAAATATCTTAATCTACCTTTCGTGAAATGAAGTCGGCAAGTTCTTGGTAACATAACCCTTGATATCCCCCTTAAGTTTTCAACCGGACTTAAGTCCCGGAACAGTGCAAGTCATGGCATTATGTTGATGTTTAGTTGGATCAATCATTCCTTGAACAATTTACTGGTGTGTTTAGGATCATTGTTCTGCACTGATTTTTGTTCATATCCAAGACTAATAATTCCAAATTTGTTAATCATTTTAATGTTTCTTTTGTCGGTATCAATTTATAAAATATCAGTCATATAATAAATAAAATTAAATAATAAATTTCAGTTGTTTATCGGCACTGCCATAAGCTATTGATATGAGCCAGAGTCAATATATCTACACTGAAATGTTCAAAGACTTGATATCTTTATTATTACTTATTACCTTAATAGGATTTTATACTCTTGTAGTATGTATAGATTATGTGCATAGTTGTCTGGTAGATAAACACTTTAGCTCCCATACATTTGTACGTATGTACATATATATTTTATGGTTTGGAGATATCCAATTTGCCTGCATGACTATTTGATGAAAATGGAATTCTATACGTTCTATAGATGGGGATTGCTGCGCAGATTTTCAATTAAATTTCAATTACCATCCGGCAGAAGTCCGCGTAGTAGTAGTAGTAGGTGGGGTTGGTCTATGCCGGGAATAACTCAATTCGTTAATTAAATAATTTTAAATATTGGCAAACATAACACAAGCACAGGGAATCTGCAATTCAAAAAACAACACCATTTCGCCATTCTGCAGTTCAATACTATAATTCGAATAGCACCCAGAGATTCAATTACATTTTCGTTTCGATAGCACAAAAAACAAATTGTTTGATAGTGAAGCGTGAAGGCTCAGCATGCACTACCATTTTGCGGTTAGAGTGACGTGGGAATGCAGTTCTCAGATTTAATACGATTTTCTGAATTTCTTCATTAAAAAATAAAAGCTAATTATTCAAAAAGTATTCATCTGTATATAAGTTATAGGTGGCTGCAGATACAAAGATTTCATCGTTGTATTAATTATGTTGAATATAGATTATTATCAAGTAAATATATTCTTGATTCTTGATAGATTTTTATCAAGTAAATATCTATTTTTGATCAGCCGAGACACTATAGCCTCGTTCGTCTATCTGTCTGTATGAACACCTAGATCTTAGAGAGTATAAGATGTAATGCTTGCACGCAAATCAAGTTTGCTTCCAATTTTTACCAGTCCCACTTCTGCCCACGCAAATCAACAAAAATCAAATAGCAAGCGTATTGAAACTTGGTATAGACAATAATATCAAGAATTATTGCTGAATATTTGGTTGCGATCGGACAAAGATTGTAAAATTTGAACTTGAATTTGAGAAAGACTTCTGTATCTCAATTGCGTCAGACTGTTTTGCTTTTATTCAATAGCTTTCTCACAATCATCCTGCAAAAAAATAAATCGCAATGTGAAAAATTAAAATGCTGTTTGCGTACATAGTTGAAGTCGTGTCATCACATTATGCTTTAATTTCGACAATTGTTTATCTCATTGCAGGCGCCGGCCATGACGATGACTACCACGTTGTCCAGTGATCCAGCGAATCCGGCGGTCACCTACAATCAGATAAACGCGCAAAGAGCCCAGCTGCTGGCTGCTGTTGCGGCGGCAGGTGGCGGCTGCAGCAGCACTGTCATCTCGCCTAGCAGCAGCATTATGGGCAGCCTGGGAGGTGGGGGGAAGCCACTGTCCTTGGCAATAGGCGGAGCCATCATCGGATCTCCCACATCGCTGTCATCAACAGCCCATTGCGCCCTCGCGGCGCATCTGCAGCCATCGCACAGCGGCGGTGTTGGCACTCTTCCGCCTGGTCTGGGCAGCGGTGGAGGCTATATATTGAATGCTTATGGAAGTAGTCGGCTGCATCATCCGCTGCAGCAGGCAGCTGGATCCGGCGTGGGTCACACCGCAACCTTGAATCGACATCATCATCATCATCATCACCAGCAGCAGCAACACCATCAGACACCCGGCTCTGGCTCGAGTCTTCTGCTGGGCAGCATGGGTAGTGTGATGGGCGTCGGGGTGACTTCGACGACAACTACCTCTTGCAACTCATCGCAGGACTTGGACGACAATATCAACATAAATGCCATCAAGGATTGTCTCATGACTCAGCGTGTGCCCGAAAGTTGCGTTTAAATGGAGTTAAGTATTAAACATAGATCCATTTACCTACACCCACACTAGATAGTCCATGAACAGCTATTATATATACATTTGTATATGTAGAACTATTGTTGTACATGTATATACTTCTATATAAATATGTATATCGATTAGAGTTCAACAAAATTCCCATACGTGATTTAAGTTGATGTATAATTCCACTTCCTATTTTGGATCATCTATAGTATATAATAGGATCCGTTGCATATCTATTGAGTATCCAAAAAATACTATCACATATCAGCACAAATTGATCGAACAAATTTGAGCAATACTCCGGTGAAAAAACAGTTGGAACGATAGAACCACATATCCTGCTATCGATCATATCGCAGTTACATAATCTAATCAACTGAAAATAATTGTTGCAATTCTTTTGCATCGTTAAGCTTCCATCCAACCTTTTGTATTCAAACATTTTTTAATCTTGCATTTGAATGTTCAAATAGTTCCTCTATATTTCCAATTAACACTTTTTCTTTTCGATCTTAGGCGAATTGCATGAAAGTTTATATTGAAATGCGATGTAAATTCCATGAGAGTGAATCAGATACCAATGTATAATACATGAATAAGCATATTAATATTAATAGTATTAACATAAGGCAACTTCAAAAAGACTCTTAAAATTAGTAGCGAAATTATTTGTATTGAAAATGTTCCCGAACGACAAGAATAAAGTAAGAAAATGAATTGTATATACTAAACTTATTGTGTATTGTAGATATTAAATTGTGTAAAAAAATCTACCTTGTTTAAGACTTTAGTCATAAAGTATATTAAATGGATCCGAGTTTATGTGACTCCACGAGACATTTCGTAAAGTCCTGCGTAGCAAAAGTTAAGATTTAAATCTAGAGTGTATGCAATTTGTTAGAGAGTACAATACGTTTAAGAACAACCTACTGTCAGAGTTTAGATTAGCTTAAAATATTTTAGACTATAATGATCGATGAGTAAATAACAATGGAAAGAAATAAAATAATAAAAAAAAAACTTAGTCATTGAGAATGTGACAAAAAATAAGAATATAAAAAATTGAAAGTAAAAGTAAAATCATATAAAATAAAAATAATTGCAAGCATAAAACAAAAAGGTGTTCTTTTATTCAAATAATGAAACATTTAAACATTCACCAGTAATTCTATTGCAACTTTATTTGTTTGATTCCCATACATTTATATGTATATAACTTTCTTCACTTTTCAAATATTTTCAGCTGGCAAAATGAATCTCTGGGCAATTAAAACTTTCGTCTTTTCACATTTCCAGCCATTTATCTTGATCAAATAAATATTTTTCACACCCCCAAAAACCCGGTGGTGGCAATTAGAAGAACCTCTGCTTAAATGCTGACCCAAGTCTGTGGTTGACACACACAAGCCACAGTTCGCAAACACCCACTGATAAAACCACAAGAGATGTAGAAAAAAGTACTTTAAATTTCATATGGTCTTGACTCGGCTCATTAGCAAATCAAATTTATTCAAGAGATGCGAGATATTTCGACTGGGGAGGTTGCATGTGCAGGACAGGCAGGAATGAGGAACTAGGAGATGGATATTCGGCCGACCACCCAATGGTCAACCACATCAAACTCTCAACTAAGCGAAATTGACAGGAAAAGTGAAATTCGCCTTTGATTTGTGGCATTGATATGCAAAAAAAGTTGTGCAGACAACTTTTGGGGTATTTGGGATTCGAATAATTGGAAACCGCGCTGACAGCTGCCGAGCAAAGTGGACTCTTGTGTACATTATTCTTTTGGGACGCACCCATGTGAAATCCATTCTCATTTCAAGATTGACCCCATCGACACATGGCTGAATAGCGACACTATGCAAACGTGTGACGTAATGTAATTTGAATTACTTTCGTCTGGGGTGACCTACAATATAATTATCCTTACGTTTTAATTTGTTTGTCATATTCAATTGCTCAATAATTATACATCAAACTCAGCAATCATTGGGCGACATCGAACTATAATTATATCGAAATCAGACTTCAGAAAAACCAAGAACCAATTGATTTGAATAAAATAAATCAATCAATCTCCTTCCATATTCGTGTAAATATTAGATTTCATACACAAATAGTTAGAACAGGCGTCAAATGAGCAAGTTATGTATTCGGTAATATGCAGAAGTTTGATTTTATTGGGAAATAATATTCTGTTAATCTATAAGTCAGTCTTACCAGAAAGTATTGGACTTGGAATTGTTGCACATCTCGATTGGGAATCTACAGTGTACTTGTAAGAACACATACATATATACATACATAAAATAACTTTGATCTACTTTCGTAGCGATTTTATGAAGATCTTTTAGCGTATTTACGGTATTGCCACCGTTAGTGTAAAATAGAAAACTTTTCCCTCACCAAATTCGAACCCTAATTGTATCCCCCAATCAGCAACTTACTCGATAAAACCGTGAAACATGAGTCGACATACACAGACAATTCCTACTGCCGCTGCGGTCAATAAATGTAAATAAAATGAATGTGATTGTCTACCGCAGAGCACGTAACATTAAGGGATTGATAGTAGAGGTCGAGAACTATCGATAGTCTGCGCCATCGATAGTGCTTGATAGTCTATCGTCGATAGTTGTCGACAGTGCATAAACAAAATATAATTTAATTAGTTTTTTAAATAACCCATATTTATTGAAAGTATGAGAGTATAAAATTCGTTTTCCAATCTTTATCTGAAAATAATAAATAATTATTATTTATTGGGATTACCTTATCTGCTATTTATATATTTATTTCAACCAATTATTTTGTACTCCTATTTGAAATGATTTGCCATGCTTTGCTGAAGACCCTCTCCGACACTAAGGAGGTTGCTAGTATACAAAGATATTTGAAAGAAGTAAGAAAGCTACAGTCGAGTGTGCTCGACTGTGAGATACCCGCTACCCATTTTGAATAAAAGCAAATTATTGCGGTATTATTTTCAAAATATACCAAAAAATACTGCAAAATGCTAAAAATATACCAAATGGTATATTTGGTATAACGATGTGGTACTAACATTCAAAATATACCATAGACGGCTCATATCGCATATCCATTTTAGTCGTTTTCCCATATCGATTTACCCAAATGTCGGCGTGTGAAAATTAAATTCCCATTTCTATCCCCGACCGACATAAAGTTTTGTTAGACGTGATTAGCGCCACGAATCCCCTTTGCCACCTTCTGACCAACGAGGGTTGACTCGACCCTAAATTGAATTGAAGCGCGGCGTGTAAATCAGCGGCTCAATAAAATCTAATAGTCTCGAGCAGATTGCGGCTCCGCACGCACCCAAACTCAATGAGTCCAACCCGACGAGCGAAAGAACTATGTACATGCGGAAATAAATTAACAAACGTTGACTAAGGCGACGGAGTTGCAAACGGACTAGAAAGGCCGAATAAGATTGAGAATGACCTTGACAAGAACACTGGGCAAAAGAACCTACGAGACTCCCAATTAGCAGACTTTTGCTTACTCTTGAAATTCTAGTTCCAATTCAAATGTCAATAAAATAAGAATACATTTTCATTGGTAGCGCGATCCTGTTTCATAATAAATAAACTTCTCGCATCACATATGCACAGAAGCGATGCACTTTGCGACCGATTTGACATTCTGTTCTAACATGTCTCCCACAATTTGTCGTTATAATTCAGGTCATATCGTAGATAATGGTAATGCTGAGATTGACTTAAATTTTTCTTCCGATGCCATTTTTATTATAAGAGCAAGAAAGCTCTTTGGTTAGGGTAGTGACCAACAAACGCCGTTTGGCAAATTAACTAATGACCCAGTATTAGGTACTCGGGATCTTTGAGAGCAACGTGACGGAATAATATTGTGGGCATTGGAAAGGGAGCCCGATGGTTCGGGAGCAGGGCAGAGAGTGTGGTTGACTCTGGTGATGGGGTGACATTCTGATGCTTTTGTCTAATTGTCGCGCGACCCGCTTTTTGTTCATTTTAATGAGTCAATTTAAATTCTGATTTCGATTACTGGTTGCTCACTGCAGCTGTTTTGCCTCTGATCAAATCGATGTTCATTAGCAGTCCAGATGACACGTCCACGTAGAAATTCAAACTTCTCTGCAGAAAGATGAAAATTCTAAGCTAATATTAACATTGCTTTTTAAGAATTTGAATAAGCTTGTTTGGATAAATAATGATAGAATAATGACACTCAATTCCATTGTCTCAGCTCCTCAAGATTTTTTTGCTACCCATAGGGTATTATAACTTTGTGCCGGCAGGAAATGTATGTTACAGGTAGAACGAGGCATGTCCGACCCTATAAAGTATATATATTATTAATTAGCGTCAACAGCCGAGACGATATAGCCATGTCCGTCTGTCCGTCTGCCCGTATGAAACACTGGATCTCAGAGACTATAAGAGATAGAGCTATAATTTTTGTTGACAGCATTTGTTATGTTTGCACACAGATCAAGTTTGTCTCAAATTTTTGCCACGCCCAATTCCGCGACCGCAAATCAATAAAAACCGTAATTTTCAAGACAGAGCTGCAAATTTTAATAACAACAACCGCTATAAATCGTAAAAAGTCTAATAGCAAGCGTAATTCTAAAGCTAGAGTAGCGAATTACAATAATAATTATAGTAATTGTGATTCCTGAAAATATGATTGCGATCAGATAAAAATTGTCGAATTGTAAGGGCAATAACGCCCACTTACTAGCGGTCTTATATGCTTGGGCTGACAATCTGGTATATTTTGCACTCTATAGTATACTTTACCACATATATAGTATATATAGTACCACATCAATATACCAAATATACAAATTACTATTTTTAAATATTTGTGGTATATTGTTTTGGTAAATTTTGAGAATATTACCGCAATATTTTGATTTTACTCAAAATTGGTAGCGAATATCTCACATTCGAGCACACTCGACTATAGCTTTCTTACTTGTTATTTTATTGAAGAAGAAAGAGAGTATCCCGCAGTCGAGCTCACTCGACTGTAGCTTTCTGACTTGTTACATTTTATAATATAATTTAAAATGTGAATTATTTCCTAGCTGTAAAGTTATATACGCAAATCTCTGCAAAAATACACATTTTTCGCAATCCTAACAGAATTCGTATGGGATGGGAACCAAAAAGCTAATTAACATTTATGCATGACATGCGATGCTTCCTTCTGTTACCATCTGCTACGTACATTTAGATAAAGTGGGATGATCTATTATAAATAAATCTAGTCAACCTGAATCAACCTTTAAATAAAACAAACAGACTTTGTCGTTTTTTTGCTTTTGAAAGCATCAACAATCAAAACGGTAAGCTATTTAAATTAAATTCTTTTTCAGCATCTAGTTGGTTAAATCTGTTAAGTGACCGAGCAAGAGAGAGAAAGAGAGATTATTCAACAAATTATGCAATACGCTACATCGTCAACATCAACAACTGTATCATGCGTGTGTTAATTAAAATGCCTTTATTAAAATAATACGAAATGCATAAACGCGATGGCAAAGCGCGAATCCGAGAGAGAGAAAGAGAGCAAGAGAAATCGTTTCAAACAATATAAAAGTGCCACGCGAGTGGTACAGGGAGAAAGAGAGAAACAGATTGAGAGAATAAACTTTTTACTCATTGACTGGCGCAGAGATTGACAAGCATGACAGGGGCAACTGCCACATCCCCAAGACTATTCGCCACATCCCTGAGCCTCCCGAGTGCCGCTGCACTCCTAATATTCACACACACACATACAAACATACAAACCCGACATCAGGGGAAGGCCCCCAAACGTATTAAAAACTTTACAATTTTGCAGTGTAGTCAAGTTTAATTTTTTGGTTGAGTTCATGCGAAAATTGCAAAAATCATATTCCGACTGTTTGGCAAGCCATCAAAGGTATGGACAGCATAAGGGCGCAATCAATCGGGGTGCTCGAGCTGAAGCTGGCACACCGGGGTGCTAGGATGTAGCAATGCTGTGATGCCAGCTAGGATGGCAGTTGAGTAACGGTTTTAGTCTGCAGCGCAATGTAAAGCGAAGTGACCGAAAACGAACACAAACTGATACTGAAACTGCAGTTGGCCAGAGGTATTTGATGCTGTGGAAGGGTAAATCGCTGACGGGGGGAAACAACATACATACATATGTGCATCAACTGTAAAGCTTTCCTTTCCCTCTATTTGCATAGCAAATTGAAAATGTTCTATAAACATTTCTTGAGGCAAAGACATTGCTAGCTGAGAGTCTTTCGCTCAATGTAGACGCTTCCTTTCCCCTTTTCCCAGTGCCTACGCTAACCACTTGTTCAAGCAACAAACCTTAAGTACTCTAGCTTTGCTTGTGTGCGGTATCTGTTTCTTTTTAATGTCTAATCTACGTGGGTTGCCTATTCAAATTAAGCAACAATTTTAACACGAAGCACACGCTCAGAGCATAACAAGTATAAAAGCTATAGTCGAGTGTCCTCGACTGTTAGATACCTGTTACTCATGTTGAATAAAGCTACTTGTTACGGTATTTTTCTCAAAATATAACACAAAACACTTAAAAATATGTCATATGGTATATTTGGTATATTGATATGGTACTTGACTCAATATATGCTATAGAGTACAAAATATACCAGATCGTCAGCCCATACAAAAGTATTTTTTTAATAACTTCGATCATTTTTATCTCATCGCTACCAAATTCAGGAATCTATTATTGTAAATACCAAAATTTTGCGACTCTAGCTTCAAAATTACGCTGGTTACTGTCAATTTGCGGGGCGGAAGTGGGTGTGGCAAAAATTTTAAACAAGCTTAATCCGCGTGCAAACATAACAAATCCTGTAGAAAAAAGTTGTATACCTTATAGTCTCTTAAATCTATAAATGTAGGTGTTCATACGGACAGACGGACATGGCTAGATCGTTTCGGCTGTTGGCGATGATCAAGAATATATATACTTTATAGGGTCGGAGATGCCTCCTTCTACATGTTACATACATTTCCTGCCGGCACAAATTTAAAATACCCTTCTAACCTATGGGTAGCGAGTATAAAAACAAAGCAGCGTTCTGCGGAAAAGAAAAATTAACATACCCAAATCGCAATCCGCCCCATACAAAACTTCCCTGTTGTTCCCTGTCGGGATGCGAAAAACATTTTTTGTAATTATCTCTCTAAAACCGAAATTCACAATGGGAAGCATTTACATAAAATTGTGAGCAGTACAAACGGCAGTACTCTTTTTAAAGTTGGAAGAAACAAAAATATATATAAGAATGCTGACATATTCCAGCCAAAAAGTACAGAGCAGAGAGGACAGCAAACTGGTTTAAACCCAAATATTAGTTGTTAAAACCATCAGACTGAAAATTTGTTGATTATTTTTTAAAACTTTGAATCTTAAATCTTGCCACACTAAAAGAGGGATTAAACGCAGGATTTCAGTTTAATTGTTTAAAATAAAATATATTCTTTCATTCACTGCACATTTCATCTATCTGGAAATAACTAAGTATAAAAATGTTAAACTATGTAATTAGAACTTCGAATAAAATCATCCTTAATACCCAGTTTATACGCACTTTGGGACAAATTGACATTAAGTACCTCTAATTTATGCTTTAGAGCTCGGTATTTCCATTCCGTTCCGACGACATAAGCGGATCTGAACGAGCCAAAAATTTTGATTTTGGACTCCCCCACAAATGTTACTAAGTTTTAAAAGTTTTCATTCTTCCTCACATCCTCCTTGAAAAATTTTAAAGGACATTTTACTTTTCAATTATGGTTCACGGAAACATTTTATTAAATGTGCGTGTCTGTGTAGATCTTAAATTTGATATATTGAAAATCCAACTTCTAAACATTGAAATTTCTATACACACAGCAATAGATCAATAGATCAGCTGCAAAGTTGCTGTTTGAAATAAACTTAAACTTTTCTTAATTTTTTTTGTTGTTTTTCAATTATTTTATATACTAAACAAAAAGTTATAGAATAAATGAAAGAATATCTTTTTTGTTCAAATATTAAGCTGAAATCCTGTTTTTTTTAGTTTGGCCAGTACACTGAATCAGTATTACTGATTCAAAGTTGTCTCCTGGTGGTGGTAGAAATAAGTTGTGATGCACTGTATATATAAATTTAAAAACATCACTGAGCAATAAAAAGTGGATTATAAATGTTTTAGTCAAGAGTGATACAAAATATCCTGTTTCTTCCGCTCCTACAATTTGAATACAATTTTAAAATTTTATTAGATTTTTTTCTTTATAAATGTATTTTTGAATTTCGAAATGCCTTTGTTATTTGATCTTGAATATCTTAAACGTTTCTGTTCTATTAAGTCAATTTAAATATTTAACAAAATGAGAAAAAATACATTTTAAGAATTCCCATTTCCTCATCAAAACTTATATGAAATAAATGAATCTTGTTATTCACCTTTGCGCATACTTAGTTATCCATTAATAAATAGACAAAGACGGGAATTATCGAAAATCGAAAAGCACATTGACAAGTAAAGTCAAGCGCCTTTTATAGACAGACAGCGTTTTCAATTCGACATTCTGATATATGTGGCGGTGTCAATCTGCCTTTGGGGGAAGCTGGCAACATTGTCACTTTATGGTCAACTTCTTGGGTACACTTATTGCTGTTATTGTTATGGTTAGTGCTCGCGTTAGAGTTAGGGTTATGGGTTGGGGAATGAATGATAATAAAGCAAGCATATGACAGTAGCGTAGCTCTGGATTTCTACCCTTCACGACTCCTTTTCAGCTTTTGAAAAACAGAACAGAAGTGAACTGAAGAGAAGAGGTCGAGAACAGTGCAACATATACACTAACAACAAGACGAAATAACCAAAAGATTTTTTTTTTGGCGTCAGTCGAGGAAAAGGAAGACGAGCAACCAATAAAGTCAAGAACAAAGTCATGAAAAACGTTGCCAAAAATAAAGCTCGCTTAGATATGGCAGCCAACGAGGCAGTCGTATGTAACTACTCGTATACTATATACAAATGTGTGTGTGTTTGTGTGTGTGTGTGTGTGTGTGTATACGTATGTGCATACATATCTATATCAGCATGTATGTGGGAGTGTGTGGTGTGTGTTATTATTATTTTTACTGCAAGGCATTCGCATAAAGGACATAATCATATTTTTCATCAAAGTCAGCAACAACGATAAAAACTACTACAAAAGCAAACGCCGAGCGCAATAATATACGTTACTGTATGTATGGGTGCCAGTTTGTGTGTGTGTGTGGGTGTGGGTATGTGTGGGTGAATGTTTGTAACATCTACTGTCTCTTTCGGATGCTCAGCATTTGCCATCCAGCAGTTGTTGTCAACATTTTTCATATCATAAACACTTTTAGTGTTGATATTACCAACCATAACTTTTACCCGCCAACACGACGGCACACACCCAAACATATCCACGACTCTCTCACTCTCATTCCCACTTTCGCTTTTCCTCTCGCTCTCGCTCTCGCTCTCGCTCTTGTCTGCGTAGTGACGGTTCGTCCTTCATTGCGCCATTGAAACGCTTCACATTTGCCCAATATCACAAAGTGACAGCCTTGCCACTACCATCAATGCGTGAGTAGAAGGTGCATGAATGTGAGTTCGTGGCGAGTGTCTTACTATTAGTGTGATATTATTGATACTACTAGGGTTAAATTAATGTGGTGAAATGCATATTTATATCCTTTCTTTGTTGATCATTTAAATAAGAAGGTACAAATTTGTTTGATTAGTACGAAGCAAACAGATCACCACTAACAACTGTGGATTGACAACTCTTTAGGATCTAGTCATTGCTCTTTCTATTATTCACTTCACTGATGGGAATTCGATCAAATTACTGCAACAATATATATGAACTTAATGTGTATGGATCACAGATTAATGGCATAGGGTATTGTGCTCTTTTACTTCTTATAACCACTACCCATGGGGTATAAGGGTCTTATAACTTTGTGCCTGCAACAATGATATAGCCATGCCCGTCTGTCTGATCTATCATCACTTGTTAATTTTGCACGCAATTTTTTTGAAATTGAAGTCACGCCCACTTAGGAAACAATGAAAAACGAAATACTACTCATCAATATACCAAATATAGGCTTCGGAGTATGTCTATTGAATAATCAAGTTTAAGTTACGCAATAACCCCTTTAATATCTCTTGTTAATAAAATTGCGTTTGGTATATTTATTGTATAGTCTATAGTTTACACAAACATATTTCCAATTTATACATATAAAAAAAATTATTGTATGGCATATTTTGATTTGAGCTTAAAATATTTAATTATATTAAAAATGTTTGCGAAATGTCAAAGTACATCATAAAATGCTGAAAATGTAAAATAAATATTGTGTGTTGATGACGTACAACATCTTTTCGACAAATAAACGATTTCTAAACAATGACAAGGACACAAAGTCTTAAATTGAATTCAATTCACATTGAGCATTATCAGGTTGCCAAGGCAATAACTATCAAAACCGCAAGAAGGCAGACTGTCAGAGTAGCCAGGCAACGAAGTAAAGACAAGAATCAATAACCAGCCACACATTCGAGCCATTCCATTTGTCTCTATGGTTCTTTATCTTGCCGTATTTGACTATTCGCCTTTCTGTCCCTGCCTTACTTAACTTTCTCAAAGATGACATTTGTGTTGAAACAGGCAAATTAGTATTTATTGTCTCTTGCTGTTGCTGCTGACATATTATTTTATTTGTTTAATTAATTTACAAAAAAGGACAACACGACAAAATCATCATCGTCATCATCATCATCAACTGCTGCTATCTTCCTCGCCTCTTATGCCATATGACATAAGGCATATGTTAGTAGTAGTTTGCAATATATAAAACGTCTAGCAACGGCAAAGCAAAAACAAACAATGCCCCATGAATGTGCGTATTTTGTGAACTTTGGGTTGATTTAATGGCCATTTCCACCCCACATAAGGAGCGAGGACTTCGAGCACATAATTAAATCAACTAAATATTTAACGGCACATTTATAAGGCAGCCCCTACTGCCCCCTGCGCTCTCTACGTCCTTCTCTTTGACCATTTACTTGGATTTTTATTACATTGCTGCGGCATTAAGTGGTCGAGAGTTCCATCCATTTTCCTCCATTCCCACTCCTAATCAAGACTCTTAGCCAATGGGCAGCCCCCATAAATTAGCAATGCCAACAGAAAATTGTATTAAGTAAATCTTGTGGCATTGTCAAGATTGCCTAAGCCTATGTTGTAGTCACTTATTCGTCTTGCAGTCATTGCCTGGCTCAATTCGCCTTGGGTTTTTATTGTTTCGCTTTCAGCTGACTAATTATGTGTTGATTTGGTAAACGATTCAAATTCGAAAATTCCTTTTTCTGATGAAATTTATCAATTTCAAATGTGACCCTAATAAGTTAGAGTAAGTTTTTTTTTATTTTAAACTGTTTTGAATCAGGGCAAAGGCTGGGAGATGAAAAATAATTGATGCGCGACCAGAACGGAAGAGAACATGCAATGATCCATCGAATTATAGCACAGCACTTTATTACAGATCTCACACATATAAAGTTGGGCTAACAACAATTTTTTTTTTTTTTTGCTTTAAATGTTGATTTTTACACATGCAAGATATTAATAACAAATTTACAAGGCTTTGGAGGTTAGTTTCAAACTCTTTTCCGTATAGGTTTGATATCCGTTTTATTATTATTAGTATTAGATCCCACATTAAATAGATGTATCGTTAGAATAAAAAATGTATATTTTGATTAACCTATTAGATAGATAAGGCATTCACGTATAATTTCATCCCAAAAGATAATGAATATATGTAGTTGTAGGGTACTTTAACTTCAGAAAAGGGTTGTCCAATTATTCTACCACGGTGCATAATGCTAAAACTTTACTGTCATAAACTTGTAATTTTGATAAAAATATTCTTATCAGCATTGAAATATTATAAATTCGGGCTTGTTGATGTGCGCTAAGAAGTCATCTTGTTATTTTACTGTGTGTTGGCAAATTCCTTAAGAGTACTTTTTGATTGTCTGGCTCGATTAATTCCAAGACACACAATACTCAATGCACACTCCGCAGAAACTGGTTCACATTCGCTGAAGGCCATTTTGCAAATGCCTTCTTAGTTTTGAGTGTGGGTTCTTGTTGGATTTATTTCACGGCACATTTAATTCGAGCACGCGCTACAAGGAGCACAGACAATAATATCCTCGACGACGAGCTTGACAGCTCTGTGGACAATTCGACGACAGTTTTTCCTCAACGAAAATGTTTCTGTTCTGGTGTAATTTGTTTAATTTTAAGTAGCTGTACGAGCACTACTATTTGCCATGTTAGGGGGTATGTCGACCCAGACCCATGCCCATGCCCATGCCCAGACCCAGACCTTGAAGAGTAGGGGTTTTCCTATTTCCCAGCTCACTTATCAACTGCCCAGAGAGTTGTTATTCCCCTTGTTGTCATTGTTGGTGTTGCTGGCAGGGTCATAAAAATCAAAAGAGCATAAAAATACATTTGATAATACAGCGACTTCTGCTAGCTGTTCGCTTTTGCTTTTGCGTTTGCGTTTGCTGTTGTCGTTGGTTTTTGCCTTAGCCCCTTGGCGTATTTGCCTTAAGTGCTCATTTCAATGTCGCCAAGTGTCAGCCATAACGTGGGCCACAGCGACAGCAGTCGGAGCAGGACTTAGCCATCGCCAGAGTGCCAAGGAAATTGGCAATGTCAAAGGCAAGACAGAAAAAGAAAACAACAACGCGATGTCCAAAAGTGAATTAAAATAAATTTGCTAGCGGGGATTTTGGGATTTGTTGTGTGGCGCATTTTTAGTATGCCACTAAAAACACCCTCCAATGATTGACTTTCATGCCAGGGCTGGCAAATAAAATCTAATTTATATACCATAGTTAATAAAACATGTAAAAAATAGAAATCTATGTGAAATCTGTAATCTAAATTTCACAAATACATGTTGATGTTATTATGTTTCACATCTTATTAGATATTCCTGGAGAGTAGCCCTGATTCTCGTAAAAGTCCACAGTCTCGCTGCGATTATTTTACAAAATACTGTCAGTAATACTACATACAATAATTTGCAAGAGGGTCCAATGTTTGAGTTTCTTAGAACATTATTATTATTTGTAGTTCCTAAGCCGCCGGCCTTGTTATCAGCTCTCTTCATCTTCTTGTTTGACAATTGAAATTAATAAGCATAAGGTATTTATATAATTGTTATATCAAATATCTGGTATCTGGTAAACAAAAAAAAAAAACACAACAACACTTTAAAAGCTCAGAATGCCATCAAATTGATGGCTTTAAAATTAAGGCAAAGTGTCCGCGGAACAAAGCTCCAGACGCTCCGTAGCAGACCAGCTGGCGCTGAATGGGAAAAGCCAAAACTTCCGGAGGGAGGTGGGAGTGAGAGTGGGAGTGGGATTGGGAGTTAAGAAAACGTGACATGGAAGGGAAGACAGGATAGCTATGAAGGAATGTGCGGTTCCACTTAGCCAGCCTGGTGTGAGGCATCAGGGTCGTATTGATGGCTTGGGGTTGGGTATAGGGTATGGAATATGGAGTATGTTCCAACGCATTGATAATGACGCCATGGTGGCTTGTATCTTGGGGTTTCTGCGCTTCTTTCTGGAACAGTTTACAAACTTTACAATTAGATTTGCGCGCTGCTGAGCTGTCGTCAGAGCCCTTGGTCAGAGTTTCTCCTTATTTGGGCCCGCGAAGGGCATGATTTATTGACACATTATTTGTTTCTTGCTTTAAATGTATGTAAAGACTTCGTTTAGAAATTAAACAGATTGTTTCAAGCATGGGGTTAATGCTGCAATGGCCTCGCTCTAACGACTGAGTATAATTTAAATTTCACTACGATTATATCAATTCAAATAAAAAAATATTAAATGAAATGTTAAAATAAAAAGACCATTCTACTTTTACCCTTTTACAACATGCCAACTGACATTTTATTCTACAAAAAGAAAACAAAATTTATCTTTTAATGGAGACATACTCTTTGAACAGATGCATGCAATACATCCGTAATTTTTAAAAATTTATTATCTAGTTTCCTTAATTCAAAATAAAAAGCATGCTGAAATAATTAAAATACAGAAAATATACATACATACGTAGTCGGCATTAGAAAAGAGTAACAAAAATAAACAATAGAGAAAGTCTAGTTGCGACCGTTTCCTTAAATTCTTAAAAATTTGCATAATATTCTCAAGATTAAACTACAATTTATCATATTTTTTCTGACATGTTGTGCTTTTTTCCCAACCACGGCCCAGTGCTCAAAGTGATTTTTAATAGCGGCAAAACGCTTTGCAGCTGAAGCTTAAGCTTGCCTGTCCTTCTTCAAAGAAATCATTTGTTTATAACTAAGCGAAAGAATGAGGATTTGCGAAAGGTCTGATAGAAGGATGAGGGTTAAGCGAAAGTTGCAGTCGCTGTGTTTTTATAAGTCGAGAAGAACCGGGAACCGATAACCGAAATCCAAAAACGAAAAACGAAAACAAAAACAAAAATGAAAATGAAAGCAAGAACAACTTGGAAATGCAGTGTCAGCAAAAAAGGGATAAGCATACATCAAAGGCAGCCATAAATCTATGGACTCACCACCTAACGAGTCCTCGAGGACTGCCTGGAAAACTGCGAAAATACGAAAATCACTTTGCGATATTAAGCTTGTGGCGGGCTAAGAGCACATGAAACGCCACGCACGATAACTTGACCAAACAATGAGCAAAACACAGATATAAATCCAACTTGACAGCAGACGCAGAGAGAACTTTTGAGTGAAGTCAACACATTTTCACACACAATAAATTTTTGTCAGCGTTTGCGGAGAACCCCACATACCAAGCATAAAGTAAGACTGAGCATCCAATACCTAGACTGTGAGAGACCCTCTACATTTTGTGAGTCATCGTCTTATTAAAAAGAGTCTTTAAGCTATTACAAATGTGACCATACTCGAAATTACGATATACACTATTAATATATACACATATGCACACGTACTTTTTTTTACCAATCAACAATCCAACTCAAGTTTCAAGACAATTTCTTAACAATACTGAAATTCGTTTCCACTCACTTGGATGCCAATTGCCCAGACAAACTCTAACAGTCAAAAGCATTAAAATGTAGCATTCCAACTCTGGCTATTTTTTCTTAACCTTGAGACCCAAAATTTACCCCAATTAAAGATTTATCCCAAGGCGTTAATCCCAGTCAATTAGTTTCTTTTGTTCATTTTGAACAGCTCGAGGAACCAAAAATTTGTTCGCTACTTAACTTTATGCCAAAGTTTTCTCGTGTCTGACGGAAACTTTGAAGACGCCAATACCAATTTTTGCGACCTTTACACCTCAGCGTCTCACCAGGCTTAAAAGCAATATAACTTAACGAACAGAAAGGTCAAATGTGACAGCATGAAGACGTATCAAAGGCGTTGACTCGCTGAGTATAACTTGCACTTACATATCTAGATCAGCACAAAGGTTTAATTTAGTCGTCATTAAATTTTCTTTGTATATCTTACGCTTGTGACCTTTGTGCCTATGTGACCAGACTGAATATTTTTTATTTATTTTTTTTAAGTTAGGGTGACTGGTGATAATTCACAATAACTTATGCATTAATTTTTGTTTTTTAGCTATTATATAACTATAATAGGAGTAGACTTTAAAGCAAATGACTGACTATGATAAGATATTAATAAATAATAATACTATACTACTATAGGTTTCATTGTGTTTACTAATATTTTCTGAGATCCAGGTGCTCATACAGACGGACATGGCTATATTGTTTCGGCTGTTAATCTTATCAATAATATATATATTTTTTATGGCGTCGTATATGACTCTTATAATACGGATATAAAAATGTAGTGAAAATCAACCGAACCGATTCAAAGTTATAGACAAAAACAAAATAACGTTAGCGGGTTGGGACTAAAAACAGAAATATGCTTTGGGGTTTTAAAATCTTAGAATTCCTTAAGCCACATAGTAAATAAAATTAAATAAATTTGTCTTATACATTAAATATTATATGAAATATATATTCACTAAAGTGTATCATTCCATTAAAAAAAATAATTATTATAAAACAACAGATAACATTAAAATCTGGTGCAAAATTTACTATACATCGTTTCCGAATGTAATACACAATTCAAAGAGAAACATTTTGGGTACACATAAAAAAAATTTGCTGTGATGTCTTTATTCTTACTGAATTCACTATTGGCATCTAATACTTGATGTCTTATTTCTTCAAACGTACCAAAAGCTGTATACGCTTTTAATATCCCAGGCTCAATCCTTTGAATGGGGATCTGGCCTACGCCTGATTTGCCGCCATTGAATTGAATGATTTTGTTTTTCAATTTATTGGGATTGGTAGGACAGGCAAAGCTACTAAGAAGGATGACCCTGAAAACCCGTGGCGTCTAAGTGAGTATAAAGCAGTTTTATTATAAAGGGACGCCCGGTCAATGGGTACATGCACAAGATGATATTATCGAAGCTGATTTATGTATTTGCTTCTTGGATATTCAGGCAGGCTGCCTTTTGCGAGTTGTTCATATTAAAGACTTTCTTCATCCCCTTATTTTTTCCCACGACGCCTTCACCAAAACGCTGCAAATACGTTCCTAACAAATGCTTAAGAAAGTATTCAAAATTTGAGTGAGACTGAATAACAATAATAATAATAATAATATTTACTAACAATAATAATAATTATTATTATATTATTATTTTTATATTTACTAATAATAATAATAATAATAATAATAATAATAATAATAATATTAATAATAATACTCATAATAATAATTATAAATACCAAGGACTAAAATCTCTACCACAGTATCACCCAAAGTACAAAAAAGACCAAACACCTGCTTACGTTATGCATTACTTCACAAAGTTTATAATACACTTCTTTTCTATCGGTAACGGCTACGATAAGTCTACAATTTAAAATACTATACTATAAAGGTTCTTCCTCTTTCTTTCTCAATTAAAGAATGATACTCATAAGATAAAGAATCCTCTTTTCGTGTAGCATTGTGTCATATTTCAATTGCAAGAGATGAAATAATTTAATGCATCCATCGCCATTTATTTATATGTATTTATTTTTTAAAAACGTTAACCGCAGAGATGACGACCACAAGCGGCTGGTGGTTGATTCCCTTTGCTGTCTACTATCTGACTAAAAACAAAAAAGCATAAAGAAATAAAAAAGGAAACAAAAGTTTAGTTAGAAGCCGACTTCGCCATGGCCAGCGTCGCGAAGTTTGTGGAAGGGGAATCGCCCTGGATGTGGATTCGCAGCGTCTATAAATCTCGCCAGCATTTCACATGTGTATAGGTTTTTTATTGCCGCGTGTATGTTTTTGGCCGGGGACAGAAGGCAAAACGCTTGGCGCTGCTGTTTTTGCAATTGCCATGAGTTGACCCCTTAGGACGCGCGGGTGATCGGGTGAAGATACTCGTACACTGAAGATAAAGGAAGAGTGCGCGGGAGACATCATATACACATACTCGCACATAGAAGCTGGCGGCGAGCTTTGCGCTTAAGTCTAATGCGAAAAGTTGTGAATAGGCTCAGTAGGAAATCCTATTTTATGGTGCAAAGTTACTGCAGTCATAAAAACGTTGGCCAACGCTGACGTACGAAAGACAAAAACGAGGAATGGGAAACGAGTGCATGAGTAAGATGGCAGAATTGTGCTTTCTGGCTTTGTCTTATGTAAATATTTGGTTCATGAGCGTAATGTGAGTAATACCAGAGGTGAATGCAACAACAAACGATAATATTATTCAACAAAACCTATATTATTGCACATTAATAAAGATTTTTCATATGTAATGGGGCAATGCAGTCAATAGAAAATAACCCGATAACTAACTCAAATCTGAGTCAAGTCTCATTACATATGGTTATTGCAAAGGTGTAGCTAATTACACCAATTTACAATACTTCAGTTTATCCACAAATGCTGTAGAGTAATCAATGACCGAAGTGATATATGTTATACGCTTGGGATAGTTTAGTGAATTGAATAATATACATCGGACAGCTTTAAACAATCTACAATAAGTTAAAATAACGTAAGTTTATATTATACTTTGTTTTGTTATTTAGAAATATGTATACTATAAGAATACATAAATTATACGAGTCCGTTGTGGCGACTAGGAATTTATATAGAAAGAGATAATGAGGCAATTCAAAATAAATGTATGGACATTTTATGGAAAATAGTAAAATCTGACACTATGTCAGCTACATTTAGTAGATACATTTAAATGCAGTTATAGAAATTGATTATAAATTGGCCAAGCATAGAGCAATCGTAATTGGCATAATATGCAAATAATTTCGTTAAAATTGTATAGCATTTCAATGCACATATTTTAATTTGCATAAACATGAGCGGCACTAAGCCCTTCTCTGGTCGCTATCCATTTCCCTTCTCGTCCCTTTTCCGTGTCGCCGTTTTTTCGCTCAAAAATCCCTCCTTTCCCATATATTTGCCTATCTAACGCCAGCATGCCCAATGCATGGAAGCTGCGTGACACGCAAATCTGACACGTAAAATAATAAGCGGAAATGTTGAAAAATTCAAAGCAGATTCAGCCCGCCATATGTCGCATCTTCTATATTACTGAAGCAACTGGGAAGGGTGCGCGATGCGATGCGATGCGACACGGCATCTCCATCTTCGACCTTCAGGTGAATTCGCTGCTTCCATTATCGCATTGACGTTAACTGAAAGTCAAGATTTGTGCACATTAATGGCAGCGATTCAATTTTCAATATCTGCTGCACGTGACTGTCGTCCTCGCCAAGGCACTTACCACCCCTTACCCCACCCCCCAGCACGATTATCATTGAAACTTGACGTGCTCAACATGTTTAATTGAAGCGACGCAAAAGAAGTCTTAAAGCCAGATCAAAGTCGTGACTTTTGCTTGAATAAATCATCAATTGACCAAACGAAAAAGTAACATAGATGAGGACTAAAGAAAAAAGCATCTACCTGGTAATAATAAATAATAGATTTCAGTTTTCGTTTGGCTGCTATTATAAGATGAGACTAATTTGAATTAAAAATATTAGATATTCTTTTATGGTCTTGGGTATATTTGATTCACAACAAAATCATTTAAATCCAGCATATTCTTCATGTTGTTCTTTCAATAATATTAAATTAAATATGTGTGAGTTTGATATAATCGGTTCAATTCTTGACATCCATCCAACCAGAGCGCTGAAATTACCCCAACGTTTCATAGTCACAGATCACTACTGATTCATTGTGCACTGCCCCAGTTTGTCCATGATTAATCACGGTCATAACTGATGGTATGATTGGAAGCACTTACCGTGATTCTGTGATTTGTGCAACGATTGTGACTCATATTAAAATCATATTGAAGGTCTTCACAATGATGGATGCGCCACAGAGCAGACTAGACCAGGTCCATACAGCAAACACGACACTCATTTGAAGTTCATCGTTCCACTCACTAATTAAAGTGACACCAAAGTGTCAACAGAGAGAATTGAACGAGCTCCGACTGTCGTCACATACTCGTATTGCCGTTGCTCTTAGTGCTCAGGGCTGCATGGCAGTGGGCAACTTGAGTGATTGATTGCTTCATTATTGTTGCCCAAGGGATTCTCCGAGTGTTTCTTGCTCTCAATGGGCACCAACCAATATTAAGCAATTCAAAACTTGACTTAAATCTTTTTGCATCATCTTTATTGTTCTATACGAAGAAATGTTAATCATTTATGAAAACTCCCAACAAATTTGTAGTTTCCTTCAACAAAAATATTTGCGAGCTTAAGTTAAGTTCACCTCAGTTAGAAACTTAATTGGTAGACAAAAGAACTTTTGCATTTCGAGGCTTGTGCAGTGGCTCATGATACTTTAGTTATGCAAATCCATCACATTATCTTAAAATGAAAACGGAACGCAAACAAAATTTCCAGGACATGTACCAAAAATGACCCTAGCTTCAACTTCTCTTGCTTTGAAGTCGAAAATAAATTATATTTCAATCCCTAGGCGTTCATACGGGCGGACAGACATTCTGACGGCACATGGATATATAGATTCGATTGCTAACGCTGATCAAGAGATCGAAGATCTTTTACTATATTTAATTTACTATAGATCCTGCAGGCCCAAAGTTATTATACCTTTCAACACTATGGGTAGCAGGTTTAAGAATTGAGTGGCATAGGCCGTCTCGTAGTCGATTACCCTTGAAACTTGAATCGAAAATGTTGTGTTATTCATTATTGAACACTGTTATTTATTATTGAATACGATATAATATATATTTATGCATTTACATACATTTATTCATAATTGAATATTGGAATTTGACTAGGATAAGAAGATTGGTAGATGGTAAAATGGTAAATTGTGGTCTTGTGTGTGCTCTGTTCTATTATTGTAATTCAGTCTGGGTGTGCTTCTCTTTCTATATCGATTCCTTCTTTGGAAATATGCTCTAAATTAAATGATTCGGCGCCATTAATAAGGCACGCGTAACTTTCAACGATTTTCTTAATGTCGTGCAAACACAAAGTTGCGTATTCGCCTTGTAAGCCACAAGGACAAAGAGAAAAACGATGAAAGAGAGACACAAGGGAGATTTGATATAATGACAAAATTCCATTGGAAACGTTATTCAAAATACACCTTAATATAAGTTACTTCATTTTACAATTTGCGGTGCTTCATTGGTTTTCCCTTTTTCTTCCTCATTTCCCTCCTCTTTCGCTTTTTTTCCTTTTCAATTTCGACCCCAACCTGTCAATGTGCGCAAACATTTCAAATGACAAAAGCAAATTTTTCACACATTTTTATGGCCGCTCCGATTTTGAAAGCATTTGCCAATGCTTTTGAGTATTTCAAATCTAATTTATGACATTGAATCAATTTGAAGTGTGTGTATTTGAGTATGTGTGGCAGTATATGGTTTTTTTTTTCTTATTTTTGCTGTTTTTTCAATGCGGTCAGCGACGATTTTTCATATTTTCAGCAGTCTTTTTTCGCCTTGCCTTTTGAACAAACTGCGTCCGAGTCTGTCGACGAAGAAATCGCAGCCAAGTCACATAGCATGAACCTAAACGAGCTTCCGTTTTTGCGGCTGTTGTTTTTCTTATTTTTTCTTGTTTTTTTTTTTTTTTGTGTTTTGTGTGTTCTTTTTTAGGTAGTTTGTACCGGGCTTGGCCTCCCCCATCCAAATGCCAAATTGAAAATTGATGAATGTCTTTGATTGAATTTGATAGGTGCCAAGCACTCAGTGCGGCTATTAATCTCCAACTAACTTATGATGGGCCAAAACCCCGAGTACTCTACTATTTATGTTTGTGCTGCAAATCGAACTCCGCCTATATCGATGACCATGTAATATGAAAAGAAACAATCACTATGGAATAACTGTTGAATTTTCGTGTTAACTGCAAACGTATTTCGAACGCAAGTTTTCAACCCTGAAAACTGTAACAACACATTTCCATAGTCAAAGGATTTTATGAGCAGTGCCAGATTCGGTTGCAGAATGCAAAGTTGCCTCAAGTTCGAAGCTCTAATGTCGAATAAAGTTATTGAAACATCTATGTTGGCGGTAATTGATGAAAAATTAACAAAATTAATTATTATATATGTTTATTATAAAATAAATGTAATTATAAAAACTAAATTCTATTAGCATTTATTTTATCTAAGTACAAGTAGTACTTTTTTATATTTTCATGTTTGTAAAACAATGCACACCAACAATGTTTCAAGTCCGAAATACTTTCCGATTCAGTTTTTTTTTTTTAATGCATGGTCACTGCTCATCTAAAATAAAATAATATATTTAACTATTTTAATAAATAAATCTTAATAAATAAATTCATACCTTTCAATATTCTGGAGTATCGAAGTTCTCCGTGTTTCTAAATTTGGCATCTGCTTGCATTGATTAAATCTCAGGTTTTGACTAGTATGGATTTAAGTATAACGTTCAGTTAAGTTCATGGTGCAACGCTTAGGCTACCTTGGTTTTGAAATGGTAATCCAGTATCATAAAAACTCATCATGGTAAGAAACATCCGTTTGATCATCTTAGACTCAATACTCCAGCGACTATGCACTTCTTGAATAAGCCAGTATGACCTTGCAATGCCTTGCGATTCCTTAAATTTGACATATACGATTGTTTTTTTTAACGATACACAGAAAAAAAATCCAGAAAATGAAAAAATCTTGATTAAGGATTTTTAAGATCTTAAAAAAAATCTTGAAATAATATTTTTAGGTCGAAGCAATTTTGGTTTACTTTTAAGATTTATTCATTATTGAAATATTATATATGATCTTTAATTGAGAATGTTTCATCTTTCTATCTGAGTCATAATCAATCGTATATCAATTATACATATATCCAATCTAGAATAAATTCAAAAGATTTCTTGATTTAAGATTTTGCCTTCTTGGATCAATTTTTAGATTTTTTTATTCTTGAAACAAGATTATAATCTTGAATTTCAAGACTCGGCAATCTAGATTTTTTTGTAGATTCTCGAGCTTGACTTAAGAATACACGTTTTTGGTTCAATTTTGCCATACAAATAATCTTGATTGAAGATTTTGATGGGATTTTTTTTGAGTATACTTTAAGAGGTCGGTAAGTTTGATAAATCCTGAATCAGCATGTTTACCGTATGGGCTGCACATGGAAGGTGCCTAAATCTTTAAACACATTACTTTACTTTAAACAATTAAGATGTTGCTCTTAGTATCATTGGAAGAGAAGTGATCGGCATGTGTCTGAACTGTCTTGATTGCCAAAACAAAGTGATAGTTGACTGTAATGATGCCATTTGCTATATCGCCTCGGCTGTTGACTCTGAATAAGAATATATGTATTTATAGGGCCGGGCCCTCCTTCTATATGTTACAAACTTTTCCTGGAGGCGCAAAATTATAATACCCTTCTACCCTACCCAGCTCAAGATAAATAGAAGGTATCGATACTCCGATATTGGACTAATATAGAAGATAGAATGAAGAAAGACTAAGTTGCCCTAACTGACAATCAGGTATATTTTATACTCAATGGTATAATTGGAATGAAGTACTATATCGATATAACAAATATAACCTTCTTTATATTTGGAATTTTTCGGTGTGTTAATTTTTTATATTTTTTTAGAAAATATTTTTATTAAATATGAGAAGAGGCTATCGCACAGTCGAGCACACTCAACTGTCCTTTTCTCATTATTCGTTGTAGATATTTTACCTTAACTTTTATTTTATATTACGTTCCACTTTGACTGATATTTGTGATGAATTCAAGTTTTAAATATAACACTGAAATATCTTTTGCACCTTCGCCGAAAATATATATACTGATTTCTGACAATGGACCAGCATAGTAAAATTATATAGCAGCACTGATCACGAAAAGATCGACGAGAAGATAACTTGTGTGACGATGAGGCACAGTTATCCTCTTATTGCGTAGTTCAATAAACTCTTATTATATCATCTTCATTACTTTTATATTTTATAATAATAAACTATATAATTCTACGTATAGAATCTATAATATTTTTCTTAATATGTCATTATTATGTTTGACGATATAGATAATTTAAAATTTTGTTAAATTATTGTGACCCACTTTTGAATTTTGTCGTTTCTGAAATGATGATCGACCTCCCATGGAAAAGTACTCGGAAGATGGCTTTAAATACAAATTTTTGCAACTTAAATCAGTTGCGCAATAAATTGTAATAATCTGGTCATATTAAAAAAGATTGTTTTTCATAAGTATGTAAGTCGATTCCATTATGAATGATACGCAATAATATTTTTAATGAGTTCAATTAATCTGAATCGCTTAACTTGGCCAGTAGCAACAACACCCAACGTGACTTTTGTTCAACTGTCAACCTTTATTTTGCTGTTTCACTAAATATTTTAATTAAAGAAATAATTACATTTAATGTATGGGCGGGTGTAAAAAACGTAATTCAACTTCCAAAATGCAATCGTGCACTTTATACTCTAAATTGTGTGTAACTTAATTGTCAAGAAAAAAACGTTGCTCGAGCTATAGAATAAAAAAACTATATATTATTTTATTGCGGAAGAATAAAAATAAAAACTATATAACTATAAAATTGGTACACACAGTACACACATTTACTTGGCCACAAAACAAATTTAGTTTTACATAGTTGTTTTCTCAAAGTCTAATGAGGGATTTGTTCAAGAGTATTTGCGGTTCGATATATGCAAACTGTGTTATTTCCTTTGAAAACATTTTCCACGTTTTTTTTTTCATTTTTTTTGTTTAAAACTTCATTAAGGGAATTTATTGCTACACAGGCGGGAAATTTTTAAAATTACAAACATGCGTGACACAAATGTCAATCTATATGTAGATACATATGCACATGGCTGTATGTTTGTATATTATGTACATATATATATATGCATATATATATATATATATCGTTGTATTACCCACATCTCCATTACATAATCATTGAACTGTGCAGCTGTGCAATTAATGTAAACAATTTTGAGCAAGTATTTGTGAGAAAAATGGAATGTTAATCTTTTAAGTAAACTTGCTTTTTTCGCTTTTTATCTCCCATATAGGCAGACAGTTATTACAAGTAACGAACTGTTGCGAAAGCACGCTATTTAGATAAAGGTTTCGGTTACCGATGCCTTTATGGAATGTAATGCCAGTTGTCAGCTATTTGATTTTATAATTCCACTGTTTTACATTTTGGTTTCTAATTTTGGAAATTTCAACACATGCATGCAAAGCTTTTTGTGAAAATGGAATATTTTACAATTTAAGATATTTTAGCCTTCTGAGATTTTACCCTCTTATTTTTGGGGAGCTTTTGTAACATTGCTCTTAAATATTTAGTAAGAACTCATTAAGATGCGACCCATTTACTGTAAAATCAACAAATTGCCGACAGCTATTCTGCTTTTTGCGTATGCTTGCCACAATGTTTCTCCCTCGGCCACCCAATCACCATCTCACCTTTGGACTTGCAAGCCTGGCGACGTGAGCGCTTTAATCTTGTTTAAAAATGCGCAGCTGTAACAACAACAATAGCAACAACATCCGTAAGGAAGGAAGAGGGTGTGAGCTTTGAGTTCGTGTAAACGTCGAAACCACACAACCTCAGCCCAAGCAGTACCTCTCGCCCACATGCACACGTACTGAACTTGAGAAAGAGGGAAAATATAACCGACATTTAGGCTGGCTGCTTTGTCAAATCTGCGCTGAGAATATTCTAATGAGAAGAGCTTTCTTCAACTTTTGCTTGCCACCTGACAAGGCCAGGAGGAACAACAATAATAACAAAGTGCTGCTATCACAGCCGCATAATCAAAGGACATTGCGTGCTGAGGACATGAAGTTGAGCGCCATGGAAACGTGGAGTTGAGAACCTTGACTTGCAACTCATCTCGTTGTTGTTAGACCCTTTAATTTAAAAGAGAGATAACTGAAGGGTACGTAACAGTCGTTAAGGAGGGCAGTAGGAGTAATTTGGTTTAGCAGCAATAGTTCATTCAGCTTAGCCATATGCATCTGTTCGGATGATTGCACCAACCATAAAAGAACAATTAAGAAATCTACAGTCGAGTGTGCTCGAGTGTGTGGTACCCGCTACCCATTTTGAATAAAATCAAAATATTGTGTTATCTTACTCGAAATATATCGAAATAATATACCACAAAATACTAAAAATATAACAAATGGTATATTTGGTATATTGATATGGTACTACACTCAATATATACTATCGAATACAAAATATAGCAGATTTTCAGCCAAAGCGAATTATATCCCTCAACAAAAGTATTTTCTAATAACTACGACTAATTTTATCTGATTGCAACCAAATTTTCAGGAATCACAAAGACTAGAGTTTCTATTGTATATACATACCAGATTTAGCAATTTTATTCAAAGCATTTGGAGTCTTTTTATACCCGCAACCCATAGGGTAAAATGGTATTAACACTTTGTGCCGACAGAAAATATATGTAACAGGTAGAAGGAGGCATTTCTGACCCCATAAAGTATATTTATTCTTGATCAGCGGTAAAAATAAAATGCGAAGTTTTACCTGGGGTCTCTCATCTTTTCTTATGCGGTTGGTATATTTCAGTTATTCCTGCAATTTTAACCTATGTTATTTTGATGTAGTGCGCGGATCCGGAAAACAGTCACAACGTCAAGCACGGCTGGGCTTCACAGACACTCTCAGATCGTATCAACATACATATATGCTTTTCTCATCGTTGTTATACATATATATGAAGAATGGCATCACTGGCTGCTGGCAATGAGCAACAACGAAATCATAGTAAAATCATATGACAGCACTGAACGCGAAACGAAGATCGATGCGAGGATAACTTGTGAGTCATCGTTGACAGCAACAGTTGTCCTCCAATTGTTTAGATCATTAAACTGTTTATTATATCGTTTTTCATTACTTTATATTTTATAAAATACTTTGTTGCAAAACTACTGAATTAAAGAAACTTAAAGACCTCATCTCACTAACACTAATACTATCTACCATGCCGCAATTACATTCATCAAACAATCTCACTTTGTAACCTCTGACAAGTCTGTCAACATCCATACACTTATACGTGTTTGAATAAAGATCTGTCATTTGATGGCTTACCTCTACAAACCTAAAATAAAGTAGATATCTATTCCTGCTAATAGGACATGAACATGTACATCTTGGCTTTTATGCGCATCTTATGTTTTCTGGTGGAATTTATCGTCTACGTTATTATCCCTGCCAACCTGCATCATACTCATATATCGGTCTATATATTTTGGGATTCGAACAATCGATTTTTCAATTTTCCACCTAATATCAGAGGCGGCATATACATACATTATTATGTCAATGCACATTAAGAATATTATATATTGATTACCAAAATTACTCCGTAAAATGTATCTTACGATGAGGCTTAGGTCTTGATTTACGCCCAGCTGCGCACTGTTGGGCACATTGTAGTTGTATATCAGTATACCTATGTAGACGCAATTTGCATGTAAGTCATTGAGGGTCATGGTCGGACTATCCGTTTACTATTGCATACTATATGCCAGATAAATATCAATTTTCTCAGTTATTAAACCAGCGGGGGTGCGGCTAACAGAACTATCCGCAATAACAAAAACTTCGTTATCGAATCAATAGCCTTTCCAGATATAGATGAGCGGAAAATGATGTACCTATCAAAATGATGAGCACAATGAAAGGACTCCAAAAAGGTAACTATTAAGGGTGTTGAGTGATTATCGTTAGCCGCCAGAATAGTTACCATTTAGCACGCACAACGAGCAACAGCAGAAACAAGGGCAACTAGCAGCTGCGACAATGTATGAGTAATTGTTTTGCTGCTGCTGCTACATTGGCAACTGTGGCACTCTTAGAAGCAACTAAATTTGCATAAATTGAGCAATCCACAATCCCCCCACCCAACTTGCGCCCTAAATTTGCTACAGTGTCAAATGAAACTACCGGTTGTCTGGATGCCTGCGAGTTGCACGTATCTGAATGGCGGCAACTGCTGCTGCAGTAATTGAAACAAACAATTAGCGTCACTTGGATTTATGTGAAAGAGCCACAATTGCCACGGCATTATCTAGACACTGTATACAGGACGAAGGGATCTTCTATAACATTGAAGCTTTCTTGAGATTAGTTTACGAAATCTAGTCACCATACTCATTTATTTCATTTCAAAAAAAAAATAAACAAAAAAAACCTTAAATAGTGTGGTTGAAAGTTTATAGCTCTATATATTAATTTGTTAAATTTAAACCGCATATTTATGTGCATAATTCCTTTTTTTTATTTTCTTAATCTATCTGAATGTAAACTAATACCGTATAGAAACCAACTGTTTACCATGTATATGCGCCACATTCTACTGGTTTGGAGAGAAAAATAAACAAATTCAGATGAGAGGAATGTCAATGGTAATAGATACAAGCCAATCTAAAATGAGCAATTAATTAAATAACTTGGAGCTGAATTCAGAATTTTATGAATCAAATTACTTCAAATTATTTGAATTTGTAAATTAATATGGAATAAAATGAAAAATTTTGTGAATTACCAGATGGGCATTTACAGCTGTGAACATTGAAATAGCAGTGCGACACAAGTAAAAATAAAATAACGGATTTTTAGCATATTCCTTTCTTTTAGTTGATCCCCGGCACATTGTTTTTGTAAAATGGAACATAGAGAAAGGAAACAACCAAAAACCCCGTTAGATTTGTTCAGTTTTTCTGAAATCTTGATATTTTTACATGAGTGCACCACTTTTGGACTGCACATTGAAATAGCAGTTTTTTCTTTTCTTCCACGAAAAAAGCCGAAATTATTTTTAATTTAATGAAAAGTGAGTTTAATTTGGTTTATTATTGTAGTTTAAACGACAATACACTATAACTTTGAAAAAAAAAATTAAATTTTAGTGTGGAAAGGACCTCACTGGTCCAAGGTAGAGAGGAGGTCCTTTCTTGAGCTTAAGAAGGAGCAAAATTGTATAAAAAAGTTCTGTTTCGCCTGAAATGTTTTACCAAAATGGTTTTATATAACACTATACCAAAATATAAATACAGTCACAGTATCACAATCATTGTCGCATCCTTAAAGATGGGGCTTCATCAACCATCCCTGAAGGAAGGTTCTACTTTACAGAAATTTTCAATGATACACTTAATTGTTTTACCAAATAATATTTACTGAGCTTGATTAAAATTGATTGTAACCTGTAAAAGATGAGCATCTCACTGTTCACTTACTTCTTTTCTTCAGCTGCTGTGAATAAAAATAGATTACAATACAATTACAATATTTGTACATAAAAATAGAGTCCAAACTATTCATATTATATTATTTATTTTAGGCACATATACGGGTGTGCTACGGTTTCTTGATTTGAATCCAAAATAAGGAAAGTATTGCTTGGACGAAGGACATTTTGTTGCCGGATCGTCTTCTATGTCAGAATATGATTTCCCTCCAAACAAGTGTAGACATCTTGCGAATACTTCTTTAGAAGGTATCAACTGCCAAGAATAGTCACCTGAGTGCATGGAACTCACATAAGAATTCTGAAACCTATATATAGGGAATATTTGTCCAGGTCAAGAAGGGACTATTTTGTTTTGGCATATTTTGGTTACGCACATAGATTGGGACGTATCAGCATGCATTTTATATTATATAATAGACAATTAGCCCGCTTAAAAGCTGTTTTCATTCTTTACAGCGAAGCTTAAATTTTCAGTTATAGAAGATTGCAGAATATAAAAAATTTAGTTTTTATGCAAGATAATGAATCTATTAATAACAAGTAAGAAAGCTCCAGTCGAGTGTGCTCTACAGTGAGATACCCGCTACTCATTTCGAATAAATGCAAAATATTGCGGTATTTTTCAAGATATACTAAAAATTATACTGCAAAACTACCAAATAATAATAATTGCATTAAAAAAAAAACACAAAAAAGTACGTGAAGTGGGCGTGGCAAAAATTTTAAATAAATTTGATCTGCGTGCAGACATAACAAATGCTGTCGAAAAAAAATTATAGCTCTATCTCTTATATACTCTGAGATATAGGTGTTCATACGTTTATACATGGCATTATCGTCTCGGATGTTGACGCTATTAAGAATATATTATACATTAGAGGGTCCGAGATGCCTCCTTCTACCTGTCACAAACATTTCCTGCCAGCACGAAGTTATAATACCCTTTTACCTATAAGTAAAGGGTATACAAATAATGTTTTGGATTGGCCAGCTTGCTCTCCCGACCCAAACCCAAAAGAAAACATATGGGTACAATAACCGGCAACAATTTATTTGAGACCGTCGATGGTCTTAAATGTAAGACTTTGATACAATGGTCTTTCCTAGACCTCAATATTTTAAGAAATTAATATTAATTCAATGCCTAAAATAATTTTTGAAATATTTACTATCAATCTTTAATCATAAATAAAAGAAAATATTAAATGGAATATCATATAGTTTTGATAAAATTGTAGCCTTTTTTACGTTGAAGTGTGTATTCTTTACAGTTACTTGGAAAAGGAAGTTGAAGACAGATTTAAAATTATCTTTTTTTGCGTTTTACTTTTTGTTCTATTATGGTTGGAAAAATCATCTACTGAACCTTCCCCGAAGGTGCTGGCTGGGTAGAATATGCATAACCTTATTGTCATCGAGTAGCAGATCTCTTCTTTGCATTGACGGTTCAGGTACTGCCGATCTTAGCTGAGGGCTCTGCTTCTTGTCTTTCGGGCAGTTATCTGTCTGAAGATAAGAAGCAGAAACCATGCGGTGGGTGCAGGCCAAATTAGTTATAACAATACCGACACAACTACCAACAATTCGAGATTGATGCGCACGGGTGCCTTTGTCCTAACCGACTCGGACCAAAAGAGCGCAGTGTCAATTCACTACACACTGAAGTCGACAAACTACAACATACACGTCCCAACAATGGTAAGTACATCGAGAACTGCCATCCTTGCAAGGAAAGCGTTACAAGCTCATCTACTACCTAATTTAAGCACTGACGATCTAACCGTGGTGGTGCTGGAGAGCTGTGAAGGAAGTATGCGGCTTACGACGGACCTACTCCACCGGCCGATCTTCGGAGATTGGTGGACATAGCCTGCTCCTCCAATAAGCAGCTAATTATTGGAACGGACGCCAACGCCCACCAAAGTGTTTGGGGAAGTCCTGGCATATCCTAAACTATAAACTGAAACTATTCAATAGAGGTGCGGAATCTATTAATGTAGGTCCCACCTTTCCTAAGGTGCTAGTCTTAACCATTGTGACTGAAAGCACCCATGTTGGAGACTGGAGAGTCTTGAATAAACCCTCCTTCTCTGATCATAAGTACATTGAGTTTAATATTCCATTAAACAAGATCTCTACGGCTGCGCCGTTCAGAAACCCCGAACTGGGTAAAATTCTCCAGTCTCGTCAATAATTCTCTAGGTCCGCCGAGTACAATCAACTCGGTACAGGACATAGAAACATCTGTTAATGTGCTCTCAGAATGTCCACTTTCCGCGTTTTGCCAATCCTGTAGGCTCTCTAGACCGATTACAAGATCGAAGCCACCCTGGTGGAACCCAGATCTCTCATCGCTTCGTGGCGAGCTTACTAGCATTTTTTAAATTGCTAAGAAAGTAGACAACATATATATATGGGACAAGTTTAAGTCTCTCCTGAAGTCCTGCAAGAAGATTATTCGCTTATCTAAAAGGTCGTCACGGAGAGTCTTTTGCTCAAGCCTGGACAACCTTAAAGACACTTCCAAATTGAGGAGGCACTCCCCAGGGTGGGGTCCTCTCGCCTCTCCTTTGAAATCTGGTTGTGGTAGCCTGCTACAAAAATTTACTAGACGGGCCCCCAAGTCAATTGCCTATGCCGGCGACATAAGCATTTTGATAACTGCGAAATGCTGCTGTGTATCACAGACGCCACCAGGGTATCGATGGCATTGATATCGTAGACACTATTGCCAAGCAGGGGGTAGGGCTTAATGTCGGCCACATGTGCCATGTGCCGATATCCCTGAGATCTCTAAGCAGGGAAGTTGAAGTACGCTCGAGGCTTCTTTGGGACGCGAGCTGGCGCAATACCAGCTCGTGAAAAACTGCAAGGCTGATGAGTGCATCAATAAACACTCTCTAAACAAAATTTGTCAAGCAGCTTTCAAGGAAAGACTGCAAACTAATGCTCTGCATTTTAAAGCTGGGCATCACGAACAGCGATCAGTGCAGGAAATGCAACGAGTCCGGAGTTAAGGAAGCACTTGAGCATCTTCACTGTAGATGTCCAGCGTTATGCCGAAGCCGGATAAAATACCTCTATTCGCCATGTCATTACGAACTACGTAATGTTTTATGGCTACCACCCAGGATGCTTCTGGCTTTTGTCAGAAATGCATCCATACTGTGCGACTTCTGAGACGAAGATACCCTCAACCGGTACAGTCAAGGACTGGTCCATGTTTCGCTCCTAATAGGGGCAACCGGTCCTACCTAACCATCATAGCTTTTCTCATTTCTATTTCTATTTCTCATACTGCTACTGAGTCGAAAATATGTGCAGGAGTTTATATAAAACAAGATAGAAATTGTATCGGTTTAATAGAATAGATTCCCATACTAATTTTCCCCATGTTTATTTAAAAAAAAAAATTATTGAAAACAAAAATTGATTTAAAAACAAAAACAAAGAAGGGTTGCCTCCTTTTAAAAGATTGCATTAAACAGATTAATTTATTAAACCCAAGTAAGCAATCTACAGTCTAGTGTGCTCAGCTGTGAGATTCCCGTTACCCATTTTGAATAAATGGAAAATATTGGAGTATTTCAAAATCAATCAATCAACCAAAATAAAAAAAGTATTTTTCTTATAAAAGTATTAATAACTTATTTTTTTTCAATTCCAACAAAAGAACGGTGTTGAAATTCAAAAACTAATTAAAGATTTGTACGTATATAAACGGATGAAATTTATTTGGTTGAGGTTGTGTAAAATATATTTTAAATAAATTATTCTGTTTATTTTAATTTGATAGTTGAATCACCGGAATGAAATCGAATAAAGATGACAGCTCCTAAAAACTAAAACTTCATGTGGAAAACAGTTAATTACCGTTTAACTGTTTTTCGGTATATTTTATTATTATTTAAGAATACTAATTTGGTATTTTTCAAGAAAATTACAGTATTATTTTGTAGATAAGAAAGCTGTAGCTTTCTTATTATTATTTTTTTTACACATATTATATATGTGTATAATTTTATTATTTTCTTTACAATTTAGATATTTTTTCTGAATGGTATGTTCTAAACACATAACCGTTGGATTACACGTGGTAAGTTACCAGTCAAGCACCGAATTCGTTGGTCGACACTGTTTATAGTCACTTTGTGAACTTAAGGATTGATCTGCGTAATCAGTAAAGTAACATATATAGTTTAATGGGTAGCAAACGAAAGAAAAGACTACAACAAGTAAATAATCCATTGGGATCCATTGAACCAGAATAAAGTTAGTTTTTATGTCATCTGTGTATTTAAGTAGATAGTGCGTAAGATTTCGATTCGGGACGGCTATGTGTAATCTGTCGAACAATTATGCATCAGGTTGAGTAAAACGTTTTTTAATTATTTGAGCACGCAGTTTGAAAATATAAAATATGTAGTTAACATGGCTTCGCTGCACTATATCGTTGTCCTCATTGCCTTTCAAAGCGGCACCAATTTCATAAAATCAACGCAAAAACCTCAGCAACATTTAGCATCGATGCATAAATTATGTGATACCTAAAAGCATATACACACATACACGCTGTCATGTCAGCCTACACATACAAACAGAAAAACACAAACCCAAACACAAACAACTACAGATACCCACACAAATGAGAGTATAGTTCCAATTGGGAGGATGTCCTGCTGCGTTTCGGGCTCGCGGTTGTTTTGATTTCGTTTGCAACCTTTAATTAGAAATATTGCCACATTATAAATGACCCGTTGCCAGGGCTAGGGAGGTGGACGATCGATGGGACCATGTTAGAGCTGCATTAGAGGCGACAACAAATTAAATATTGAAAAACAGAATAATAATTATGCGGCTATACGAATTGGCTAGAGAAAGTGCTGCAACAACCGCAGTACGCTCATTTATTTTTGAATTTTTGCACAAAAATTAACTAATTTAAGTGGCATGAAATATTTTGGTTTCCATTTGGTTAGCAGTCGACAAGTAATTCAAATTCGCAACAATTGATTGAATTAGCCGCCAAATAAGATATAATTGAGTTTGTCTATTTTTAAAATGGGGAATTAGATAAATAATTAGTAGCTACAATTACAATGGCCTATACTGAAAAAAGTTTTAAAATCAAAAATGTGTCAAGAACATCAAAATCTTATAGTTAGAAAACACATATCGATTTGAAGAACTTTTGGAATTAGACAATGTTTATACCCGCTACCCATAGGGTAGAAGGGTATTATAACTTTGTGCCGGCAGGAAATGTATGTAACAGGTAGAAGGAGGCATCTCCGACCCTATAAAGTATATATATTCTTGATCAGCGTCAACAGCCGAGACGATCTAGCCATGTCCGTCTGTCCGTCTGTCTGTCTGTCCGTCTGTCCGTATGAACACCTAGATCTCAGAGACTAAAAGAGATAGAGCTATAAATTTTATATGTTTGCACGCAGATCAAGTTTGTTTTAAATTTTTGCCACGCCCACTTCCTCCCCCGGAAATCAGAAAAAATCGAATAACAAGCGTTATAATAAAGCTGGAGCTGCAAATTTTGGGATATACATGAAGAACTATAGTCTTTGTAACTTCTGAAAATTTGGTTAAAAAGCAAAATATTGCGGTATTATTTCTAAAATATACCAAAAAGTACTAGAAATACTAAAAATATACCAAATGATACATTTGGCAAATATATCATTTGGTATATTTTTAGTATTTCTAGTACTTTTTGTACTAGAAATAATATATTTTATATTTTGTATATTTTAGAAATAATACCGCAATATTTTGCATTTATTCAAAATGGGTAGCGGGTATCTCACAGTCGAGCACACTCGACTGTAGCTTTCTTACTTGTTTTATTTTTAAAGTTTTAAGACCAACAAGTAAGAAAGCTACGAGTGAGCTCGACTGCGAGATACCCGCTACCCATTTTGGATAAAGCAAAACAGTGCGGAATATAACATACATAAAGGATATATAATTGTTTTTACAACAGCAGTTGATATTTTTGTACACAGGTCACTAAATTTGATATATCGATTTTACAATATCGATGTACAATTTTTTTTATTTTGCTATTTTTCGGAATAATTAATATTCCGATATATTTTAAGAATAATACCACACAAATGTGTTTTTATTGAAAATGAGAAGCGACTAGCTCACAATTGAGTAATAACAACAATATATGAGATGCAGAAAATTTGGTTGAAATCAGATAAAATTCATAGATATTATTCAAGAAATAAGGCCACTGCAGGCGTGTTTTAGTTGTTTTGGTATATTTTTTTCTCTGTGGTATATTTTGATGTACCAAATATAACGCGGTATATTTAGTGTATACATTTTTATTATAAATATTAAACTATTTCGGAAAGTTTTATGGGAAGTGGGTAGAGAGTCGAACATCTTGACTGTTGCTTTCTTACTAGTTTCTATTGTTAAATACAGATTTACTTGATTAGTTTCAATACATTGAAATATATTTTCGTTATGCAATTTGATCTAAAGAATCCCCTAAGCTGAAATGTTATGGAAACAATTTAAAGCAATGGCAAATATGAGCATCTCCTTCGACAACTGTCGTCCGAATTCTGTTTTGACTGGCTGCTTGCCATCCCGTTGCAAGTGTATTCAGGGGAAAGAAAAGGGATCTTAAATTGGGTGAAACGCTCCAGAACGGGTACTTAAACAAGTATGCGAGCAATTGGGCAAAATGGAGCACAGTTTGGACGGGTTCAAAAAGATGGAAGGGGTAGGGAAGAAGATAGTGAAGTGAGTAAAGTGCGCCGATAAAAGGCAACCACAGCAACGCTGATTTATCTGTGCAACATTTGGCAGCTGCTGCACAAATTGCCAACAGAAATTAATAAGAGAAATAAGTTTACCATTTCCTGTCGATGAAGGACAGGGAACAATAGAAATAGCAACTACAAAATAAATACTCTGAAATACTATAGAACGTTAGAGCTATCGAATTTAAAGTGTTTCACTATTAAATACCCTGTATATATTCGAAACGCAGGAAAAAACAAACTAAACACCCCGAAATTAAGCTGTTTAGATTTTAATTTTCAGAGTTTGGTTCTCTATTTCTATTGATTTTCTGTATATTCTAGTTCTCTTTCATGGAGATTGTATGCCCTTTTATATACACATATGATAGGGTATAATAATAGCTTCTAATAGCCCATAGTTAGAAGACACGATGGGGGAGTGAGCAGAAATTCCAATAACTGTACAACATCCGTTCGAGCCACACAATGGTAAAAACGTTTCCAATTTCTATAGGAAATATTTCTATCTCAACATGAAAATATTTTTAGCAGCCATTTGTGAGTAAGCATATGTGTGTACAACGACAATGTACTTCTGCGCTCTCATATCCAGTGCAATAGATGACTCCTAGTACCTGACAACGATGAGATAGCACAGAAAAAATGCCGAGTAGAATTCAATCTTAATCCACTCGCTCAGCAGGATAGAGCTTTTTATCCCCTGCCTTCGCCATATATTGAAAAGCGGCTAAATAAAAAGTAAAAAGGGTGAAGAGAAATAAAAAGAGTCAAAAGAAATGCCGTTCGACCTATGTATGTAGCTAGCTCAATGGGAAGCTGGTGACGTATGCACTTGACTTGACTTGAGTTGCACATTTCTGGCGAAGGCTGCTGAAGTCAATTCGAACCACAGCCCAATCCAACGAAAAATTGTTATTGTTTGGCAACGGTCGTCGTGGCAAGATATAGTGGAAGAAGTAAGTAGCTTTATTATGGGATTTTAAGTTATTACACCATGGCCTCAGATGCAGATGGAAAATGCCTTTCAAGTAGTCGCAAGTGCAACACATTCAACGTCAGTGTGAGGCTTACCATATACCAACGATGACGATGTGGATATGCCTTGTCGAATTTGGACAAATTTAAAATTTAAAATCAATGAAAACGAGCCAATTGTAATGCCAAAAATTATGTGGACTTCCATAGCGTTTGAAAATTCTTAGGCAACCGAACAAGATTTATTTATTTATCCAATTTTAATAATTTGGTATCTAGAGCAGAAAGATATACGAAACTGCTATTAGGTGAAGACCGTACGATCTACTTTCCAATGGAGAATTCATTGAGTTTGCATGTGGCAAAGTGGCATCTCCATTTCAAAGTTTGTGATATTGTGCACTTTTCAAAAACTTGGCATGCTCGTTAAATGGTTGTAGTCTAAGGAAAATAATTAAATAGAACAAATGACTGACAGAACCGTCACCAATGATTGCTGATTTTTACTTAACAGTAAAACTAATTCAATGCAAAAGGGAAACTCGAATTTATAGTTTTGTTTCGCACGCAATGACTTATCCTTGGCATGGAAGCACACATACGAGAGGGAAAGGGGGTCATATTTAGAACAATATATCTAATTTATATAAAAATAAAGCTCACTACACTTTTTCTGGAAGAAATAGTCCTACCTAGAATAAAAAATAAGCAGAGCATGCGTGTCTTTCTGTTGAGTTCTTCGCACAATAAATCACAGCACATATGGATGTTCATATATGTACATATATGTATGTATGTATTTGTGTACACGCACTAAGAGAAGAGAAAAATTGAACTAATAAATCTGAAGCCAATTAATTGACTTAACTGCTGCCGGCTAAGGCGGCAATGCCAAAGGCCTTTGCACCCTTTACAATGGGCCGCAATTTATGGGTTCGGCATAGTCTTGAACCCGCTAATAATAAATCATAGCATTCTCCTGATATTAGAATACAGAACGGCTTTTTGCATACGAATAGTAAATGTAAGTTTGAATCCTAAGTCCCTTTGCGATATTCTGCTATTCACGTCGTGTGTTAAATCTAGCCTGCGGCTTCATATTCAACCAACTTCTACACAACTCTGTGCATGTTATGACAAGAAAACTAGTAAAACCGAAATAGTATTTTGGTCAAATAAAATTGTATCTTTAATAACTAGTAACGAAAAATATTGTTCATCTAAAAGAAATATAATTTGGACTACTGATTTTTAATTATTGCAATATTTGCCAAAGAAAAGCTTTACTATTTAGAGCGTCAAAATCGATTTTTGCAACCCCGTTTTTTGCAGTTCACAAATAACATAAATGCTTTGTCGATCATATTAAATTTAGGCTATGGCGATAGTTCTTTAGGTCAACATTTGCAAACAGCTTGCATATTCTATTAACTTTTCATCAAATTTGAAAATAATTAGTAACATCAAATCACAATATGCACTTGAAGCTGTGGATGAGATAATGGTGTACTTGGTCTGTTTCGTAATGAAAGAGACAACTTCTACTCAATTTCAAGTAAATTGACTTGAAATGTTTCTTTGTAAATGCACAATTATTAAACATTGCCGTGTACGCATTGCATACAAATTGTCAGACAATTAATAATGTCATTTATATCCTGGGACACTGTACGCATTATATACATTATGTTTATATGTATTATTACGAAATTAATTAAATTACTCGTAGTTGTTTGAAAATTGCAACTATTTCTACTTAATAATTAAAAGACATTTAACTTTGGCAATGACCTGCAGCTAGTTGTTCTTAGTTAGCAGGCTTCATAAACACAATGTTATAATGCTGACTAAATATTGACATTTCTTTTCAATTCGAAAATAAAGATTATTATTAAAGTTATTGAAATTTGGGACAGCTTGTTTAACACGGCTCAATCAATTCAATAAAATGGGAAGCTGGCTTGCTATTCCTATTATTTTCTTCACCATCTTATAATCATTTTAAACACTTAACTTAAGATGAGTTGGTTTACAAAATCTGTTTGCTATTGGTTTTGGATTCTCATACTTATAATTCAATATTTCAGGAGCGGTAAATAATGTTTGCTGCACTTATTTAGATTAGGAGCCTCCTCTTTTAAGGGTACTGCAAGAAGATTTGATACTCTTCCCTTATATACTATTATAACTACAGTATTTCTGTTGTCTGAAAGCATACTGTCATCAGGTCTTAGTTGTTTTGACAGGCAATCTGGTATATTTTGCTCTTTATGGTATATTTTGAATCTAATAGTATTAATCCTTCGGCATAACTTTGTATTTTTTTGTGAATTCATTTGAGTAGCACCCTCGACTGTAGTATTATTACTTGTTTAACATTGACAACTCGTTCATGGCTTACATTTTCTAGCTATTTAGCATTACTGTTTAATTTATATTATTTTTTTAAAGAAATTCACTTTCCATGTCGTCATCATATTAAATGTTAATTTTGCTTAGATTAACAACTGTCATCAGGTCTTAGTTGTTTTGACAGGCAATCTGGTATATTTGGCTCTTTATGGTATATTTTGAATCTAATAGTATTAATCCTTCGGCATAACTTTGTATTTTTTTGTGAATTCATTTGAGTAGCACCCTCGACTGTAGTATTATTACTTGTTTAACATTGACAACTCGTTCATGGCTTACATTTTCTAGCTATTTTGCATGACTGTTTAATTTATATTATTTTTTAAAGAAATTAACTCTCCATGCCGTCGTCACATTAAATGTTAATTTTGCTTAGATAAGAACCAAATTGGTAATCAAATAATCAGTTAATATCGATTATTTGAACACAGCGATGGGGCATCGCTAAATATGCAGCTGGTACCCAGTTTTTTTCTAAGGACCTGTAGCGCAGTTGCTGTTAATGTTTCGACTCAGAGCACGCACGGTGGTAAGTTTGATGGGTATCGCATACAATGTGGTTCAAAATTCAACTATGTTAACCTATGAATAACCTGCAGCTCAACCTTTGAATTGTAGCTTGAAGCATGAAATTGACTATTCGAGACAAGCACCGAGATTGCGCCTGTCGTCCCCGGTGGGAGAAGTGGGAGAGAAAGTCGAAGCCGAAGCCGAAGTCGAAGCTGAAACGGAAATTGTAGCAAAGGCAATGCTAAAGTTTGACATCAAATCAAACCAATAAATCAACAAAACTGAGCAACTTCAGCCACTTGCACAAGCCAAAAACACTTTCGCTGCAGAACAACTATCAAACTGCAGGCATTTATGACAGCCGAATCGGACAACCGGAGGGGGTACTAGCAGTGAGGGGCCTGGCGGGTGCCTTGAGTACGAGTGCATGGGCTCGATTGAGTCATAGGAGGAGTGTGGTTATAGCTGGCAAATCGCATAACGAAATTGTAGCTGAAAAGTTCTGCAAATATTGGGGTCAGCAAAATTTTGTGAGACGGTCCTGTAGGCGCCTTTTGTTGTTGGTATGTAAACTGTTTTGTAGCCTTTGGCCCAAACTTCTGACGCTCAGGATACTGAAAAAACCCACACACACACACACACACACACACAGACAGAAACATACATATACTCACTCACATTTGCGTATTACGGCTCTACTTGCAATACGGCCAAAAATATTCAATGAAAATCGTCAGTCGACAGTTCTTCTCTTTGTCAATAAAAAGTTGTTGTTGTCCCTGAGCACAAGTCAGGACCGACAGGTCGAAGGGGCACATATGGTGGAGGAAGGAGTACTAAAGCCAGTCTGGCGCATTGCAGGCGTCCACTTTGACCCCCTCTCCCCACAGCACTCTTCCTCCGGCCCGGTCGTCTCGATGGCCACCATCCGCTTCAGAGCCTTATTGAGAAATTGACGCAAATGCCTTTCGATTTTTCGTTCTGCTTCTGAATTCCGAGTCTGTGGACACGACTTGGCTTTTCGCATTGCATAATTGATTGTCTCTGTGTGTATGTGTGCGCATGTGTGACTATGTGGGTCTGTGTATGTGTGAGCTATAGTTGTCCGCTTTCATTTATGCACATTGTCAATATGCATTTCCAATTGTTTGCACTCATTCGTGACAGTTTAAGAAATGCTGCGCGGAACATTTTTATTTACCCCATTCTCTTCTTAATTAAATCTATCAATTACATTTTTCAATACTGGTTTTAATCCATATTTGTCTTTGGCTTATATTTTGCAATAATTTTAGTTTGAATTCTTAATCGATTTCACAAAAACTAAAGAGCTCACTCACAAAATCCTAATGATTATTAAGGCTAATAGAAACTGTTGGCTTAATTTATTTTTTAGTAGTTCTTATAGAATATTCACAATATAAAGCGATTTGCGAAAACAGAAAATATGTATTGTGTATTCAAATTGCATTAATTTGCACATTTAGCTAACAAATTTGTGCAGCAAATGCAATAACATCAGGATAAACATGTACGCAAATAAATATGCTTGTGTGTGTGTGTGCATGCGTGTGTTTAAATGTGAGTATGGCCAGATGGGTGTATGTATGCATGTATGTATGTAGTGGGCCTATCAAATGCGACACTTCGGTTGATTTCCATGAACATGCATGCATATATGTTATCGTATGAGCACAGCGAGCTGGAAATTTGAAATTCATGTGCAATAAAATGTTGATATACTCAAACTCACTTTACGACTCCCGACTACCAGTGCACTGGCCTCATTATGCCACACTGAGAACAGAGCCACCAAACACGCCCACACTTAAGAAGAGATATAGACAAACATTCTTGAATCTAGATGCAATGCTCTTGTGTATTTATGTTTTTATTTGATAAATATATTTATACAAAAACTGTCACAGCACACGCTCAAGGAAAGATTGCAAATTGCAAGCGAGAAGTCCCCGGAGTCTAATAATAAAGTAAAAACAAGAGCTTTAAAGGAGCACTGAGAGACATCGAATTTGCAATACACTTTTCGTACGATATGTAATCATTATTTACAATTTTAAATTTAGTTTTATGAATAATGTGTGTATAATATATGTCTATAGCAATATTAATTTTATTTTTGTTTGAATGTTGCTGAATTTAAAGTAAATAAAAATATAATGATTGCTTCCAAATACACAACAAATTGCTTTCTTTTCACATTACTAACAGTAATTGTTAGAAACTGAATGGAAATACGTATAGTTCATTTACATAACGATTTTAATACTGCAATCGAGATGGCGTCCTTTTTATTCAGATAGTGAAAAGAAATGTCGACTTTTAGCTGAAATAATGGCAGAGTTGCTACACCCTCAGAGCCAGAAGTCGAGACGAATCTGAAGTTGTGTTGTCACACAGCCCCACGCATAGTAACAAGCTACGGACTCTATAATGATGTGCAGCGATATCGTCGTGTCTTAGCATGAGAAATTTAATTTTTACCACCCACAGTGCTCGCAGTTACACATACACACACACACACACACACACACACACACACATGAACCACGTAATTGCGTATTCAAGTAAGAGATATGAGAGCTGAAAGAAGGTAACATACTCGTATATGTATGTATTAGAGAGACGCCCCACAGTTGGTGTGATGGCGTGGTTCTCGGCTGCCTTAAATTAAGATAATGACACGTGAGAGACACGAAGCTGGCGAAGTGGAGTAGGAAATTGTTACCTTGCTTGCAATAAGGTAGCTTAAAGTAACCCTCAACACAACTCGACGTCTAGAGCAATAGTCGCACTTAGTTGGTTTAAAGAAGTGCTTGGTAAATGGCGATAAGGTGAAATGGCGGCTATGACGTTGTCCGTGTGAGAGGGTGGGGAAAGAGAAGAGAGAGAGGAAGGTCTTTCACTCACATTTTGCTCGGTTAACCCTTGACTTGGCTCTACGACACGCACTTAAAGGCCTCCAATCCGCCAATTTTGATGGCAAACTGCCAGCTAACTGACAATGATAATGATGATGACGTTTGCGACCTGCATGTCAATGCGCCGAGTCCTTGCAAATTGAATTTTGTACCTAGCTTGTGGGCGGCATGCCAAGGCACCATTTGCCGTACATATCTGCTCGTAGCTCGGTCCGTGCTCCTATGTCCTGTGCATGGTAACTGGCACAGATTACAAATCATTATTGGCTGCCATTGTAAGTCCTAGTCCAATGAAATTACGGATTATGCGATGAGTAGTTCACCTAGTAGCACAATTTAATGAACCAATATGTATATTAAGCAATTTAAGATTTACACTAAAAGTATAATTTTTATGTGTAAGACCATTTCAATGATTAGTCTCTTTTTTACTACCTGAATGCGTTATGGATTGCGCTAAATGTTATATCGACCGAAAATCGGTATTATGGATAATATCAATAACAAAAAAAAAAAAACGCTATAATGAGTAAAACAGTTGCTAAACGTAGCTTAGCCCACAACTTCGTCAGTGTTGGTTTTTGATATACTAAATGTAAATTAATTGTATTTTATGCGGTTTATCAACTACATATAGTAATATGAATATTTTAAATAATGTCAAGATTGTATTTATTCGGTTAGCTTTTATTGTTGTGTGAAAATATAAGCCTCCCGCACGATTCTTCGCTGCATATAAAATAAACCAGAAAAGTGTCCGATTCTAATGGAAGCACTTTGTTCCAAAGCGAATAAGTAAGAAAGCTACAGTCGAGTGTGCTCGACTGTGTGATACGCGCCACCCATTTTCAATAAAAGCAAAATATTACGGTATTCATTTTAAAATAAATAATATTCCACAAAAATACCCATAAAAAATGCCACATGGTATATTTAGTATATTAATATGGTACTACACTCAATATATACTATAGAGTGCAAAATATACCAGATTGTCAAATTTATATAACTTGACAGACAGGCGGACATGGCTGGATCGTCTCGGCTGTTGACGCTGATCAAGAATATATATATAGGGTCGGAGATACCTTCATCTACCAGTTGCACACATTTAAAACAAAGTTATAATATCCTTCTACGCTATGGGTAGCGGATACAACAAGTGCTACAGCTCTGACTCTTCCAGTCTCTGAGAACCAGTGTTTTATACGGTAGACGGGCAGACAGACAAACCTACTTTATGGGTAGCTAATATAAAAAGAGCCCAATACTCAAATTAGGATAATTGCGCCAATTGGCAATTGGATATTTATATTAATACAGTGTACATGCAAAATGAGTTGGTATTAAGACATTTATGTGAACCAAATCTTGAAATTTAAACCAATCTGTAACCACATAATTGAATTTTATTGGACCTTAGTCCAACAAATCTACAGAGCTTGGCTATTGTTTGATTGGTAAGCCTTAAGCAAGAAAATATTTTGCTGGAAATACATACGTACATGCCAAGCTCAACTCCTATCCGAGCTCTATATAATTCCGAGCACCTCACGGAAGCCCCCACATAGGGCCACATGAAAGCAAATTTCCTTTGATTGATGCGCAAATCAGCAAATCAATTGGAATGCCACAGAAATAAACTATGAGTAACACACGAAAATGATGCAGAAGCAGAAACAGGAGTACATTGTAGCTGGAGCAGGAGCAATTGAAAGTCGGATGAATGAATGGAAGATAGATAGAGAACGAATCGAGTTGGCACTGCGAACTTTTTACTCTAAATTTGCATTTCCAAAGCCCACAGGTGAGGAGTGGGCATCCTCATGGCCGTGGTCGTTACACGTGATTTTGATAGAACTGCGGATTTGTGCAATGGCAAAAAAATACAAGCAACGAAATGTATGCAAAAACTTTAGACAGGACAGCAGCCTAGGTAAGCCATCGCTATAGTCATCGTCATAGCAATGGAAAGCGGGGGTGGGGCAAATGGACATAGTCCGAGTAAATCGCAACTACGAAGTGAATAAACAACACTTCCAACACAAAAAAAAACCGTGGTAGGGTAAACTTCATTCAAGGCAAACCCTGGAATTGGCATGTCAACGGAATACCCTGAAACCAAAGCCTACTGATATCCAAATAAATACATAAGCTGATACAACTTTCCAAGATCTTGAGCATAATATCGAAATATTGTCTAACTTATTATGAAATGGAATATAATTGTGATCAGTTGCATGTTTATTTTTATTTTATTAGTTTTCAATAAATGAGAAAAATTGTTTCGAATTCAGTTACTTTACTTCGAAAACACCAAACTCTTCTTGAAGCGATGTTCCCGGTTGTGCTAAATCGTATTTTTCGCTCAAAATTTTTGAGGCGACATTTCGTTCCTCAGTTCCCAGCTCGAAATATTTTTGAAGCGTATCGATACTCCGATACTGGAATGTATGTAGGTATCAAGTCGCACTCATATCGGCTGAGTGAAGAGAAGCTAGAATAAAGCGTCGTTGCATGAAGAGAAATAACAATAAGTTTTACTGTTGAGTCGCAAGACTGTATATGAAATTTAAATTAAAAAAAAAGTAATGCAAATTGTAGCCACAGAAATCGGCAATGAATATGATTTCATTCGTTTCTTTTTTTTTTAATTCATTTTTTAATAGGAAAATGTTAAAGTGGGTTTGTTTTACAATTTTCGTGTGAAATTTAGGTCCATAAGGGCTGCAAAAAATGGTCACTCTAAGATTTGTGTAGCTTGCCTTTTTGCACTCATCTAGGAACAGCGCTTTAGTTGGGTAACTTCTTAGCAACATTCAGGCCACTGTGCGTGAGCTTGAGCTTTGTTTTTATACGTAATGGCATTTTAATTGCGCGCTACAACTCATCCAAGTGTCTCTCAATTAAAAGTGTCTGCTTGGCTCAAGAGGACGATGTCGTCGCTGTGGGATCAGCGTCTCGGTCATGTTGAGGAGGAATGGCAAAAGGGAAATTATGTCATGCACATGTCGTAATTTTCCGCACAGTGTATCAAGGCTGGGACCGCAATAAGGCTCTGGCTTTGGCTTATGCCAAGTGGAGGAGCCTGAGTGAGCACAGACACATGTAGCTGGTAATTATGCAACTCGGTTAAAAAGACTGAAAACAAGAAGCAGAATAGGGGGGATGGGGGAATCTCACTTAATTTTAAACGTTTTAAATAACATTTCTACTTTGTTATAACCTTCACATTAAAAATATTTTAAATAAACTTTTTCTACAAAACATTCTCCCATTTAATGAACGCAGGACTGTAAGGAGACAGTTTCAAAGCAAAGAAGATGGCACAATTAACTGAACTGCGTCAGGCACCTTTGGCTTTAAGAGATGAATTTAAATTAGTGCATCTTCAACTTCATCATCATGCACCAGAAGATTTCTTTAGATCTCAATGGCAATCGGAACTAAAATCATGCACTTTTTTGATATACCGATGGATATTGGCTATTTTCTTTGGAGCTGGATTGTGCTCTTTTCTCATCATATTTTTCTCGCGAGGAACTGTCTTTATTTACTTAACAAATTGGAGCTTTTTATTGTGCAGTGTTACCAGTATTAGTGGGGCCATTTTCGTTTCCATCTATCATGCAAATACTGAAAGTATTGGTAAGCTAAAAGCTAACGAGTTTTTACTTCTTGTAGAATTTAAAAATAATTTGTTTAATAACTAAAAATAATTGGAACATAAAGCAACAGCTTACACCAGTTACGAGGAAATGGCTTAAAATCTACAGTTTGAAATTGCTTAGATATTTATTTCATTTTTAATTGGATAAAAAGTAAAGGATCCTTAGCAAATTATGCAATTATATAAAATAAATCAAAAAAGTTCCTAGAAATTCACACGTAACCCTTTTGGTCGCGCCCTAATCAAAACGGGTAATATTTATACAACACGGTAATTTGATATTAGTTAAGTAGACTACTTACAATTTGTCAAAAAAAATGTCAATCTACGGTGCTCAACTGGGAGCTACCTGCTACTCATTTTCCATATAACAATATTTAAAAATTATATTAAATTAATTTACCAAAAATACTGAAATTTGTCTAAATGATAAATATACCATAGAATACCAAAGCAACTAAAATTCAAGAACAGCAGTCGTATTTTGCAATACCAAAAAAAAAAAACTTGATCTGCGTGCAAAAAAAAATTACAACTATCTCGAACAGTCCTTGGGATCTATAGAGGTGTTCATATACACAGGCTGACAGACAGAAACGGCTATAGCGACTGTTAACGCTATTAAGGAATATATATACTTTAAAGGGTCGGATATTTCTTCTTCTGTTTGTTACATACATTGTACATTGCCTGCCGGGTAACGGGTATAATTATTACTAATATTTTCGTGGCTTTGTGGTTACATTTAAAGTTTTTTATAACAAATATCTGTTTATTACAAATATCTATTTCTTAATCCGCATTTTGTTCATTGCCAAATGGCAGTTGTCCCTCGTTGAATTTTTTAGATTTATCGAGTTTCTTTTTGACAAAAATCGTTAACTTGTAACATTCAACAAACATGATTGCAATGCTTTAAAAGCTTAATGGTATATGTAGATTGGAAAAACTCATAGTTCATTCTTTTCAAGACATAAAATATCAAATTATTGATAAAACACTTGACACATCGAAATATTTTATTTTTATTTCTAATTAATTGGTCGCTATTATCCGATTTAAAATTATTGACAAAAGTACTCGCCTGCGAAATGAAAATCTGTTCTTAGATCTCAGAGACCGTTAGAAATAAATCTAGGCATTTTTATTACAGCAATCTTAGATTTACGCGGAGTCAGCCCACATAGTAAACGAGTCACGAAACGAAAACTGTAGTGTTTTTGAATCTTTAAGATCTTCCTTAAGGATTCAAAAGCACTATAGTTTTCATTTGCTTTTATTAATGAGTGTAGAGGGTATCTCACAAAGAGCAAGAAAGGGCAAAGCAGTTTTGTACGTATTTCTAAACTAAATGGGTTTACGTAACTAAATATGCAAATTAAATAAATAATCAACTAACAATAATGGCGAATGAATTATTTTATTTTTTTCTCATTTCTGCACTTTCTATAAGTAGAATGCATGTCTTTTATTAGGTCAAATATTGTTACACATATCATACACAAGATATATTATAAAATTTTTGTTTCCCGCAGTTAATCGACGTTGCCTATTAAAGTGCTACTGGGCATGTTATTGGATAAACTTAATTTTTACGCACATAGTTTCAATTGTTTACTGGACCTGCATTTTTCCTAAGAAGCAACCGCAAAATCTTATTAGTAGAATTTACAACGTGTGGATTCATGGCTTGCCTCCGCTTATCTTCACTCTGGATCATTTACTGGTAGCTCATCCTGCTCGACTGCTGCACTTTATATATCCATTTGGATTGGCCTTACTGTATGCGATATTCACTTATGTTTATTATGTGCTGGGTGGATTAGATCGGTAAGAAAAATGTGTAAATATTTATAGCAATTGATGTCGAATGCAGCGTTTGACAGATTGGGCAGAAGTTACATTTACGAAATGTTAAACCACGGAAATCCTTTACAGTCTTTGAAAACTATTGGATTGGTTGCAGTTCTTTTAGTGTGCTGTTCCATACTACAGTATGGAGTGTATCGATTGAGAGTCTGTATAGCAAGCAAGCTAGGAAAATTACTGTAGTTGAACCTTTTTCGTCCAAATAAAATTAGGTCTCTACATAATACACTCCTTTTTTTGCCGCATTGGGGCAAAAACATTGGCAGCGACAGAAGTACAAACTTACTTGCTGCAACACTGTGGAGATCAATGTTAAATGGCATAGTACGATAGAGACGATTTTATTGATAGATTTTAATCAACAAATAATTTGATCCATGTGTCTCTTCAGTAATTTATTCTCCGCGAGCAGAGCACATGCTTCACTTTTTAATTTACATGCCACATAGCGGCTACTTTCGTTGATGAGAAATATTTGATATGAGTCGCCCATTTATAGTTGGTATTGTCGAATAACCTTGATTTTTATTCCATTGTATTTTGGATCTCACAAGCCACAGCCCTAATTTAATCTTGACATATACCTGAAAAAAAATACTGGTTGATTTAAATTGCACAACTTTCTATTAGCAACAAATATTCTTTTTCACCAAATAATTTTAGTTTTAGCCAACAAGAGTAATATACATGTAGATATGTATATGGGTAATTCTCTGTAAATATCATTTCAGAGACCAAAAAAACAAAAAAAAAAAAAGTAAGAAAGCTACAGTGAGATACCCGCTACCCATTTTTAATAAAAGCAAAATATTGCGGTATTATTTTCAAAATATACCGAAAATACTACAAAATTCTTGCAAAAGTGGTATATTTGGTATATCGATATAGTACCTCATTAAAAATTTACCATAGACGGTACAATATACCAGATTGTCGGCCAAAGCAACTGAGACCCCTATTAAGTAGGCGTTTTAGCCCATACAAAAGTATTTCTTTAATAACTTCCACAATTTTTATCTGATCGCAACCAAATTTTCAGGAATCATAAATACTATTGTTGTTATTATATATATATACCAAAACTTGCAGCTCTAGCTTTCAAATTACACTTGTAATTCGATTTTTTTATTTGCGGGGGCGGAAGTGGGCGTGGCAAAAATTTGAGACAAACTTGATCTGCGTGCAAACATAACAAATGCTGTCGAAAAAAAATTATAGCTCTATCTCTTACAGTCTCTGAGATCCAGTGTTTCATACGGACAGACGGACAGACGGACAGACAGACAGACGGACAGACGGACATGGCTAGATCGTCTCGGCTGTTGACGCTGATCAAGAATATATATACTTTATAGGGTCGGAGATGCCTCCTTCGACCTGTTACATACATTTCCTGCCGGCACAAAGTTATAATACCCTTCTACCCTATGGGTAGCGGGTATAAAAATTCCAAAGCCATTCTCAGCTCTAATTAAAGTCCTAATCTAGAGCTATAAAAATAACCTTTTCTTATTCTTAAATTTGTTTCAGAATAAATATTTCTTTGTCACTAAAAAGATGGTCGCACGCGACATCTCTCAGAGAATTACCCATATAATGAAATTGTTATGTCGATTCTTTGGATACGAATTAATGAAAAGGTTTCATTCAATCAAACATATTTAAGTCCATATATTATATACATATGTAGTTGCGAAAAGTGTTGAAGCCGATTAGAGTCGATTTGTGTTAGATCTATTCTGTCATTAAAATTAATAATTAACAATTTTGTATGTGACATTTTTCGAAACGAGAGGCAATAGCAAAAAGAGAAAGGAAGATGACAGATGATGAGAGGAAGAGAGCAGAGAGGGCGAATGGCGTCAAGTTACTTAAGTGATTTCAATTTATACAAAATTTTACTGCCTCAGATGGTAGAGCAAGTTGATGGACACACATCTGAGCTGCATAAAGTGGCATATCAAAATGGGGTAAAGTGGTGCGAAGGGAAGGGGCATGGGGGCATGGTGTATGCCACATGGCGCATAGTGTAAGGGGCATGGCTTGTGGCAACTTTGTGAGTGCAGCCACTTAGCCTGGTTAGTTGTTGCATCTGGCGTTTCAAATACCGAAACATATCGAACGTTAACGTATTTATGGCTGCACTTTGCTTGACAACCACCAAATGGGTCTCACAAAAAGGGGCGTTGCATTTGGAACAGTTTGAGTTTGAGTTTGAGTTAAGGGAGAGAACTTTTAAAGCAATATCTTAAATTGTCGCCAGAGGGTGCTAACAAGTGGAGCGTTCGTTCACAGCAAACAGGGCGAGTAGCATTTTAACATTTATTAACATTTCCGCCTTTTTGCATTCAATTTAATTTAACATAAACATTTATATGTTTATTATTACACGCTGAAAAGACTTGAAGTCAGCGGCGATGTCGACATCCTGGCATCGGCATCGACATCAACGGTGTTGTTTCTGCTGCTGTTGCTGCTGTTATTGCTGTTCATTGTGCATGAGAGTTTCATGCTTGGAATGCACATGCATGGCGTATACGTAATATGCATTTTGTAGCAATACGAAGGGAACTTTAGAGCTGTAGCTGCAACTGCTGCTAGAGTGAGGTGCGTTGTGGTGGCAAAAGTACCCACTATAAATTTGTGCGCATTTGCAACGCTCGTCCTACAACAACAACTCTGAGTATATTCAACTCCAACTTAAATCTTAAGTAGCTCAACTTGTTTATTTATCGAAGCAGAAGGTAATGCGTTTCGGCGGGGTTGACGTATGGTCAGGATACGGTTATGAAACTGAACTAAAATACTAAGCCATGTTCGCCACAATATTACCACAGTGGCAGGTACAAGGCTAATGTCTCTGGCTGTTCATAAATGAAATAAACTGTATTAAAACTTAATTATTAACTAGCTCAAATTCGTTCTTAATTATTATTACACTTAAAATGGTTATGAAAATGAAACGCTACTTTCACATTTTTTACTTGTGATTACATTACTTAATTCAATCATTCAAATTCTTGCACAATTGTTTTAATGATTGAAGTTTCATTATTTACATTTATTACTTAGAAAATAGGTTGCTTACAGCCGTTCACTTGCCTCTTTTGATCTTTGTATAGCTATGGATAATTATATAAATATGTATACTCGTATATTTGTATGTTTATAAAATTTTAACAGATGTAACTAAGTGAAAAAAAAAACATATAAAAATTCAATTGAACTATGCTATAATAATTAAGTCGTAGTTTTTTTTACCGGAGACTGGTAAAAACTATTTAACATGAAAATACTCGTACATTGTTATAGTGATTTGTGTGTGATATAATTTTGAGTTTTCAGGCTATTAAAGCGGAATGGAATTTTATTCTTTAGTTGAGCACTCAAGTGTTAAAATGTGTATTTGAAATTGACTGGCTGATTACACCCAAATTCACACACACAGAGTGAATCTCATGAGTGGAAAAAAGATATTCACACGCTTTACATAAACATTCTCGTCTATAAGTATGCGAATATGAATTCCATTACAAATACATATATGTATGTAATATTTAGATATAACAAAGGATATACATTCGGCTGCCTTTTGATGCCTTCTCTGTGTACGAATGGTGTCCTAGGCATTTTGGAATTTTTGAGTTGATTTGCTGCGGAAATGACGCAAATAACGCAGCAAATTTAAGCAAGTCACACACAATTTACACATTCACCTGAATCCACAGCTCTTTCAATCTTTCTCAGATATATGTATGTATGTGTATGTATGTATGTGTGTGTGTATTACAACAACAATAACTACATGCATAAATATACAGTTGCCAGCCGGCTGTCAACCGACAACAGGATGTTTTATATTATGCCAGCAAAATAAAGGCAGTCCGCATAAACACACACACACATACTATCATATACACTCACGCACAATGAAGGGATTTGCTGTTTTAATATGGAATTTTGCATGAACTTATTTTGTATTTATACACTCGCATGTACAGCTTTTTAAACCCGTTTGTATCACTTTGAAAATGAAATTTAATTGTGGCTCTCATTAATAGCACATTAATGGGACCCCGCTCCGAAAGCCAAACGGAAATATGTGATTTCCGGTAATAAATATCTATACCAAAGACATATCTGCACATTATACGTATACGTATGTATGTATGTACTTGGGAATATATTACGAAAATACGTATATATGTAAATGGCCAAAAGGCAGTTGCTTGGAAATGTCTGCACATATACGAAAATGACAAAATAAACCAAAGGAAGCAAGCGGAAAATATTTGTAACAACACTTTCACAAATATTCGCTCACGGTCCCACGCTCAATTTATGAGTTTCAATTTAAATTTATAACTTGATTATCACTTTTGATATTGGGTTACATTTTTTTATGGGCATTGTTTTTCCTTCTTTCGGGCATGAGCAAAACCAAATAATCATTTAAGCATAAAGCAATAAATCTATTTGCCAATAGAAGGGATTTCCAAACGAGTAAAACAATGTACAAGCTACCAAAAATAAGGGGAAGGCAAAAATGTAGATAGATGAGTGCCGTACAGGGAGGAAAAGGACCGATAAGCCAGTAAAATTTGAAAGACTTATTTGCAATCTCAAAAAAAAAAAATCACATAAAGCTGAAAGATACCAAAATGCAGTAATCTTATAAATATTTAAAATACTAAACATTTAAAGCGTAAAGAACCTCAACTTTCCCAGTAAATATTCGTGCAAAGAATATTACTTCAAAAAATCAATTTCAAAAAGTATCGCGATAGTCGGCGTGTTTTCTGACGTGAGTTAAAGGTGTGAGTCATGACATTAACGATGAATAACGAAGTTGTGCTTCACTGAATATGTTTTGAGTATATCCTCACAAACGACAATTTTAGATTACTAGTTTGTAAGAATATTCACACCGATGATTAGGCACACATGAATACACTCTCGACCGCAAGCTTTGATGAGTCACTCTTCAAAACTATATAGACTAAAATGAAGTATTTTGTTGTTGTTCCGGGTGAAAATCACTTCAATTTAACGCTTACTTTAGTCCGTAAGGCAATATAGAATTCGAGGGACAAAAATCAGTCGAGAACAACTGAAGTTGTACTTCCGAAAAAGAAAAACCAAGTAAGAAAGTTACAGTCGAGTGTGCTCGACTGCGAGATACCCGCTGAAACAAACTTGATCTGCGTGCAAACATAAAAAATGCTGTCAAAAATAAATTATAGCTCTATCTCTTATAGTCTCTGAGGTCCAGTGTTTCACGCGGACAGACGGACGGACTAGATCGTCTCGGCTGTTGACTCTGATTAAGAATATATATACTTTATAGGGTCGGTGATGCCTCCTTCTACCTGTTACATACATTTCGTGCACAAAGTTATAATACCCTTCTACCCTAAGGGTAGCGGGTTTAATAAGGCAGATAGCATGTTTTTCTATTTTCCCATCTGAGAAGTTGATTAAGAAATAATTTTATATTGCAAGAAACGGCTTCATCAATGAATTAATGAATAATTTGCTTTATTAGATAGTGTCGAATTTTAATATAATATCACTTGAATGTCTCACATAAAACAAATATAATTCTTTAAAAGTATTTTAAGGTATTTAAATGATAGCTGCTTTTGCATTTTCAAAGTTTCCAAGTGAGTTATAAAAATTGAAGTTACATATTCTAAAAAGAATAAACGATTATTAAATTTTATAAAATGGCCAGCTGGTATGCCAGAGTCGAGCACACTCGAATGTATCTGTCTTATTTGTTGAACTAAATTGGTTTGTATTGATTTCGATTTATTAAAGGCATTCCTTGGACCAGCACGTGAAATTTAGTCTTTTACAATATTTTGTAACACTTTTAGACCTGCATCACAATTGTCGTGGCATGTGCCAGATAAAAACATGAAATGTTATTCACTTCACTGTTAATGGCTACTTAAAGCCATCATTTTAAATTATTATCACTTGGCCCAACAAATTCACAAGTCCGCCGCTCACTTGGCCACTCATCAAATGGCTTTCAATGGACATTAAGTGTATGGTGAGATGGGTGAACAAAGTGAAAGAGAGAGATAGAGAGCGAGAGAGAGAGAGAGAGAGAGAGACAAGGGGATACAGAAAGATAGCGAGAGAGAGAGCGACAGAAAAAGATGAGGCGCATTAAAAGGCCACCACAGAAAACTGCTGACATCATTGGCTGACTGGCGGTGGTCCGGTGGTGATGTTGGGTGGCGCGAATTAAAAAGTTGCCTTGATAATCCTTTTGCAAAATAGACAGGATTAAGTAAAAGGCTGTGCAGGAAATTTATACAGCCAACTGAAGCCAGGTGGACGATGACCAGCAGCAGTGCTCAACTCTGAATGCCCAACGCTCACCACTCAACTTTGGACGTACTCAACTCTGGGGTAACTCTGTCTGAAATAGTCCTAGGGAGAGGTGTAGCACTTAAAATGTGCTACAGTGTTGCAATAATTACCGTTAAATGGTCGATGTTTAAAACACTTAAGAGCTCTGCCTGAGACTGTGGTGGTGGTGACCGCAAAAAAGGTTCAAGCTGCCACAGCAGGCCGTCTGTTATTAACCTTGCTGCAGTACACCAAGCAGCCACCACACGACACGGTTGGACAGAACTTAAGAGGACAGGAAAGCATCGTCATGGAGTAGTTTCCATTCCATTGCCATTGCCATTGCCACTGTCATTTCCATTGCCCTGCAAGCCGCAATGCTTCTGACCGACAGTACTGACTGCGTTTTTGGCATGGTCCTTTTGGCGCTGATGTCCTGCTGATTGCGGTGATTTGTAATTTTAAGCAGCGTATGATTAACTTTTGCGCGAGACAACTGAGAGAGCTGAGAAGTAATTCGCTTGCGCCTTTGTTTGTGTGTGTGTGTGCACCAGTGTTGAGTAACGATTGCACAGACTATAGAAAATTGCGGCTCTTAATGCGCTTACCTATTATTATATAGCTTAGCAACATTGCTGTCCCCTTTCTCACTCTCTTTCGTTCTCTATCAACCTCTTTCGTTTGTGTGTATAATTAACTTACGAACACAAATAAGCACGCTGCTTAATTCTGATGTTTCCCTATTACTACAACTTACAGATTTCCTCTTAATTAAACAGACGAATTAGTTAAATTTGAGTAATTTTCTTCATTAAATGTTTTACAAATATTGGCACGTCTGTTCGACACAAACTCAAAAACATTTTTAACATGTTAGTGAAAAAAATAATTAAAAAAAAAAAACAATTGTTTTCTGTTTCTTGTTTTTATACCGGCTACCCATAGACTAGAAGGGTATTATACCTTTGTGGAAATGCAGGAAATGTATGTAACAGGCAGAAGGAGGCATCTCCGACCCCATAAAGTATCAAGAATATATATTGATCAGCGACAACAGCCGAGACGATCTACTTCTTAAACACTGGATCTCTAATTTTATTCCATAGCATTTGTTATGTGGTGACTTTATTAGTGGTGTGGATGTTAGTTTGAATAGTCTTAAAAAGCATTTTAAATTCATGGTGCACGAAGGAAAGCAAGAATTTGATTTAAGATTAATTCTATGCCAACACACATTCAATTGAATTAAAATCATACGTTAGTAAGCCAACGTCTTAGCCTCGAATTTGTTTCTGTGAGTTTCAAAGCAAACTCAATTACTCGGAGCCATCTAAGTAGGAAATAATCTTAGCACACTCGAAATATCAACTCAAACTACGCTCTCCACACTCGCTCGTGGCATTTATAACTTAATTCCTTTGCCTGTTCATGAGCAAGTACAAGAAATACATAAAACAATACTTAAATACATTTGCAGCGACACACTCACACTTGCCCACAAACGTACGAGTAATCATATGAATATTTACTTATGAATATTTGATTCGGCTATGTTAGTGGGTGCAACCTTACCTCAGATTGCCTTGGCCACAAGTCATAAAAGTATTAATGCCATTTTAAGTACTTCCGTACCGAAAACTAAACACTCACACAGATGCACATACATTTCAGTAGTTCATACATATGTATGTATGCATACCAGACACACCTCCACACACTCATACACTGAGACACATACATAGACAACGAAAGAGAGCAACGTGAATGAGGAATGAGGAGGAATGAGCGAATGGCGAAAAATGCAAAGCGGACTAATTCCGACTGTAGCAGCATAAATTAAGGCTCTCATGAATATTAATTCAATACACTCACCAAGTCAGCCTCTAAAGGCAGCAACAAAAATAGCTGCACCACCAGCAAAGCACAACAACAGCAATAACTGATGGAAAAGCAGCATCAAAAACCACATACTCATAAGTAAATGCAATTTGAAAATTCTGCAAGCTGCAAATTCGCCTGCAGTGATGTGAAGTGAAAGTCGAATTTGAATTATCTAAATGGTCCAATGGCGTTAACATTTTATTGGAACAAACTTGTCATAGTTAGTCTTCGTATTCTGTTTGCCGCTGGAAAAAGCCAACTAAATTATATAGTGGTTGTCATTATTTCATGAGCAGACCCTCCACTTCACATACTAACATTTTCACAAATATACACGCTTCCTGATGGCATCCCTCATCAGTGCTGTCACTTTCCACAACTCTCCCTTAACCCGCAGCATGATTGTTGATCATACGCAGCGTAGTACTTACAATTTCAAAAAGCATTTGCAGCTAGGACAGCGGCAACTCGTGTTCATTGAGACAAAAAGCCCACGAGTATGTGGCAACAACATCAACCACACTGACAATGACAATATTTTTACAAGAGTGTAGAATTTTTATTATAACAACAAAGCGTTGCTCAACGAAAGAAGGTATGAAAATAGTGTAAGCATAATACTAGATGCTAATGCTATAGCAACAAAATAACTGATTAATTGAGCTGTAATACTCAAGTAGTAAAGAGTATCTCCAAGTCAGGCACTCTATGCATTAGAGGTCCTACTTATTTTCATATTTATTTATATGTTTTACGCTGGCTAAGCTGCAAGTACAAGTGCACACTTGTCTGCAACACAGCAATAGAGGGGATTTTGAAGAGTGGCTAGAAGGGTCGCAGGGTGTTGCAACGAGGTCGAGCTCGGTGTTGGCTTTTAATGCTTCGTTTACCAACGTCAACGGCACACAGAATCCCAAACCCATTTGGGCCTTCCTAACTCCTGCCTGATCACTTGTGCATTAATTTGAGTTTCGTTTGTTTTTGTCTTCTTTCCACATTCTGTTGGGTTTTGCTAATGTTCTGGGGCAAGCCGATTTAATGGCGACACATTAGTCTAGTCGGTAGCCAGAAACTGCTGTAGAGATGCCGAAGCTGGGCAAGGGCAAGTCAACGAAAATTTAAATGCAAATAATGTGTCTGCCGGCAAAATTCACTGAAACTCTACTGCAGTAATACTTAATTAAATATCAGATATTACACGAACTACTATTAGGCTTTTTAAATGCGAAGCTACAAGTTATTTTAATTTTAATTTTTAAGCAAATCAACTAAAAATCCATTTCATTACTATAACCATAATGTGACTCATTGGGATTTCAACATTTGAAAATTACTTTTGCATAACTAAATGACTTTTGATTAAAATAATATATCAGCAAAAAGCAAAAATTATCACTATTGAGTGTTCGACTGCCTGTAAATATACGAACATGGGCATATAGTCTGGGTTTTCATCGCTGATCAAGAATATATACTTTTGGGGGGTCAAAGAGGATTTCTTATGCCTTAAACATACATTTCCTGTCGGCACAAATGTAGTATACATATCAGCAATACCATCAACTGATACCGTAACCAATTATTGAGATGGTGGCCAATAGTTAACTAAATACACAATTATACACAATTAGTAAGAAAGCTACAGTCGAGTGTGCTCGACTGTGAGATACCCGCTACCCATTTTGAATAAAAGCAAAATATTGCGGTATTATTTTCAAAAAATACTACAAATACTAAAAATATACCAAATGGTTTATTTGGTATAACAATATAGCATCAAATTCAAAATATACCATAGACGGAATAAAACCAGATTGTCGGCCAAAGCAACTGATACCCCTAGTAAGTAGGCGTGTTAGCCCATACAAAAGTATATCTTTAATAACTTCCACAATTTTTATCTGACCGCAACCAAATTTTCAGGAATCATAAATACTATTGTTATTATTATATACACAGCTTAAGCTTTAAAATTACGCTTGTTATTCGATTTTATTTGATTTGCGGGGGCGGAAGTGGGCGTGGCAAAAATTTGAAACAAACTTGATCTTCTGTCGAGAAAAAATTATAGCTCTATCTCTTATAGTCTCTGAGATCTAGGTGTTCATACGGACAGACGGACAGACGGACATGGCTATATCGTCTCGGCTGTTGACGCTGATCAAAAATACAAAGATCAAATATCAAAAATTGTTTTGACACTGACTCAATCCTGTCAGCAATGAATCCTATTTTGGGGATTCCAGACAAAAGATTTATTCTCAAGTCTAAGGTGAACCAGAGTTAGTATTGCAGGGATCGTTGAATTCGTTCGCCCATCGCTTTATGAATCTAGACAGAATCTGTTTTTCGCATTCTAATTTTGTGTTAAGCATAATCAATACTCGTTTTTCTATAGAGATTTAATTTCCTATCCACTTAATTTCAATGTTTGTGTCCATTTACTAGCTCACACCAATTATTTTAGAATCTTATTTAATACAGATACCATTTGATTTTTAGTTTTTTTTAAATTTACTGTCGATTGTATTTCGTCTATATTCATTCAAATTATATTAATATATGATATTGTTACTGAAGGATTGATCTCAGAGCAAATATCCGACGTGGATTAAGTGTTGGAACTTCATTCTCTATGACCAAAGATTGACAAATCAACTGACAAGTTGATGAGAAGAATATAGTATAATTTGATTAACTCAAAGCCAGTTGTGAAGGAACACTTTATAAGCTTCTTATGTCCATTTCCATTTTCATTTTGGCCAATTTCCATTTTAGTTTCCAACGCTCTTTAGATTGAGTGGCAATCAGGGCTGAGATTTTGAGATGGCTTTTTCATGCTTATTTTTATATTCGCTTTTATTTGTTTGTTTTGAAGATGCACTGCAATAAATGAAAACAATTTTCTATTTAGCCATGAAGTAAATTGTATTCATGTTTATAGAAGTTTATGTGCAGCTTTTACCATATCATAGATTTGCATAGCCGACCCACTTGTTAGAGAAACGTCAACCGCACTTACATCACAACAACTTCGGTTCATTCGCAATTTTTCCTTTTTGCCATAATTGATAAGACCCATGCGTCATTCTTGTTATTGTTCCTCTCGGTGTTGTCGGTGTTATTGTTGTTGCTTGTCTGAAAACTAATTAAAAGTTTAAATGTTTGTAATTAGCGTCGAAATAAATGTCTGCCTGCCACATTATAAAATTAGTAAATTTCATGCCAAACTTTTACTGCAGTCCAAATATTGTAGAACCCAACTCAAACTCGGATTTGTCTATAAGCAGCAGAGAATTCAGGGCTTAGAGTTTGGAAGTTGGGTCTAATTATGCTCCATTTAAGACAAAATTTTGTTTGAGAAAAATTAAAATATGATTGCATTACATTAGATACTTCATTTATGCAATTTTCACATTGAGGAGCACCACGTTTAGCTGTCATAATGAATTAACTAATGCCCCATTCCATCATGAATGAATTCAGAAATCGCATTACAATGTTGATATCGAATGTTTCACAGCCCGACTTTAGTAGGTTTGCTATTTTTACACCAGAGGTGAAACGCTGTCTGCAATGTGCAAAAGGCCAAATTGGGTCCAATTTTCGCACAGCCATTTGATCAACAATAAAAACGCACACGCTTAATTAATTTAACCCGAAAAGTCAATCACGCGAAATGCTGACGAGCGACAACAACGCCTCTTCAACTCCCCCTTTTTACCTCCCCCACCACTTACATTGTCTTCCCTATTCTGGATCCCTTTTTGCGTTTCATCCTATTCTGGCTGATTGGACGAAAATATGGCACAATGACAACATCGATAACAAGTCGTTTTTGATTTCGTTTGTTGCATTAAAATAAAAAGTCAAATTGACAAGGAGAAAGGCCACAATCAAAGTTTCTGTTGTTTTCGTTGTTGCTGTTACTTGAAGCTCATAAAAATGGCAGGCAGGGTAAATAACGACAATGCAGAATAACAACATCAATCGCTGAAAAAAAAACGAGAGAAACGGTTAGTGAAAAGTTGTAGGATTCGTTTTTTAGCTTTGTGAAGCTTTGTTAATGTTGCACTAAAAGTTCATTGAAACGTAAAAAATACAATTTTTAACATTGACATGCGGACAAAAGGGACACAAATATTGATTTGCCTTAAAATATCCTGTAAAGTCATCAGGACTTAAATTAAGGCTTGCATGTAAATTCCAAATTATATTATACTAAGATTAAAAATCGTAGATTTTCCTAAAGCATTAATCTTTATTATAATTCAGTTCTGTTCAGAAAATAATGTAAGAGAATTGGTCCGTTTTATCCAACACAATAGGTCTAAGACAAACATGAAAAACTTTTCCAGGGTATCTTGTCGTCGAGCACTGCGAAATGGAAAGGTTTAACGTGTTTATTCACTTTTGTGCTTTGTATATGTATGTTTCGTTAAATAATACCGACATTATCGCATCTCTTATTGCTATAACATTTTATCGATCGAGTTTTGTGTATTTATTGTGAACTTTTTCTCGAATTTTTGTGATTATTTTAGCTACCAGATTACGCACCCATGCGATTCATGTTTGCAGTAAAATAAAGGAAAACGAAATAAACTTTTAGCACGTTTACATCATCTATTTTTAAAAAGTAATTTAGATGGTCTGCTATATGCTTTCTCATCTCAACTTCGCCTGACTGACAGAGGATAAACTGTCAATCGATAATAGTTAGTTGACATTTATTTTGTTTTTAATAGAAACAACGCAAACATTACTTTGCAGCCTCCTGATTTACAATAAACTTTTTTGACAGCTCTCAAAAATTAAACTTCTTAAAATTTGTAATATTTGGGGTATTTTTAGTGGACCAATATATAATGATAGTTAAGTTTGTCTGTAAAACTGATTCCGGTTTGCTAAAATGGATTGTTTTTCCTTGCTAGAAAGTTTATTCCTACTCTAATAATTTAATTAAATTTTAATTTGCAGATTCTGAATAATGGAAAACTTGGAGTCAGTCTCGTTCCAAATTCTAGATTTTTGAAGATTTTGTAAATTACGCGTTTTTATTTGTTTTAGAAATTTTATGAAAACAATGAACTTACAAAGGTAAGTTGTATATATACATACATATATATACATATATAATATGTGAACTACTGTTACAATTATTCTAGTCCGATGTAAATTAATAAAGTATTAATATTCCCAGTGAATCTTTTTTGACAATGACAAATTAAATCTACAAGCCTCGTCAAGTATCAAGTCAGCCAAAGGGAAATTTAAATTTCCCTCGGCTGCGCTGGCGGAATTTGTACTTGACTTGTCTACCAGACAGTCTGGTGTCCAGGTCTTGCAGAAAATCTGTGCTTAGAACTAGAATCTAGAACTAGTTCGGAATAAGCAAAATAAAAATACGCTCAAAAATATATGCAGTAAATAAAATGTTTATTGTACTTCAAATTAAAATTATTTAAACTAAAACAATGAGTACTTAAAATTATATGTATATATGTATGTTCTCTAATTAGTTTAACTTACTACTAAACAATTATACTTCTATTCTTTTTATTATTTTCTGCAACTTCTAATTGTTTTGCCCTAGACAATGCCTTGTAATTTCTATTATTAAATTTAAAAAACGCCTCCCGCACAGCTTTCTTGTGGTCCTCAAAGCTGTAGTACTCGGTCCTGAGAGCTTCATATATGGCATTGTTCAAGTAGCCATACTTGTTAAATGCCTTCATCTTCGCAGTGCCGGCGTAATTCATTCCCATCAGCACATCCTTGTCGAAAATCCGCTCCAAGTTTTTTAATATACCATCCGGGCAGAGCATCCGCTCGAAAATATAAATGCAAATAGTATTCTTTATTTACATAAGATTAGATTATTAGAAGTAGAGTTAAAAATATAAAATCAGAGGTGATTGTTTTATAATAGACGCGCAGGAAAAATCAACTTTCTCATACAGCACTCACAAAACAAATGGCGCATGATACACAAATTGCACATGTTCGAGAAAAAATCCCGAGCTAGGACCAGACTTTTATCAAGAACTGGTCTTGTTTACGTAAATTTGCAAAATTTTTTGAGAAAAGTAGGCGTTAGGGAAATTACGCGTTACGCTAAGAGGGGGCGTACACCAGACTCATTGCAAGACGCTGTCTGCAAGACGAGTCATCTAACGATCTACTAGACTGTCTGCCAGTCACGGGCATGGGCATGGCATGACATGAAACACAATTGGGGCATCTTTAACTACCACTAAAAGGAAGTTGCAGACGGGCATGACCAAATAAAACAAGTAAGAAAGTTACACATTTTGAATTAAATCAAAATATTGCGGTTTTATTCTCAAAATATACCAAAATAATATATAGCAAAATAATATACCATAAAAATACTTAAAAATATACCAAATGGTATATTTGGCATATTGATATGGTACTCCACTCAATATATACTGTAGAGTGCAAAATATAGCAGATAGTAGGCGTTTTGTCCATACAAAAGTATTTCTTTTATAACTTCCACAAAGAGTATAGTTAGTATTGTATATACCGAAATTCGCGACTCTAGCTTTAAAATTACGCTTGTTATTCGATTTATTTGTCCATTTGCTGGGGCGTGGCAAAAATTTGAAACAAGACTTGATCTGCGTGCAAACTTAACAAATGCTGTCGAAAAAAATTATAGTTCTCTGAAATCAAGGTGTTCATACGGACAGATGGACATGGCTCGATCGTCTCGACTGTTGACGCTTATCAAAAAGATATATATATTAGAGTAATAATAAATATTTAATGTACTTCGTACATTTTTGAAGGTTGACCTTGGCACCAGACTGTCAAGCTGACATGAATGTCTGGTTGACATGTCAAGTACAAATTTTCCCAGCGCAGCCTTGGGAAATAAAATTTCCCTCTGGCATGGCAAATACAAGTATGGTGGACAACCGCTGTGTTGGCTGCCATGAGAACTCAACTGGGTCATCTAATATGAGATTGCGTCTGTGTTAGACACGGTCAATGAACGTACTCGCTTGCTCTACCAAATCTCTTTGAAATATCAATGTCAAGAGCGAAAAATTCGTATTTCGTATGGCTTTTGCTGAGGTCATTTTTTTGATGTTTTTTTTTTTTGTGTGAAAACTGCTAAACCGATTTGCTATTAGACATATTTTTCAACTTAGAGCACCACGTTCATTTCCAAATTGGATACTACTCTTGTTTTCTTTTATATGCAAAGGGAATGCTGCGGGAGTCTGCAATTATCGCCCCAGCATAAAAGGATTTTCAATATAAACAAACTTACGAATATTGAATATTTGTTAATTTAATTCATTTGTACATATGCAAACAATAAAAATTATTTGAAAAACAAATAAAAATAAATACATTTTTTTTTTACATTTATAATATTTCTTATAAAAATTGTCGAGATGAGTTCTTCACACATTCCACTATTGTTATATGAGACCAAGACCAAACTACTAAAACAAAGAATCTACATCAGTTAAATGTTGAGTTCTATGAAAGTAAGAAATCATAAACTTGCAACCAAATATAAAAAGTTGGGTGTCGCCATGATTTAAAGTTACTTAAGCCTATAATGTCCATGGCTTCTGTATAAAAGCTAGCCCAAGGTGTTGTTTGGTGAACATTCTAGGTAGGACGGCCAAATGCTGAGCGCAAAGAAATAACCTTATTCACTTCTGAAAATTATCGTTCATGCGCTGGTCTCTTCATTATTCTGGTTCTGATCAGTAAAGATTCTGATGACCGATGCGTATTTCTTGAGCAGAGGATAGTCAGTGATAGTAGTGAGATACCCGCTACCCATTTTGAATAAAAGCAATATATTTTGCTGTTTTACTGAAAATATATCAAATGGTATATTTAATATAGTAAAGTACTCAAAATATACCATAGGCGGCACAAAACACCAGATTGTCAGCCAAAGCAAATGCGACCCCTAGTAACATAAGTAGGCATTTTTGCCCATACAAAAGTATTTCTTTCATAACTTAGACAATTATTATCTGATCGCAACGAAATTATTATAACTACTATTGTTATTATTGTATACATCAAAATTCGCAGCTCTAGCTTTAAAATTACGCTTGCTATTCCTTTTTTTTATTGGCGGGGGCGGAAGGGTGCGTGCCAAAAATTTGAAACAAACTTGATCTGTGTGCAAACATAACAAATACAGTTGAAAGAAATTATTGCTCTATCTCTTAAGTCTCTGAGTTCTATGTGTTCATACGAACAGACGGACAGACACACAGACGGACAGACAGACAGACGGACATAGCTAGATCGTCTCGGCTGTTGACGCTGATCAAGAATATATATACTTTATAGGGTCGGAGATGCCTCCTTCTACCTGTTACATAAATTTCCTGCCGGCACAAAGTTACAATACCCTTCTACCCTATGGGTATCGGGTATAAAAACATAATACTTCAATGTTATTGCCATTTTAAGCCATTTATTACTTATGTACACAATTCTAAATCAATTAAATAATAATAAACTTACAATTTGACACTCTCTTTTCTGGTGTCAAGGGCACACCTTACCATGATAGGTGTCACATCTGTCCCTCTTAGAAATGGATGTCCGCAGTATCCTATCCTTTTCATTAAAGGCTTATTGTGAGTGGTTTCCTCGAACTAGGACTCCGAGACTTAATTCGTTTGATGCGGCCTCGGGATGTGCTATATTATTCTACTGCAAATTAACGTTTCGCAGATCGCACCCTCTTAACAGTACCTTTTTATCGGCAAATGCAGTGATCTGCGATGCTGCTCTCGGTTCCTTTGTCATTCACAGAGCCTCCTTTCGACGAAGTCTCTGTTGAAGGTACTGGAATAACATCTTAATCTTTGAGCCGTATAGACTGCATTTTGTAAGAAGTCGTTCTGGGGCTTGGACTTCGGTCTACTATGCTAGAATACCACTCTCTATCTGGAGAGCTTCACTTTCAGCATGGAGTTTTTTTTTAATTTTAGATCCAACATTTAGCAGGTGTTTCATATACAATAGCTTGTGGATTATCAAAAATATAAATAATAATAATATTAATAGCAAAAGAAAAATTTAAATTATATAAATTGAGTGGTACAATTGCGATTTGGAATTCAAGGGCTAGACATTTGACACAACACAAAATAAGACAATTCGTTGAAATTATGTTGCATTAATGTTTCCCAGATAAATCAGCAATAAACTGGGAGTGATTAAAACACATTATGAAGAGCGAATAGCAACTGTGACTGATTAATTGATAAAAGGCGAATGACGAATTTAAAAAGCCATTCTAGTTACAATTTCGTAAACTTTCGACTACGCACATGAATTTCAAAATTGACCTATAATTTGGAGCTCTGCCGTTAATTACGAGAATGCTGGAGTAAGTATAACCAAAATTGCAGTTGCTGCAGTTGGCAAATCGATAATAATGATGGGCTTATTGATATGCCAGCACGCTAAAATTCACGTTTCTCGTCCGCAATCTTCTCCCAGGTTCTCAATACTCTGTCTATTGTGCGATATCAAATGAGTTTGTACCATGCCTAAAGCACTTAGCACATAATTACATTGAGTTCAGTCTCTTCCCTCTTATTTCGCTTAACCGCTCTATCTCCCCTCTCTCTCTCTCTATATATATACTTCTCTCTGTGACTAAATGTGTGTATTTGGAAAGGATTGCGATGTGGGCGTAGCACAGAGAAACTAACTGTCTGACTCCTAAGCGTTAATTAGGCCTTGTTGTCCGATGCCTCGTTTATCTGATGCATTCGCTCATTCAGTCCAGTTCCGACCGGCTATGTTTGGCATATTGAATATTTGGTACCTCGTCGCCCCGACGACAATCGTTGTGAACTAATGAGTTTACGTTTGTGGCGAATAATTTGATAATTACCAAAGCAAAAATTTAACTCTTACTCACTTGCTTTTGAAATGGTTAATTTGATCAATAGATGGCCGGCACATTATTAAATTTTGCATTAATTTATTCTACCAAAATAAAGTGTAATATATGCAAATCTTGTTCGTTATTGCTCGAACTCCCCAACTTTCGCATCTTTAATGTGACTGGAATAACGCGATTATTAAGGATAATTTAATTTATTGATGCGTTGTAAAACTTGAGCACTACACTTCCTGCAACAGCAGCTGACTTTTATAAATTGCAATTTCCCAACCAACTGGCGACAATGCTCGACAGAGATAGTGATTGAAATAGATAGAGAGAGAAAGAAGAGAGACAGAGCAAGCAAAAACAAGTGAGATGGTCATATACACAATCGGATTTTGTAAAGTCATATGTTTTAAGTGCATGGGCTTAGAATATCTATACATATGTACTAACGATTTCTTAAATCATTCGTAATAATATTTTAATTGGTTTCTAAGAGATGGAAAATTGAATTTCAAATAAAATGTAATAGCACGCAAATCTCGGCAGCTTGCCTCCTAATTAATCCTTTTCTCTTGACTTTTTGCACTTGAAACAGAGCCAAAACCTTTTAGTTAGCAACTACATTTTTGTCGTTCTAACCAAGCAATCAACACTGACACTACCAATATCAGTAGGAATCGCAAAAGACATACATATGGAACACACACATATGTTTGGAGCAACATTTTCGGCCAACTGCCTTTGACTTTAATTTCGAAATATTCGAGGCGTTAGCTTCTATTTTGTCTATTTATAAGAGAGGAGCCGCACCGTAAATGCCTTCAAGTGTAAGTGTTCACATTCCAAGCATGTGGAAACTGCAAACTCTATCCCAATCTCCTTCTTTCTTCCTCTCTCTTGCGCTCTCCCTCTCTTGCTCTGCCTTTGAATGTTTATATCTTTCTGTCTTTATTGCTCTCTTAGTTGCAACTGCAACCATTCGTACATCCGCATGGCAGATTGGCTGAGTTCACATGCCAGGACATAACTAACAAGTCGGCTGCTGGCCCCTTTGCCTCCTCCTTTCCCAACAGATCGTATTTTGGTGGAATCACGCATAGATACACACAAACACATACACTTTTACACACATTCAGTCTCCCATACACATGCACATAGATTTTCAGACATACTTAGTTGCTGGCTAGCTTAGCAGCAAGATTTATGTGGAAATTCCTAAAAGAAATCCAAGTCAATTACTTGCTTAATTATTTCCTTTGAAATTTATTGATTTTTTTTGCTCAAGGAATTTGCGCAACGTTTCGTTTGGTATTTGTTTTGTCTCAAGCTCAACTCTCCTTTTTCTCTCCGCCTCCATCGCTCTCTCTCTCTCGTTTTCTCATGAGTGCTATGTGAAATTAAATCAAATGAAATACGAAAGGAAAAGCTGCAAGTTCCAGAGAAATAGCATTTAATGATGGCATTTGATGTTTGAGTTTTGATTATTGTTTTAAGCTTTAACGTTGCTCACTCAAGCTTAAAGACACAAATAATTTTAAGTAAAAATCCTCATTCATACTAAATAATTATGCTTAAAAAATGTCTACTATTTTGTACTTAATGGTATATTTTGATTGTCGTACAATATTAAACCCCGTGACCCCTTGCTATTCAATTGTTAACGCTGCTTATTCCAAATTCACAGAATGTATATTCATGACTTTGGAATCCTGAGTCTGGATTAATGTTTGTTCAACCATGCGTATGCGTAATATGCATATGCAATCACGATTCAATGATTTTTAGTTGTTGAAAACAATTTGTATGTCGATTGTAGTTGTTCGTGTTATTATGAATTATTATTCGGAAATTGCACTCACGGCTTGTTCAAGTAGTTGATGACGCGTCAAGTGGCTTTTACATCCACTCGAGAGGCCTTTTTGTGGAAAAATCGAAGTGTGAAGTAAAAAAAAAACGCTTGAACCTCCTCACAACAAATAAACTCATTGGGTTGTGACTTGGTCTTGTCTTTTCAATGTATTGTTTATTTACATTTTTCTACCGCTCTCTCTCTATAGAAATATCTTTAATTTTATACATTTATACACGATTCATTTGATTCAAACAGGGTAACAATTTGACGTGTTGTAATTTAATTTATAGAGTAAAATATAGCGTATCCACTACACATAGACGCTTATACATATATATTTTGTACATATACATACATACATACTCGAGAGTTCGAGTATCTGCACATCGCGATATCGTCGACGAAGGTCGCAACAATTGTTTACAGATTTTGTTGGTGGCAACTTTTATAAAACCGTTGTTGTTGTTGTTGTTTTTCTTTAGTTGGCTCATTGTCCCAGTGAAATTTTTAGCAATGCCTTGCCAACGGCAACACACCGAGGACGACAGCAGCCACAGCGAAAATCTCTTTATTGGATTATCCTGCAAAATTTACGCGGCATTAAAAGCGGCAACGTTAATGCCAACGCCATTCATTGGACGCCAAGGGGTTAAGCGCAAGGTGCGCCACGGCCGGAGACCAAACAAGTGAAAAAAAGAGCCAAAAAAAAAATGTATTTACATTTTAAAGGTCGACGCTTCCATTAGCCCAAAATCCATTAGCATGCCGCATATTTTCGGCGCATTGCCTACTTAAAGGACATTTAAAGTTTAAACCCCAAGACCGGTGAGCCAACCCAATGCAAAGCAGTTGAAAAATCTGTTGATGCCACAAAAAAGCGCATAGGAAGAAAGGTGAAACAGCTAAAAGAATATCCACCGTTTTTATATACATAGATAGTTGGTCGAAATAAAGTGAATTGAATTCGTAAATAGAATACAGCAAATTAATTATAGTACACACAAAATTATAGTACATTTTTTGTTTTAAGTTCTAAGCTAATTGTTTCCTAAAGTAAAATCTATTGTACGTGGATTGTAAAGATCTAAAAGAGTAGTTAGATCGGATTGCCCGAAAGGCAACAAAATAACAGTGAAATAATTTAAAGGGGTTTCATTTAACTCAATTATAAATTGTAGCGGAGATTACAGCTGGTACCAAATAAAAAGAGTTTAAGAAAGATTCCTTAATGGGAATCTACATTTCAATTCAGTGGGTACATTAGCATCACTATATTCAAGTAGGATAGAAAGAGATACTCAAAGACATACAGAAGCCAAGATATGTGTATCTGACAGGCTTCAAACGAAGCACCTGCACATGGAAAATCAAACTTCAGAAAATGGGAAAACTGTGGTAAACTCACATACGTATCTATAAATGCTTACCATTTATGATTTTTCTATAACATAAAAATGCAAATGCATGTTTCGCATATTTAATACGTCGTGTGCTCACATCAATATTAGTGAATTTCATACATACACATATACCTACATATATATATTATACGTATATATAAATAAATACATTCTACATATTTAAATATCTATATACATATTGCTATAGATGGAGTGTATATAAAATTCTTTTTATTACCCGCAGCTGCATCAACACAATGGACTCGATACCACCCCGATACACAAGCGGTCGGGAAAGCTCTAAGAAAAAGCACGCATGACAAAATGCCAAACGGAAAAGGGGAAATACATATTTTGAGTTGAGTTCTCCATGTTGATTGTACCCTGTGAACCACCAAGAAAAAACAAAATAAAAAGCATACTGTTAAAAAATTGTTAATCTTTGCTTAATGCATGAAATTAATCCCTAAAGAGAATCACATTGATCTGAGAATAAGCTCACGAATAATTGTTTTCAATAGTTTTATTTGATTATTACAGGGCATCGGGAATTTTGTTAAGTTCGGCTGGAGAACTTTTTCTAGGTTTCTTTTATCTTGATTTCTTTCTTGTGTGGGACATTTTACTCTTTCGACCAGCAATGACTTTTTACAATTTTCATATGAAATGAACCATTAAATTGAATTGGCATTAAAATTATGTGAATGTGTGTTTGTGTGCTGTGTGTTTGGGGGCGATGGTGGAGACGAGGCCCGGGCGGGGTGTTGAGGAAAACTGCTCCCTCGCTTTTGGCACTTTGCATACGCCGCCTCTCGAAAGCGTAAACCATCCAGCATATTTGCATTTTTATTACAACAACAAAGCAGCGGTTGGAGCAGCTTTGCCACATGCACGAGAATACAAAAAAATAAGAAAATTCAAATAAATGTTTGTTAAGTATTTTTGAATTGAGTTGTATGCACACTGAATGTGCGCTCGTGTGCGTGTGTGTGTGTGTGTGTGTGTTTGTGTGTGTGTCTCGCATTAGGTAACTGAAAAGCAAAACAGTCTGGCATCAACTCGTACTCACACACACACACACACTCTCAAACTCGAATTCGAACTTGTATTCATATATGGATTGGCACACCTGCTGATTCTCACAGCCAGCGATAACAGTAAATCGCAATGGCGGCCACAGCTGCTAAGTTGGAAAAACTTGAAGAAATGTCTTGTGCCGCATTTTTGTTTGCATTAACAGAAATGTTTCAAAATTACTCCGTACTTAGCTACTCAAAGTATACTAATCTAAAGTATCATAATCATTTCAAAAATTGTACACTGATTGTATATTAAACTTATCGCCAGCGTTCTCTTTATTTCACTCGATAACAGAGGCTGACCGATACTCCTTAAGCATCGTTTTACATATGTATATCTTAACAGTGCTTAATTATAAAATTATGTTAATGTTACTATTCCCATCAATGGAATCGAAGTGCTCCGATCGGTAGTTTTCCACTAATGTATAGAAAAGACTTACAATGAAATAATCATTTCTCGTCGTCTTGTTAAGTTCCGAATGTCTTTATTTTAGTTTATGTTAAACTAATAATTATTAATAGAAAACATGTATAGATTCAATTTAACACGGACTTAACGGACTTCATGCATCGTATTCCATTTGCTATCGATATATCGTGATATCAGTATATCGGTATGCACGGCTCGTGACCACATTCCCATCAGCAAATCCTTAACGGAATCGATGTGTTCTGATCGGTCGTTGTCCGTGTTTGACATAACTCCTCTTAAAGTGGTTCACTTTTCGTGCTGTTTGGCGCTTAAGTTCATTTAACCCGAGAGCGACAGGAAAACTGAAAACTTGAAAACTTGTGAACTGCACGCACCGCAGCCACACTAAAAAATGAGAAGGACAACAACAACGGGAGCCACAAAAAGGATGAAAATACAACTAGAAGTATTGCATTGCTCTTTGGGACTAACAACAGCCATAACAACTAGCACTACATTAGCGGTGCTTTGAGTCGTGCCTGTCGGAGCAGCTGCAGTTTTGCAGCTTGGGTGCTAAGGAGCTGCTAGACGCGACTGAATAGTGTACTATCGTTGCCATGGTCACGTGCCGCGGCTTTCGGTGACTGCTGCAGCTGCTCGCACGATTGGACTAAATGGGGGCCATGTTTTCCATGTTTCAGCCACACCACAACAATTGTGAAACAAGCCAGAAAAATAGTGGCTTAGAATTGGTTAGCTTGCGTTGCAGCTGCTGTGGTCCTCCTGAGATAATTTCTTCTTGCTGTTATGGTCGTTAAGCCCCTACTGATAAGAGTACTCCAAACATCATCTGCGAAATACTACGTAGCCAAACCATTGTGACACAAAACAGGCTCAGTCACATTGTCAAACAACTTCTTCGGAATTATCGAGAATTCGTTAGTTACTTTTGGGTCCATCAATTTCAAATTAATTTTTAGATGAACAATGTTTAAATTTAGCCAGAAACATACATATATACAAATTAGCTTAAAACAGAAAATATGTTTGAATGCAGTTATTGTTTCATTTTATCCTATAGTATATCAAAAATAAGTTATCTTTTGGCATCAAACGTAATTAAAATGAAAAACGAGCTTTGAATAAATACGTTTTATGCGACTTTCTGTGATATGTATGTAAGCATGATACAATTATAGAAGGTAGTCTCGTCGGCAAGAGCTTTCGTCAGTGCGTGTTCGTTTTTCGACGCAAGAGGTTGTCTGCGGACGATTTTTTTCTTAAATTAACCCTTATACAGACCGACATTTTGCAATGTATGCCGTAGAGACGGATAGAATTAGAACATTCAGAGAATTAGAGAATTCTCATATATATTATTAATATTGTTTATAAACAACTTACATTTTAAAAATATGTCAAGGAGACATTAATATTAGCTTCTAAATATGTAAATATTTATTGCATCGTCTCAGGGTTAATGCGCATTTCATTGTGGTCTCGCTCACACTACTACGCTGAGACCCTTTCACTCGCACTCATTGTTATGATTATAGAGGGAGTGCTTTTGCCGACGAGACTACCTTGTATAATTGTATCATGTATGTAAGTTACTTCTCCTGTGTACGAGTACACACACATATTCACTTTTCGCTCTCTTTTAATGTCGGTTGTGCTCTCATTACTCTCTCATCTCTTATACTTTGTACATTCGAATACATCATTTACAACGACGTGATCTGCCTTGATTAAAAAGGAAAATAATACGGACGCTGGGAAATGAAAAGGCAACGCGTGTTATTTATTTATTTTAATTCAAGTTTTCATAAAAGATGCTAATATGCCTGTAGTCAGAGAGAAATTTCTCTTTAAGTTATGAACTCAAGAGGTCTCGCCTTGAAAATAACATTTTTTCGCCATTAAAGCATATTATTCTTTACCGCTTTTGAATTGCCCTGAGTAATTTTAAACTATTTAATTCATATCTTTTTGAGTAATTTTACTATGACGGATTCTGCACAATCTTTCTGCCAATATCAAGATATAATCTTTCCTATTTTATTTTTAAACGCTCTGAATTAAGTCATCAATAAATAAAGTAATAAAGCAATTACCTACTTAGTTTAATTTAATTGATTCTGTTTAGTTCTAAGTTCTTTAAAACTATCTTCGTAGATAGTAAGTTATATCTGACGTTGTCGTGTCTCAATGCAGAAAGGATTTATAGAATAGTGAGTACAAGCCAAGCACCTCAATTTGCTTTATTAATTAGGCAAATGCACATTTTATAGCTCAATGTCTTTTTCAATTAGTTCTTATTTGACTCTGTCTTTCTCTTACTCACATTCTCTATGTATTTTATGAGACATCTACACTCGCCAACATCTACAATATAATTTTGGCAAAACTTTGTTTTATGACTTGTGGCTTCGCCTCTGTTTCGACCGCAAAATAAACATTTACGTAATGCTCACAGCTTGTCTTTCTCGCATGTTCTGTAAAAGTTCTAAATGCCCAGTTTTGGCCCAAAATCCTATTTTATGTCTCTGCCCAAAAAGTTGCCGCAGTAATAAAAGAGATTACCTACACATAACATTAGAGTCGCCTTCAGTCTCCTGTAAACTAAAATTATTTTTTTTCCCCTCTTTCAGAATACCACAAAAGCTGAAATCACTGAATGTAGTTACATTTGAAACGAAGCTAAAACCAATTCTGCAGCTGCCTACAAGAAAGTTGAATTGCAACAGCCCACATGGGGAAGTGTGGGAAAGTTCATTGAGATAAGTTAAAGTACAATTTTTTGGAAAGCATGATAATTCATTCTTAATTAAAAAAAAAAAAAACAATATTTACATTGCATTTTAGTTTATTTTTAATCAGAAATTGAGCAAAAGTTATTTGAGCGCATAACAGCTGATCCAAAGAATTATCCGAAAACAATTTAAATTGCAATTAGAGAGATGCAAAGACCACAAGACATGTTTCGAAATAAGTTGGTTTTCCCAGTCTGAATGCTAAAGTGGTTATGATAATGACGAAATCAAGCTGCAGGGAATTAGAAGGGAGAAATCGTATGGGATGGATTGAAATGCAAAAGTAAATAAATAGACAGCTCCCCAGAATAAACCACAAAATGGTCACGCAACAAATTTCATACTTGCTAGAAAGCACAGTTAGACGAAGTCATGTCTTCGGTTTTTAAGTTTTTATTCTTTTCTACTCTGTCTTGTGGAGAAATTCTTTGAGTGCTACACAGTATCCAGTATTCAAGCTGCAGACTTAATGATTTTTGGCTTAAAGTTTACCAGTTAGCAGTATTTTTGCAAGTAGTTAAAATTTTATGAGGCAGTGCCTCCCTGTAAGCATTGTTTTTGCATTCAGCTGCCCAGTTTCTTGGCTAGAACTTTTCGTTCTTCTTCCCCTCGCTCTTCAGTCGTAAGCCATTCTATTTTATCTTGTATGGAGAGTCAGCGACGCATAGACTACGACACGTCACCGGACGATGCACCAAAACTCAAAATAAAACGAAACCCTACAACGAAAACTTGATAAAAACTTTTATCATAACAATTTGTGTTGCTCTGCGGTCCTCGAACAATGAACCAAGACCATCACATAGTCGACTCGACGTAGGCGATGCTCCTAGGAATTTCATTTGTGTATGAGCGTCTGCTGTGGACTGTGCCTAATGAGAAAAGTGTAAGTGCAACTTTCACAGAAACTGAAAACACACACTCACAATACTCAATCTAAGTTAGGTAAACTTAATGGAAGTATACTTAATGAATGAGATATTTTAAGGGAGCGAGAGTCCAAAAATTAATTTCAACAAGGACATACCCACACAATAATCAGGAAGTGATCAGGGTTTTTTTTTTCTTTTTTTATAATATTTAATAAACTGATTTATATAAGTTATGCACCTATTGCAACAATTTTTTTTTAAACCTTGACCGGTAAAAGCTGTATGCTTTGTATAAGATCGCTTAGCCGAGACTCAAACCACTTTACAGTTTGAGCAAAGCTTTAGTCAATATTTCTGATTGCCTTATTTCGTCAGTTAGCCGAAAGCAATAGGAATGTATAGTACAGTGGGATGACAAGCATACTAAGTGTAATTTTAAATAATAATAATTAATAAATTTAACATTTACAAAGTAATTAGTTTTTCTTACTATCATTTTATATATTATAAAAATACGATTTGTAAATTTGGAACTTTACTTTAATGTTTGCTTTTAATATAACTATTTTACAAATATACAATTTTCAAACAACATGAATCTAAAATTTATTTGCATGTTTAAAGCATGTGGTAAAGATGACCATTTCGTGAAATACAGTCCACTGTACTACACTGAAGTCAAGTTCGACATGAAACCCTCTGAGCTTTGCCTCAACTGATTCAGTTGACTGCTAGCGCTTTGGCCAAGCGATCATCGCGGCGGGTAATTTGACGGCATTAGCCAACATAACGGAATTTCGTGCAGTCGATTTTTATTTAACTTGGTACGAATTATTATGCGGAAGTGCCACTGCTTAAAAAAATATCATAAATTTGAAGATGTGCGAATGGAATTAAAATAATTAAGCTTTGTGAATAATACAATTGTATATGTAAATGCAGAAGGCCTTGAAAGTAAATCAAACAGTTAAAGTTCAAGTTTTAAGCGGTTCAAAGTGGTTAAGACTGGCCTCCAGTTACAACATAAGCAACAATTACATCCATACCTACAACACAACAGCAACTTTAACCGAAATCAACCTAAAGCTAATTGTTGCCCATCAAGTTAACCAAACAGAGAGTCAAAGCACAACATAAGCTTTTGTGTCTGCACACTCAACGGCGCAACGGCATACCGTAAAAGCACAAGTAAGACCCAGCAAGTTCTCTTTTCTGAAGCAAGTAAAGCTGCAGTTGATCAGATGCAGGCTGTAGCTTTAACAGCGTTCGCATACACATCTGATGTACGCTCGTGGCTTGTTTGTAATTCATCTCTCTCTTTCTTCCGTGGACTTATGTAGAATCAGAGTGATAGGTCAGAGTCGGTTATTTAACAACTTCGTGTGCTAAAGGTCAACGAAAGCGTTTGCTAAAGGCCGTTTTCGCAACATCAATTTCAAAGTTGAAAAAAAATTTCATATCTAACGATCGTTTGATATTGGTTTTCTTTTTTACAAGTATGCGCCACTATTTAAAGATATTGGTAACATGTGTTCTTCAATATTGATTCGGATTGATCAAACAACAGTTTTTATTGTGCATGGACGATAATAAAAACTAATCAACTCAACGATTATACTAACATTATAAATCAATCAACATAAATAACATCACAGAGTTAAGCATAAGTAAATATACTAGAAAAAGATATACCTTGCCTGAACTATTTATAAATTCCTTTCATTTATTTGGTGTATACTCGTACACGTAGAATAATTTGGTGACATATTTTAAATGACAGTCAGGCTGAGACCCGGTTCATTGCAACGTATTAATGAGATTCACACACAGGCAAATCATATTTAAAAAAATATTTCGATTACTTTTAATGGAGATAATGCTATCTTTACTTCAATTATTATTTTAACGTATCAGTTACACATCTATCTACCTTTCTTGCATGTCAATAACTATATTCAACATGAGAGTTATTCAATAAATATCTTATTCAGATTCCAGATTTATTTTAAATGGTATGAAAATAGGTATCATATAGGTCACGGCTGAGCTTACTTAATACAATCTTTCTTGGCTTTGTTTGTAATTTGCTTTTACCATAAATCTTTGCATGATGATGTATACGCCTCGTTGATGCTCACATTTATTTTTGTTGAGGGGTTTTTCTGTCGATATGTTTGCTGGTTTGTTTTGTCAGTATGCCTAACAAGCACACCGCAGAACACGTTTTTGCATACAAATCGTGCCAGGGTATTATGACACTACAACTTGTAAGTTAACTGGTTTACTGACTCCGAAAATGAACTAAGAAACATTTTGAAATATAGCGGAAGCTCCAGCTCTTTGATCTTTATGCCGTATTTTTTCCGATACATTAATTTTATATATTTTAAAATGGAGAAAGGGTATCTCATAATCGTGCACTCCCGACTGTAACTTTCTTAATTTTTTTATGGATTACCCTACATTATAAAATTTTAAGCATCTTTAATTTCCTTCGTGTAAATAATTACTATGCATATATACTATTTTAATTAAGACAGATCTTTCCAAAAGTATGGATGTTAATCGCAAATATTTTATATGCGACATTACAAAATATCTCTTTGTTTGTGGAGTTCCAAACTGGCTAAAACTGCTTCTAACTCATTTGCTTTAATAAGATTGACGTATGTTTTGTTTCTTCTATGAATCATCAAATGTTATTCTTTTGTCTCTCAAACCATTGTTTTTAGCTTTGCACAACACATTTCAAACCTGTTTTGCCATTACCGAAAGTGATGCGGTATGTTCGAATAAAAAATAGACCCGCTTGAATTTGGCAACTCTCCATCTTCTGCTCACAATTTTAAGGATGATTTGAAGAATAGCTTTATAATCGCTAAAAATGAGTATTAGGTATCTAGCAGTGCAGGATACTCATCTATGAGTATTCCACCAGCCCTGCGACGTAATTTAAACAAATATTTCATTGTTTAAGTATTAGGAATAAACCAATCAATAATATTGTCTATGAAAACATACCAAAACATCTTGCTTAGTACTTTATTTTGCACTGCACTGGGTAAAACTTAATATGTAAAAAATTAAAATTTATGTTTAATCTCTCTACAATCTGCTAAATTTTAAAAAATTCTAATCATTTAAACAAATAATATTTAGATCATCTGAGAGATCATTGTTCATTGTTATATGGCTCCACATAAACATGGAAAAAAAAACAAGTAAGAAGGCTACAATCGAGTGGGCTCGACTGTGAAATACCAGCTACCCATTTTTTCTCAAGATATATCAAAATAACATACCACAAAATATACAAAAAATATGGCAAATTGTATATTTGGTATATTTGATATGGTACTACACTCAATATATATTATAGAGTACAAAATATATCAGATTGTTAGTCCATAAAAAAGTATTTCTTTAATAACTTAGTATTGCAGTTATTATTGTATATACCAAAAATCGACTCTAGCCTTAAAATTACGCTTATTCTATTTTTGTCGATTTGCGGGGGCGGAAGTAGACGTGGCAAAAATTTAAAACAAACTAGATCTGCCTGCAAACAAAAAAAAAATATCGGAAAAAATTATATATCTTTATCTTCTTTACCATAGTCCCCGAAATCTAGGTGTTCATACGAACAGAACAGATGTTCATACGGATTTTGATGATGATCAAGAATATATATACTTTATTGGGTCGAAGATGACTTCTTCTGTCAGTTACTACATTTGGCAAAGACACGAATTTATTATACTCCTCTATCCTATGGGTAAAGGGGTATAAAAATAAGTATTGTCATCGACAAGTTTTAATATCACTTTTCAATATCCCTCGCATATTAAACAAATAGAAGTGATATTAGAAATTAATAGGATTGCAAAATCTCTAATCTACAAAATTTGTCTTTCTTCTTTATAAGAGGTCTTATCTGAATTTATATCAAGCAAAGTTTGTTTGCTAGTGCAAACGAGAACGTGATAGTCGATTGCCAAAGCAGTTGTTGATTGTGGCTACCATATAAACACACATACTTAAGTACAACATATGTTACATACATATATATCAGAGGAATGATGTGAGTATTAGCATGAATGGTTTTTATCTTCGGATATTATGCTGCTGCCAAAAATTAAAAGGCAGCTTATCACTTATTGAAAGTCTAAATACCATGCATTTTTGCTTCAACCGATTAACAAATTCAATGTACACTTATCACACTTTGTGCTGACTTATTGCTTAATTTAGATAGTAAAATCTTAGCATTTTTATTGGTCCAACCAATAGAGCAAGAAATTAAACGATGTTTGAGTTGTTTAAACAATGATAACAATAAATGCATACGACAACTGTAATCATTTTATACGAGCAATAATAGTGCACTTACTTCATTATGGCTAGACACAGATTTTTATCTTTATAAAAGCAATCATAACAACGAACAAAGAACAGTCTCCATCAGATATCTATTATTGAGCCGATAAGAATTTGCTGTATTTCATTTTACACTCCGAAATAACTAAATTGCGCTTCATATTTATGATCCATTTTTTAAATTGTCGATCATTCATAATATGTAGTTCCCAAAGGAAAATCGCTTAGGAAGATCCGAAAAGTATACGCCTTAAATTTGGAAGTGTTTGGCCTTTGAAAGTCTCATGAATTTATTTGTTAAATTAAACATAAATAATTTGTGTACCATGTCCCAAAAATACATTCAGAAGATTTGAAAAATCTCTTCGGTTTCTTTGCACTGGCAAAAAGTCTTTGGAATAACCCTGTACATGTCATAACATCAATTGTAATTTTGATTATCATAATATATGTATATCTGCTTAACGTAAGCATCATTAAAATTGCAACTCTGGAACATGCAAACACAGAATTCTGTCGAGGGCCGTCTGCACTTGCTTGTATGTATATTGCTCATCATCAGCCGAATTTATTCATTATCTATATCACGACAATGACATCATGTGTGTACTGTGTAGTCATATAATACTTTTTCTCTTCGTAACTATGAGGAAGCTTGGGATGTAGACAGATTGTAGTGAATGAACACACTGTTTTTGCTTTAATAAGAATTAACATTGAAGTTAGGGTGTCTTGGAATCGTCCCAACTTTATAATACGACAATGCGAGTCAACTTAATTTCAGCGTTATTACTGGGTTTTATCTGAAAGTTGTTTCATTTTATCTGATTGTCAGTTTTACTACACTTTCACAACTCAGCGGAAAATCCGCAGCGACAGCAGTCGCAGTCGCAGTGACTATTGTTAGGTCGCAGCTCATAGAAGACACCAACCAAAAATTCAAAAATATTGCAGAGATAAACAACATGAAATCATTGCAACAGAATCCGGCCTTTGTGGGTGACGATGGACACAGCACAACCAGCACATTGGCTATGTCGGTAAGTGGCCAAAATCTACACATATGTCCCAGTATCTTTGACCTCAGCTAATCGTTGCAAACACACATACACACACACACACGCGCGCACACACATAGTCATTGCCAGGACAACCAGCAGAGTCAAGAGATGATGCTGAGCACGCTGCGGGCAAAACGCCAACGGAACAAAATGAACGCGACACCTGGGGTAAGGGTGTGGAGTTCCTAATGTCCTGCATAGCGATGTCTGTCGGCCTGGGCAATGTTTGGCGCTTTCCGTTTACAGCCCTCGACAACGGAGGAGGCGCTTTCCTCATACCATATCTCATTGTGCTCTTTCTAATTGGCAAACCCATTTACTACCTGGAAATGGTAATTGGACAGTTTTCAAGCCGCGGATCCGTTAAGGTCTTCGATTTGTGCCCTGCAATGAAAGGTAAGAGCCTCTTCTGGTATCAGCATTGTCTGGTCGATATTGTAAGACCCTTACATTTCATCGGTGACATTTGCTTTAAAAAAACGGACAAAACTTCATAGATAGTAAATAGGTTACTTCCATTACGTCCGCTTATATCAATGAAATACTGATCCTTACCTGAGATATTACTTATATCAATACTTGCGATTACTCTTATGGGTTTTGTAAGTAATTCCAAATGAATTGATCTTTGGTAACAAGAAATCATTTAGCTTACATATATTATTAATATGGTATTTTTTAATTATTATTGTTACTCGCACTATTTTACAATTCATCTTCAATCATCATCTATCGCATCAAATTGGCATCTCTAGGCGTTGGCATTGGTCAGGTGATATCGATATCACTTGTCACGACCTACTACGTAGGAATAATGGGTATAACACTCTGCTATTTCTACGACTCGTTTCGTACCCCGCTACCCTGGTCCGAGTGTCGTCCGGATTGGGGGACTCACTGTGTGGCCTCCAGTCAGAGCAACACCAGCATCAGTTCCAGCTTTGATTTTAGTGCAGCGTCGTTGTCGTCGCCGTCGCCGTCGCCGCAGGAACATCATCAGCTCGTGGCCTCCGCTGAGATGTACTTTCTGTAAGTGGTATTTGCTCCCAAAATCCAAACACTTTTTCCGGTCTCCTGTTTTGTAGTATGTAAAGTATTAACTATGTTGGTGTGGCGCATGACTTAATTTTTGGTGGTGTCGTTGTACAGTAATCTTATCGTGGCACTATCACCTAGAACTGCGCCTCGATTCAGTGTCAGATTGAGATTCAAGTTTATGACCGTTCAATGCTCGCTTTATTGGCTTGGAACGTTAATTGAACGAGTGACTGAGTATCCTCCTCCCTGCTCATGATGCGCCATTCCATATTGACGTCAATTGAGCGGACTGAGGATAGAATGCTGCAATAGCCCCTAGACGATTGCAACAGCCACTTAGAGGTTACTTCAATTGGTTGTCACGAATCGAAAAAATCGAATCGGGGCGAGGGTGATCCGAATTCAACTAGTGGCGTTTATTAAATGATACTTTACGACCAAAGTATCATAACATTAAGTTAATTATATCGATTAAAACTGTATTATTATTGATTATTAGTTTGGCGCTCTGCACTATGCATCTGTTTAAAACTAACCCACACAAATCGCCAATCATTTCGCATTGCATCCTTAACACTAATCAAGGTGTTCAGCTTCATAATCGCAAATAATCAACTCAGTCATTTTATCCGTTGATCTTTTCTCAATCATCAAGGTGTCGGCGTTGGCCAGGCATTCCAGGTGTTCATGTTAAGCACATATTACGCCTCTCTGGTGGCCATATTCTGTCGATACTTTGTCGACTCATTTCACAACCCGTTGCCATGGGCGACGTGCCGCGTGGAATGGGGCGAAAACTGTATTGATTCAGCGCCAGGCGACAGCAAAATCAATTGGAATCATGGACTAAATTCTCTGGCTGATAATGACTCAGATCGCATAACATCCAGTTCGGAACTGTACTATGTGTAAGTGCTGTGAGGTTTGCCTGATGTAATCTTTAATGATCAGCTTCCTTCCTTCCTACTTGTTTAACCTCTTTCTAAGCACACGCGGTGTTGGCTATAGTTTCTTCTCTTTAAGCTTATATCGATTTTTTACTTTTGATGATAAACATTTGATTTTATTTTCTCAGCAAAGAGGTTCTTCGCGAAAAGGATCAAATTGCTGATGGCATTGGGCTGCCCAACTGGGAACTTGTGATTGGTTTGTTCGTCTCTTGGATGTGTGTCTTTCTCATCATTCGACGTGGCGTCAAGAGCTCCGGCAAGGCATCCTACTTCCTTGCCTTATTTCCCTATGTCATAATGGGCGTTCTTCTCGTTCGAGCAGTGACATTGCCTGGCTCCCTTGATGGGATTTACTATTTCATCAAACCGAATTGGGGAAAGATTTTGGACCCCAAAGTATGGTATGCCGCAGTCACGCAATGCTTCTACTCTCTATCCGTCTGCTTCGGAAACATCATCATGTACTCCTCATTCAACAAATTTGGCCACAATGTTCATCGAGACGCAACAATTGTGACAGCTTTGGATACGGCCACTTCCCTACTTGCGGGTTTCACCATCTTTGGAATCTTGGGTCATTTAGCCCATGAGATCGGTACCGAAGACATTGGCAAAGTGGTGAAGGGAGGCGCTGGACTGGCCTTCATATCGTATCCCGATGCCATCGCGAAGTTTAAGCAGCTGCCGCAAATTTTCTCCGTTCTTTTCTTTCTTATGCTCTTCGTACTGGGTATTGGCTCCAATATAGCTATGACCTCGTGTACGGTAACCGCTATTCGAGATCGTTTCCCAAACTTTAAGCAATGGCAATGCTCTTTGCTAATTGCCGTAGTTAGTTTTCTCATTGGTCTGATGTACATCACGCCGGTAAGCTGCAGCCATATTTATATTTAGTGGGCAATTATACTGACTTTTTTTTTTATAGGGTGGTCAATATATGCTTACGCTTGTCGACTTCTTTGGGGCGTCGATGATTGCCTTAGTTTTGGGAATTGCCGAGCTGTACACTATTGGCTGGATCTATGGTACAGATCGACTTTGTAAAGACATTGAGTTCATGCTGGGTCGCAAGGTTGGACTCTACTGGCGACTTTGCTGGGGCGTCTTTACCCCGCTCATCATGACCGTAATCCTGATATATTTCTACGCCACCTACGAACCACTCACATATAACGATCAATACTATCCCGCCTGGGCTTATGGTAAGACTACATATAAAGAAGTCCAGCTTTCTGTACACCACATTGTATTTTTGTTCCGTTCTTTTAGGGGTTGGTTGGTGTATAACAGCCTTTGGAATTATCCAGTTGCCCATTTGGATGATTGTGGCCATCATTAGAGAGCCGGGCAGTACTCTGGCCGAAAAGATCCGGGGTGCTTTCCGACCCAAAAAGAATTGGGGACCAATGGATCCACTGCTCAGAGAACAGTACAACAAGGAAATTGAGCATGAGCTGATACCAAAACGAGGAAAGGGAGTTTGGGCCAGCATCAGGCAGAATATCTTTGGTTAGGTTATATTTATGTAGATCTCCGAGCTCCCAAGTGGTGAAACGAATTTGCTGATGTGTGCAATAATGAATTTAATTACGTTGCCAATTAAATATTTTTGTAAAAACAATCACAAAAAGTTCGGGTTTTTTACATACATATCAATATATTTGAAATGCCATATTTGGGCCATGCAAAATCCCATACAAAAAGAAAAATAACCAACATATTTTCAATGTGAAAATGTCCGCCAATATTTCTCAGGATATTTTTGAAGTCATGAGAGTTGAAATCCAAACCTCAATACAAAATTATGGTACAAATGCCGCCTAAGCTTTGCAAATTGCACCATTGCTCGCCTTTTTATATATTTGGTATTGAGGTTGGTTTCCTTCTGAGCACTAATTTTCGTCAGAGCGGTCACACTCAAAATTTCCGCGATCAAATATGAAAATATTGTGGGGCCGTGAGAACAAGTCATTAGTTTTTATGAAAGTTAATTTTAGTCTTTCACTTTTTAACTTTTCAACAATTTATTCTCGTCTTATCGGTTATTAATACGTAATCTTAATATGTCTTATATATTATAATATTGCAGACATTTGAAGAATAGTTTTGGATCCTCTGGCTTTGAGTCCCGAATTAGATTTTTCTTTGTTCTGAAATATAACTTTTCTTCCAACACAAGATTTCAACTAGATAAATAGACAAAAGTGTAACCATTAATATTTTATCTCTCACCTCTAACAAATTTGTTTCAATGTGGACCTCAAGATGATCTAATCCCAAATTGACCAAGCCGTGGCGAATTCGGCAAATCTCGACCAAAAAAAAAAAATTAAACAGAAATGTTGTGTACTTTATCTCACTAACGGCGGCATCAAGTCAAACAAAGACCTAAAGTCGAAATGAAAGACGGGTCGCTGGCATCTTCGAGATAATTGCTTTGATAAGGACGCGACGGACCCAGGACCCTAGTTCGCTGTTTTTTTTTGTTCTCAGTATAAATGTCGCCAAATATTTACATGTCGCGGCAATGAAAAAAGACCCAACAGTTGGTTTTTTTTATTTTTCTTTTTTTTTTGTGGCTCCCTCTATGCCCGCATTTGGCCTGCGGCTTGACTTTTTCCGGCTGTCCGGCTTCCTGACTTGGAACTGCGAACTGAGCCGTGTCCGGATGGTTGGCGCATTGCTGAAAACCGCATAAAAGTCATTGTCACAGCAAATGGATTAATTTTCGCGGCACGTTGTCATTTTTGCTGTTTCACTCACACACACTCACACACACACGATAGCGCTCTCACTCGCTCTTTATGAAGAAATTAAAAAGCACGGCCTGTGGTCACGGGTTGCTGGCTCATTGGGGGCGTGGCTCCAGCGTTTACCGCAACAATAATTACGTTTTGGGCGGGCTTGGCTGTTGCGCGGAAGTGTATAATGTTGCTAAGTAGTTGCGGTTTGTCGACGTTGCTGTTGTTGGTTCTGTTGTTGTTTTTGTTTATGCTCTTCTTGTGCAACATTATTTTTGCTTTTGTCTCTTTGTTGTGTTCTCTTGTTCTGTAATTATCCTGAAAGGCAACAGGAGGTTTATTTTATATCATAAATGAAATATAATTAAGTTTGGTTTCTTCTTTACGTGCGAATGAAACACAATAGGAAAAACCCGGAAAGGATTTACACTTTTTCTTGTTCTGTGGAGTCCGACAGAGCATATTTTCGAAATTTGGTTTGCGGAAGTCAAGTAAAATGAAATGTCCATTTCTTGTGATCCTTTGCGATATTTATTGATGGGCCAACATTTGAATATTATAGTGATAGATATCAACCGAAATTTAGTTAGTTTAATTTCTTATAAAATGTTTAGAGTAGAAAAACAAAATTTGCTTTATTTCTTTCTGATATCGCTATTTGTCCTTGTCGTAGCAATTTAAACTCACTCAAATATTAATGTTACAGTTTAATTCTGAAAATAAATTCTAAACTCAAGGGTATTTCACTGTCTGGCACACTCAACTGAATTATTCTCATTTGCTTTATTTTTAATTATCAACAAATGTAGTTCAATAATTTTAAGTTTGTTAACGGATCCGAAACAAATAGAATGTCATTATTTATGAATATTGCCAAAATCTAATACAAATTTTGTTACCAGAAAATAATAATACTCGTGATGAATGTTAAAACTCAAACGGTACATGTACGGTATCTTTTTTGTTAACGAAGTGGGACTAATTTAAGTATACTCGAATATATTATACGTTTTAATTATGATCGTATACAAACTTGCAATTTATTTCAGTATATTTAAGAAAATAAGCCGTTTTTTATAGAGCAGTGTTTCGCAAAATGGGAAGCCGGTATCTCGTAGTCGAGTCGAGTAGATAGTTATTAACAAAGTATGAAATGAGTATTAGTATACTGATAAAACTGATAGGACTGTGAAAGCTTGGAGTACACAAAAGAAAAGACACAGAAAACACAGCAAAAAATCTTAAGTTTAATAATAGGTCAAAACTAAATGAGATACCCGTGAATAAAATCAATATATTGCGGTATTAATTTAAAACAAGTAGGAAAGCTACAGTCGAGTGTGCTCGACGGTGAGATACCCGCTACCCATTTTAAATAAAAGCAAAATATTGCGGTATTTTTTTTTTTTTCAAAATATACTAATCAATATACCATAACAATACCGAATATATACTGAATTGTTTATTTGGTATTTATATATATGGTACTACACACAATATATACTATAGAGGGCAAAATATACTAGATTGTCGGCTAAAGCAACTAAGTCTTCTGGTAAGTAGACGTGTTGGCGCATACAAAAGTATTTCTTTAATAACTTCCACAATTTTTATCTGATCGCAACCAAATTTTCAGGAGTCACAAAGATTATAATTCTTAATATATATCCCGACTCTAGCTTTACTATTACGCTTGTTATTCGATTGTTTTGATTTTCGGGGGCGGAAGTGGGCGTGGCAAAAATTTGAAACAAACTTGATCTGCGTGCAAACATAACAAATGCTGTCGAAAATATAGCTCTATCTTTTATAGTCTCTGAGATTCAGTGTTTCATACGGACAGACAGACGGACATGGCTAGATCGTCACGGTTGATGCTGATCAAGAATATATATACTTTATAGGGTCGGAGATGCCTCCTTCTACCTGTTACATACATTTCCTGCCGGCACAAAGTTATAATACCCTTCTATCATATGGGTAGCGGGTATAAGTATAAATTAAAAAAATTTGACAAAAATGTATAGTGCAAAATATGATCGCAACCAGGAATCATATGATTCAGGAACTGTATGATTGGTCTATTTCTTATAATCTCTGAAACCTACCATAGCTATTTATACTGACAGAAGAGTAGACGGAAATGGGTATATTGACTCGGCAGTTCTACCTGTTACATACATTTTTTGCCGATACAAAGTTAAAATATCCTTTTACCCTTTGAATAACGGTTATGAATAGCTGATGCACTGCTATGAATATTGCATTGAAAAAAAACGATTATTGTCTGCTCTGAAGATTAAATTAACATAAATTAGTTTACCCAGCTCAAACCCCACAAGTTGAAACTACCTTATTCGGGATCGTACTGTAGGTCATCATGAATAATAATTCGTCATAGCGACAAAACCACACCTTTTGTCAAATGCTTATCAAGAAAAACGAATTATGACATTTGCTACGTCGATATTAATAATTCATGTTTTAAGAAACATAAAAAAATTCCTAAACATTAGAGCTTTTTCATCTTAAAAAAGATTGTTTAATTTAAAAACAATGATATACGATCGAAAGCCAAGTTTTAATTAATTTGCTTATTTTATGGAGTCAATATGTAATTAGATCTTTCTTGATTATTGTCTCGTCTTATTTGGAAGTATTTTGTAATTTTTCTTTTGTGCAATATTACTAAGTCTTGAAGGCCTATCTACTCGTGGTAAAGCTAAAAATGTATTCATTTTATAATTCTCATCGGCAGATTGCATGGTTTACAATAATTTCCAGAAACAATATTTTGCTAGAAAACGAACGAACCTTCAGTTATACCAAATTGAAGTTATTTACTTTAAAATCAAAGTTTATGAAAAATATAATTTAATAAATTTTGACTTAACTGCGTTTGCTACACAAATCGGGTTAAATTTTTCTAGTCCGCTGAAGAAGCGTCTAAAAGTTCCGCCAAAATAGACACAATGGCATAAGTGTAGTCGTAGGTTTCTACGGGTACTCGAAGGGTATGAGTACAGTCATGCAGGCATGGCCAATCTAAATAAAATTCTATTTAACTAAAAGCTAAAAAGCGCTTCGGCACAAAGAATGCGCAATGCTTTCCATCTCACACTGTTTATCTATTACTATCTCTCTCTGACTCTTTCGTTCTTTTGACTACACATTTTTTTCATCCATCCAAACTCCCGCGCAGGCATTTGTCTCGCAATAGTAGCGCGAACAAAAAATTAAATAAACACGTTAGAATGTTGATCGCCCACAAATACCTCGTAAAAAAGTAAAAACTCCCGGCTGTATCAAAATTTGAGATTTGTATGCTTCCCTGGGTGGGAGACGAACATCACTCCATTCGGAGAGCTGGCTCCTTACCATTGCCCTATTATACCCTTCTTATACATCGCTATTAGAATAGGATATAAAAAGATTGCAGCTAAAAGCAAAACCAGCATGGAATGAAAGGCAGCATTTTAGGGGCTTGCAAGAAAAGTTGCGCGCTCATGCGAACAGCCGCAAATGTGTGCGGAGTGCGGGTGGCATTGGTGGATGATGGAGACGCTAGATGGGGTTTTTTGTGTGTCTGTTGGCGTGTGTGTGTGTGTTTTAGACTCTAGTTTCTCCAATGCTTTCTCGCCTTTCTTTTTTAGCTAACTGTGTTTTAGTGTGTGCAAGGCACTCTCGCATCCTCTCCTCTTTTCTACCTTGCTCTGTTCCCTTCTATGGTTTTTGGAAATGTGAAAATTTCTATGTAATTTACCGGGGGGTGCGTTACAAACATTTTGCCGAATGCCAGGTGCTTAGTCGAACTGACAGGTGGCGCCTCTATGCACGTACATATCGTCTTCCCATGTGCGTATCCGTACATGCATTTGAAGACGTGAGTATGTGTGTGTGAGCGAGTTTGACTGCGATTGCGAGCTTTGTGTGTGTGTGTGTGTTTGCATTGCGGCTGGCAGATGGCGCTCGTGTGCTTGGAAATTGTGGTAAAAAATAGAGTAATTGAATTTTTATAGTCTCGGCATACAAAACTCTATTGTTGTTGTTACCAAAATTCAACATTTTACATGTTTTATCCAACAAAATCTACTGACGAAAACGAAAGTAGACGGTTATTAATGTTTTGAGCCATATTAGCATATTGTGATAGTTAAAAAAATTATTAAAATAATATTTCACATGAAAATGCTGCAATTATGGAAATGTTAATATATACACATTAATCGAATCAAACAAAACCTTAAAGCCGTTAACAGTTGAATTATGAAAAATCAGATGGCTAAGCTTACAAAATCTCGCATTTTAAAAGATTGTTGATTAAAGGTATGTTATAAATGTTGAAACATATTGAATCAGATTCAAGATCTATAATTCAAAGCAGCGTGAATTATCGAATGCGCTGAGAGTTTTCACTCAGTTTCAGCTGTTAATTATTATCAAGATTGTAGACGTAATGTAATATAAAACATTTTACAAATCTCTTCCCAGCATTATTTAAACGTTATTTTTATTCTTGGCTTTTTGGTCTCATTAACAGACAGCTGTTGCTAATTAGCTGCTCATCAAAGGCACATCAAAACTCTTCGATGCGTAACTTTTAATTCAGCCAAGCAGGTTGTTAGGTAATTTTGAACCTTTTCTTACCAGGTACCCGTTGAATTTCACACTCAACGTGCGGAAAACAATCAAAAAGGAGATGTCAAAAAATTCTGCAAAAGATAAGGTTTTAAACATACTATAAAATACCAATGAAAATACATTTGGTGTTTATTATGAATTAGAAGTCATTCCAAATCAGTACGTTGTTAATTGAAATAGGATAAGTTTATATAAGTGACTTGGTTTTTTAAGTTATTTTTACATTTTATAAAAACAAATATCTTTCTTTATATATATCTTCCTTTCTTATCCAGATTAATAGCCCATATATTTAAACCATTATAACTAAAAAACTAAAATTATATCTTGAACAACTTCAAATGTGTATACCCGGTATCTATTGGGTATAAGGGTATTATTACGTTGTGCTGTCAGCAAATGTATTCAACAGGCAGATAGAGTCATCTCCGACCCCATTAAATAAATATATTTTATTAATCAGCGTTAACAGCCGATTCAATATAGCCATGTCCGTGTGAACATCTAGATATCAGAGACTATAAAAGTTAGATATAAAATGTAGGTAGATTTATAATTTATCGACGCACTTGAGATGATTTCACGCAAATCGAGTTTGTTTCAAATTTTTGACACGCCGCCTTCCGACCCCGCAAATCGAAAAATATCGAACACCAAACGACATTCTTATGCTAGTTTTTCATGATTTGCGGTGCATGAAATAATAACTGCATTATTGTATATTTAATACTCTATGGTATATTTTTCTTTCAGTAATACATCGATATACCAAATATAGCCGTCTGAATATTTTAGTATTGAATTTATTAAAAATGGATGGCGGATATCTCAAAGTGGAGCACAGACCACTATTGCTTACTTATTTATTTATTTGTGGACTAAGAATATACATTTTTTATTCCTTTAATGCAAATCCCTCAAACAAGAGAGCAGCAGGAACCTCTATATTTTCAAGCGTTAGTTATTGTTTAGAGAATTCTGTAATTTAATAAATTTCGCTTGACGTAACTACTCCATATGTAATATGATGTTTGTCTGTAAGCTCCCGAAATATTTTAAGGAACCAAATTTAGCACCATTTAAAAACATTTGATTTGAATTTGCGCGGCTGTTTAGAGTTGATGAATAAAATGTTTTCATTCTTTTTACTATATATAAAGCAGATTATTATTTAGTTCACAATAATAATACCATATAAGTTAAGTGATATCTGAACACTTATTGTAATTGGAATATTTTGTGTAGACTTTGCCAAAATGTTCGATATCAATTAGAAGTGCAACGAGTTGAATGTTACTGCCTCCACACAAATGGAATAATAAACATGAAATTTATTCAAGAGACAAGTGAGCATTTTCAACAGAAAAGGATAAAGAGAAGCGTCGGCAAGCGTGGCTGATGAATTTGATTGCTCATTGCCATCGACGTTTTTTGGCTAGCAAAGTGAAAAAGCAAGCGACCGACACTTGTCAGCTGTGACCCGGGGTAGAGCAAGGCTGACGGGCGGGTTGCCACAGCGTTTGTGGTCCACCGCAAGCGGATATACATACATACATACTCGTACATACATACTTGCAACCCATAAAATCCCCACCCACTTGCGTATATTTTCCAATATGTATGTATGCTGTGCTGGTGTGTGTGTGTGTAAATTGTGATACAAATTTATAAATAGGCTGTGGTTGTTGCTTAAATTTAGCAACGAATGGTTTAGAATAATTTGTATTGTAAAACGAAAAACCACTGAAAATTTTGGTAGTGGTTGGCATCGATGGCAGTTGTTAATTGTCAATGGGAATGATAGAGAAAAAGAAGGCGTATAATATACTACATTACCCACGAATTAACATTTCACAAATGCTATATTTAGCAGATCGAATGATTATAATTTTTATTAAAGCACTATAATTTTCAGTAATGTATCATCAAATCGTCTAATTGAAACTCAAATTGGAATTATGATACTTAATGGCTTGAAGCCTGTTGTTACAACCTGCTGTTGCTTTGATATATCTTATGGGACTCAACTTTCTCTGTCTCACTTATTGTATACTCCATTCACCGTCTTTCGAAATTTAGGTGTGGCTGTATACCATAAAAACAACAATCGCAAAAACGCAATTTCAACTATAAGTACAATTATGTCGAAAAAGGTATCCACGCCTCACCAATCGAGGGCACTTCGTATGAATTTTGCCAAATCCTCCCATCCTCCGAATGCGAAAACTAAAATAACCCAATGAGGTGACCACAGCGAAAAACAGTATCCGCAACAAATAACAAAGCTATGTACTCGCAATATCGGTAAAACAGGCAACATCTGTTTGAACAAATAACGAAAACAAGAATTCGGATTCACATTTGAATTTGAATTTGCATTCGCGTTGGGAATGTGGAATTGTGAATGTTGCCACCACAGCAAACCAATTTCCTTTAGGGCAATACTCTGAGTATCGCCATTTCGATTTGGAGGTCCTGAATCTGTGTTTTGGCTGTTGCTATTGGAATGTCTTCCTCGCCTATAGATACATATTTCCTGCGTAAATCAATTTGAACAAATTATAATAAGGCTTAATTATTCAATCAGTATTTTACAAATCGCCATTGACAAAATGAAATTAATAAATATATTTTACTTGATAAGTTATTTTGAAATAACAAAATATAAAATTGTACAAAGTAATGTTCATTCAAATTAATGGCAAACATACAAAAATAACTTAAATTCGTTCCCCTTTATAGAACAATAATTTAATTTTAACAATTTTAGGTTTGATTTAAATGGAATTTACTAACATGTTTTATTTATTTTTAAATAAACTACCTTTAGTTTTAAATAATTATGTTTTTATATATTATCTCAATGTGGTGCTTGTTTTATGTTTTTGAACTTTTTGAAAGGTATCAACCTAACGGCCAACTTCAAAGTGCTCTTTTTGTGTGGACCTGATGTTGATATCAAGGTAAAAACTCATTTGCGAAATAATAACAGATCAAAACAGAGTACATTTTCCACTAAAAGAAGCCTATGACAAAACCTGCATTTTGAAACAGACAATTGCATCACTCATATTCATAATACTTGTTGACGTCGTTCTCGTCCTGTGAGATACGTACCTCTCATTTTCATCCCCTTACTAATTCTCTGTTAACTCTTTGTGGTTGTTGTTTTATATTTCCGGTAATAAATATACATCTGAAAAACAAGCAGAAGCGCAAAGCTCTTGTCTGCACTCGAGGATACTCGGCTACGAAATTCCCTGTGCCAATCCTCGCAAATACTAATGTTGAGTGTCTGAAAATATACCATAAATTACACACCAAAACTTTTTACCCCATTGCTGAATTGTAGGGTATAATAATAGAGGAGTTCTGTGCAAATTGGTTTGCCTAAGTATCAATGTAGTTGATGGCGTCAGCGGAGGCCGTGGCGATGACGATGACGATGTTGATGATTTTTGGCAAATGGACGAACGAGGTGTGGGAAATTGGAATTTTGAAATTATGCGCTAGGTGAGAAACTTTGCGGCATTTGATTTCCCATGCTTTATTAATTATTTTAGGGACTATGATGATACCCATCGAGAACAACAAATAAAGTCCTAATTATTTAACTAGCAATCGTTCTAATTGAGCGTACATTTTGAGTACTCGTTCAGCAAACTAAATACTATTAAGGAAGTGGAAACGGTAGAATGGGACAGTTAATGTTTATGATTAGCATTCGGAACGGTATAGAGTATAAAATATATTAATAATAATAATTATATAAGTCCTAAGCAGAACAAGATTGTGTTTTAATTCGACCAACTTCCTCAATGTACTTGGATATTTTCCACAATGAAGCAAACTGAGTGATAACAACAGAACTGTACAATAAATATTCAAGTAAATATACTGAAAATATTCTAAAATATACAAGAATATTCTATTTTCGATTGACGAAGGGGGCGTGTTAAAAATCAAACAAATAAAAAAGGTATATACTGAATAAAAAAGACAAAATGCTGAAATCAAGCGCATTCTTCTTAAAAAGTGGTTCTAGAAATAAGAATGCTTTAAGAACAAATTCTTAAAAGTAAGAACATTAGTCTGAAAATGCCAACTTTTTGAAACAAGACCAATAATTCTAAATTTAGGCCTTAAAATTCTGTAATCCATTGAAATTCCTATAAAGTTGTTATTTAGATTTGAGTGTATTCGTTCATAGCTCAGTTATTCTCAACTGTACTCTAAAAGAAGAGCTTTTAGGTTAAAATGCTACGCGAATCGATGATAAATATATCCTACCTAAAAGGGATCAACACATAACTGAATAAAGCATTTATCATTAAATGGAAAAATAATAAATAAGGAGTAAAATAAAATCTTTAAATATAAGAAATTTAAATATAAAATAACATTGAATATTATTTTTTTGATCTTATTTATTTCTTCTTATTAATAAGTACTTGGGTCTTATATTATATTAAATGCTCTTGAAATCAAGATGTGGTGTCTAACATAAACTTTTTGATTCTCATGTTTTGTACAAATTTTTTAGACTAAAATCTTGTTATTATAACTTTTTTTTTTCTGTGTAGTCCTTCTTTTATTGTGTATGAGATCAGTACTTGCTTTATGCGTACCGTGTATAAGACTTACTTTTTTTCAGTTACTTCTATATAATAAGTTACAAGTAAATAAATAAAGTCAAGTTCCATGGCATATTTATCTAGGTACTTGGATGGGCTTTGTAGTTAAACTTTTAATGATGTTATCAATGAAAGAAAATACAGCTCAGTCTGAATAGCGTTAACACGACTTATTGCTGGTGAGTTGTTGGGGAGCTAGACGGGCACTGCTTCAACTACAGCCAACAAATTATTATAGTCACATATCCTGTTGACATTTAACTGACGGCGCGAATACACAAAGGTGACGGCCCAGGACCAGGAGCAGGAGCAGGCCAGACTTAGACTCGGGCAGACAACATTCAGCAGACAAAAGGCAAGAGGCATCGTCGAGGCTTGGAGAATAGTCAAGAGTCGTACACCTGAGTCATAACCATGACCAAAGTCACACGGCAACGGTGCACACAGTTCCACATCCGGTGACATCCGGTATTTCCTGCCTTACCTGTGTCGTGATGTTTTCCCTACCCGATACAGTTGCTGTTGCTGTTGCTGTTGTTGGTGCTGCCAGCATTCCTGTGGCCTTGTCACAAGCTCGCCGTGCCACTAACAACTGCCAACAACAAGGGGAACAATAGCCACATCATAGTTTATGTGCAAAGGCAACACTATCGCGGCTTATGTAGACAGCCAGAGCGAGATGGAGATGTTGCTCAGTAATAGAGTGAGAGAGAGTCAAAGGCTCAAGAGGCACACTATACGCTGTACACAAACGCAAGTTTGTGATGAATGAACTTATCAACTATATTCTTAAGGGTCAAATTGGAAACTGTTATTTTTTAATATAAATCTTCTTATGACGAAATAAAAACTTTTATTCTCAATCGGAGAAATAATTTTATTTAAGTTATTTGGGCTCATCTGTAGCGAGATATCAATTGAGCTCATATTGAACTGTTTCGCAGATAATTTGAATAATTAACAGTAACATTATTAGAAGAGCATCTCGCCTTCGGAGTTCGTTCAAAATTTGTCTTTATTGGTCGAGTCTTTGTTGTTTTGTCTCCCGAGCTGCCTCTGTCATGCATCCTCTTGCAGGATGCACGAAATAATTCGGTTTGTTAGATGTACACACGATGTTCTCTCATCAGACGAGAGCAGCAACCTCATTCATGGCGCCCACCCGCTATTCCAAAAGCTCTGGCTGCCTGGCTGACTGACTGACTGACTTATTTCGCTAGCTCGACATGCGGGCTCCGGCTCCGCTTCGCACTGCACAGGAAAAAGCAAAAAGGGGGAAATGAAAAGGGAGCTTGGATGTGCATATTTTTTACACCTAAGTGTAATGATTCCCTGGCCCTCTTACGAACTATGTACTGGTAGACAGCTGATCCGGCAGAGCTTGGTCAGGTCCCACTTCTGGACTAACGCCTAATGTAGTTGAAGGTTTACTACTAATTTGCAACCACATCGTTTGTTTTGTGTGGTGCGCTCCCTCTCTCTCTCTCTGTATTCCTCTACCCTCATCTCGTCTCGTTGCACCCATGACTCGGGCCGTTCGTTTTCACTTCGGCATCCTGCTGCGAGGGTCCTTTGTGACCAACAGTGCAGCAGAAACCGCTTTTCCCAGCTCACAACTCCCCATTGCGGCTCTGCAGCAATGTGCATTAATTTCAGCATCGCTGCTGCTTCTGGTGTTTCTAAAGTAACAAGCAGCCAGTATCAGTGGCAGAAGCCGCTTCAGAAGATGCCATCATCACAATAGAACCTCATCACTTCCCTACGAGAATGTGTCAGCGCTGTGTTATAAATAGCTTTCGCGTTCCTCTATAAGTGTGCCATACATTTGAGAAGCACCAAGAAGTCACAACAAAAATCTATCTGCAATATTTTGAATTATTTAAGACCATTTGTATTAATTCAAAGAAGTAAAAAAGCTACACTTGGGTGTTTTTGATTGTTAAATACCCACTTCCTATTTTTAATAACTTAATATACTGAAAAATATACTGATGTATCACTACATATGAAATATACTATAGACTACAAATTATACCATAATTTACTACATGAAATTAGTTTTCCAATAACTAAGTATTTTATATTGGCGTGACAAAAATCAAAAGCCAAATTGTTCTTATCGTATTTTCATTTTTTTATAGTCTCTAAATCTAAGTATTCACAAGAACAAACAGATAGACGACCAGCGTATACATATTGCTTTTGTAAGATCGGGAATGCAGTGTTCTATATACATAAGCAACGAGCTTAAAAATTAAAAAAAGACTGGCTAGGAAGATTTGGTTGAATGCGTTCAATCCCAGGCAAGTTTAGGGACTTATGTTATCAGGTTTTCATTGCTCATTTAGAATAGAAATATTCTTGAAGTGCTTGGTTACTGAATTGATGTTTCAATGTGTATAAAGCATGTATCATATACGCATACATATACGCATAGAGTAAGTATCTTATCGCTGAGAATGGTGTATAATTTTTTCTCGTTTCTCTTGTGTGTACTTTGGTCATGGCATACTTATTGTCAAATTTGTTTTGAATTTTCCCAAATGAAATCTGTTGTGCTTCGCATTGCTTTGACTTGCCATAGATACTCGTATTCCAATTAGCATTATTGCAAAATGTAAATATGCTCGTATACTTGGAACTCAGCACTCAGTGACTGCAAAAGTCTCAATGTCGAGAAAGTATATTGTATGCGATGAGTATATGTAGATGTACCATATATTTTTGTTATTGCTTCCTTCATATGAGTCTCAATTTAAGCTTGTTTGCGTGTCTGTTGTCCTCATATCAGAATATAAGCCGATTATAAAGGCAATTTCTATAAAGTATACATATTTGACATACATCGTATAGATGCTTATCCTTATTTATGTTGTTGCCTGCATGTACATATGTATGTATGTGTGCTTCTGTAAAGCATCTGCAGAATCTGTGAACTTTGCTTCATGTCAATTTTTGCTGTTATTATTTTGATGCAGCCCCTCTCGATGCTGCCCCATTCGCCCACTTCCTACTTGGCTTGTTAACATGCTAAATACTTTTTAATGCCAATTTAAGAACGATATACAAAAGCACCTGGCTTCTGGTTTCCTTGCAAACATACTCAAACAAACACTTCCATAGATACACAGTCACATGTTAAGGGGGGTCAGAGTTTAGTCATTTTATTCATTAAGGTCGAGCATACCTTTAACATCTTAAAACTTGCATAATACCATTCACGAATGCAGTAACCATGAAAGCCCTTAATTGGAACTTAAAATACTTTTCGGTTAGACTTGAAGTTCACTTCGATTAGCTTTCAGAATAAGAGTATAGATGTGTATATAATATTGAAATTAAAATCGACATTCATTATTTTAAAAGTTTAAAGCAATATAAAATTATATTTATTGTAATTTGGAAATAAACCATTGTGCATAAAATACACCGATTAATCAACCAAGTAGGATGTATTATCTTTAAAACGAATTTTTTTTAATAGCTTTTAAGTTTTGTTACAAGTGTTACGGAATAGAAAACTTAGCTCTATAAATTATAGTCTATTAAATCAAGCTATTCATATATTCGTTCTTAACCCTAATAAAGTATATATACTTATTCGTTATGGAGTCAGAGGTGATACCACACTTCTACCCAAGGCCCTATTAGAAAAACCTCAAACTATTATGCCTTAACCTCGTAATGTTAACACTTAACAGTTCTCTGTTAGCCTAACAGCTGTAGAGTCAACTGTTGCAACTTGCAAGTGAAATAAATTGCGTTGTAAAATTAAAATTGGGTAATAAAACAACTGATAAATATTGATATTTCAGGTTTCTACTAAATGTCAAATTCTGCAATTGTTCAATTTGTCCGTGTTTATACTAACATTTTGTGAATAGAAAATTGCAATACAGAAAAGGATTTTGTAGAAGAGTTTTACATTGTTCACGGATACTACCAAAAGTATATTCCGATGATATTATTTCATTATACATAACCATTAGTCGGGCTTAGCATAACAAGCAGCCGGGCTCAGCATTAACGCGGACAAAACGGACCTTATCCTCTTCACGAAGAGGTATAAGGTCCACATGGGTTCAAGTCCAAAGTTGTCCTGGATAGCAAAAGAGCAATAGAGTCGCTGAACGCATCTGCGGTCGTGCGCATCTATTAGATCCCAAGCCACCTGGGCAACGACGGCAACGAGGTCGCAGACACTCTTGTTAAAAAGGGGGTAGGGCTTAATGTGCAATGTGCCGATATCCCAGAGATCTCTAGGCAGAGAAATTGAAGTTCGCTCTAGACTTCAGTGGGACGTGAGCTGGCGCAATACCAACCCGTGTAAAAGAGCTTAAAAGCTGATGTATTCTTCAATAAACAGTAACCTAACCAAATTCGTAGGCATTTTAACTGGTCACTGTTTGTCGGCTGCCCATGCTGTAAAGCTGGGTATAAGAACAGCGATCAGTGCAAGAAATGTAACGAGTCCGGAGTAGATGCCCAGCGTAATTCAAACTTCGGATGAAATACCTGGATTCACCGTGCCCAGGATACTTTCTGACACCACCTTGTCTTCTTCATAATCTTGGAGCAACTTGCATTGCTCTCACCTAAATACCTAATCACCTCACCTTTTCCAATGTTTTGTGTTAAATGCCAGTCACACAGTAAAAGATGTTTAAGCATATATTGCAAATTAAAAAACAAAATGGAAAAGTATTTATGTTTAGAACTGCATATTCTTGTTATGCTGTTGATAACATTTTTGCGACCTGCTATTTAAGCTAAATTCTGTTAAAAATTAGAATCAATTTATTCGCAATTGGAAAAGGAAATGCTAAGTGCTCTTTTGATAATCATAAGTTTATAAATTTACAATATTTCAATTCATTTCCATTTTACTTGCAAAAAAAAAAACATTTCCTATACATTCGTTGATAAACTTGATGCCAATAAGTATTAGAAATGAAAATTCAATTAACTAAAGTAACACAGGGAATAAAACTCTTTAAACCGGCAATAGCTATAGCGACCAGCGACTGTCAGCCTATTGAACTATCCGGTCTCCAGTTTCAGATGTCTTTTATCTGTTGTCTGTTTTCAGCTGTTGTTTAACTAATTAAACGATTTTGCCTCTTACCTCTTTAATTTTTCCCATTGCCATTCTCACTGCCATCGTCATTTGCTTCATAGCCAACATTGAAAACTCATTTTACCAAGTCCTTTTTGCTATTTACTGTTTCTAGACCCTGTATTTTTAAATTAAGAGAGTTTGTTGAGGGCTGTCAGTTAGGTGAACCTATGAAATTTTGTACTGAGTATTACAATAAAAGTTATTGGAAATATACTCATTTTATACGAGACTTTTCCTAGCTTGCCAGTTCTATATCTAAGGATATTATTTCTTAAACTTTTTAGTGAATATATATTTAAAGGGTCTTTCTCAGTCGCTGAGATATATTTAACATATTTGTCTGCATTCAATTTTGTATTGTTATTTTGCTCTATTCTTAGGCGATTAAGTTACACAAATCAACACATTAAGTTGCATTTGACAAAAGTGTTCTGCATAAGTGAAACCTGTGCTGGTGAATGCATCAGAGCAACAATGCAGCGAAGTTCAAAGAACTTTTCAGCGAAATCAAATAATTGAGTTTAAAGCAAAGGCTGTCGAAATTTCGGAGATTCATTTGGGAACTCATAAGTTGAAGTTAATTTCAATCAAAATACTTTTTTTATTTTGTCACCTTCTCTAAAGTATTTTCTCTTGTTGCTTTAATTAGTCAGTTTCTCAGCCGACAGCCAAATATCTACCTTTCTTGTCGTCCAGTTGAAATTGTTTTATGAAAAGTTTTGCTTCTCTTGCGCTACGTTGCATCCACATCAGCTGGCTTAGTGCTATTTAATGCGCAATTGCTTGGGTTTATTTGAGCAACAGTCAGGCAACCATTATTCCCTTCCCTCTACTCCCACCCTCACACTCCCACACACTCAAGCAGCCACAACCCATTTAACAAGCGCCACTGCAGACCCTCAGCATGTTTTGTCTTTGCTGCAGCGTAGATGTCGTCGGCGTTGTTGTTGCTTTTGCTTTTGCTGTTGTCGTCGTCGTCGTTGTCGTCGTCGTTCTCGTTGTTGTCTTCTAGTCACGTCTGCCGTTGACAAGCGTCTGTTGTGCTGCGCCCGAATGGCACCCATATTGAATGCTCCTTCATTCTGAACGAACGGGCAGATGCACCTCGCTCGCTCGCTCTCACTCACTCTCTCCAAGTGAACTGCTCATAGTATTACGTCCATCTCGCTCTCTTTGCTCGCTGCATGGTGCATTTTCAACACTATTGTCCTCTGCTAGGTAATATTTTTGTGTTGCACAATTTACTGCCCTTCCCGGCCAGTAAAATCACACACACACACACACTCACACACACACACGCACACACTTATACGTATAAAACACAGAAAGTCATGTGGAAGGAGGTTGGTTCGAAGCTGTGCTGAGTGTCTCAACAATTACCCATGTCCCCTGGTGTTGCATCGGCTAAAGCGACCATTTGCTGTTCAACAGCCGCCTCTCTCTCTCTCTCGCTCTCTCTCTCTGTCTCTCTCTTTCGCTGTGCAGCTCAGCCTTTGTCGTTGACCCTGCTTTGTTTTTAACTATCAACAACTTCGACGAAACTTTCGCACGTTTTCCCAGTTGAGTGTGTCTCTCTTCTGGCTGCAATCTTGTCCTGCTCCCGGGATTATACTCTTTCCGATACTTGGCAATTGGATGACAAACGGATTTAATGGCTCAAACTCTGACAGCTTACAGACTGATTTTCGTCGTTAACAGCAGTTTCCTCGACTTTTTATTTCATTCTTAATATTTAAATAATATTAGTTGTAGACTATCGTGAGATATCTGCTACTTATTTTTAATAAAAGTAAGAGAGTGTGGTATTTTCCTTAAAATATACCATTTAAATGTATATACAATTTTTTTGCAATTTTATGAGGCAATGGCTTTATTTGCCTGCAACTTTAAATCGGTTAGGTTGATCTCCGCCAAATTAATTTTTATTCCCGATATCCATAGAGAAGAAGGGTATTATAACTTTGTCATCTTCAACGCCATAAAGTATATATTCTTGATCAGCGTCAACAACCGAGGCAATATAGTCATTCATAAAACACTGGATCTCTGAGACTATATAGACCGATATTATACCATATTCGCAGATTAAGTTACAAAAAAAAAAACACTTTCTGCAATAGGGTGTTTGGTTGACAATCTGGAATGTTTTGTACCCTCCAGTACATTTTGAATGCAGTACTATATAATATTTTAATTATAGCCTTCAATATATTATGTTACTGTTTTTATGGTATATAAATATGGTATATTTTAAGAAAAATATCGCATTGTTTTGTACTTATTCAAAATGGGGGTTGGGTATATAACAGTCGAGCACATTTGACTGTATCTTTCTTACTTGATTGTTATAAGGCTGCCAAATCACTACAAAGATGAACCAAAATCATTATAGGGAACAGATTTAATTTATATGTTTTAATATTTAAATTTAGTCAGATCTATTTCATTCAAATCTATAAATCTTTTTTGAACCTGTAAAAAACTGAAACCACGTAATTATTTTTAGATACTGCATGCAGTACTTTTCAGTATTCGGAAGATTTTTAAGGAAACTGGTTGTATACTTCTATTGATCGTAGTCAGGTTTGAATATGAGACTTAAGAGCTTTTGTAAATACAGCAGACGTTTAAGACTTTGTTCTTAGCCAACGTTTGATCCATTAAGTAAAACCCGAATTAAAATCTCAAAACAATCGATTATAAAACATATTGATGGCACATAAAGAAATGCTGTGCAGCTCTCCGAATTGTGAGTAATTATTTAGGTAACAACTTTATTACTTTTTAGATGCACTTTTCTCTGGATGATGGAATAATTTGCGTACTAGCAATGAATCCTTGTTCGCTATAAAAGGATATTTCAGTATACATATCCACTTCAATATATATTTACTAAAAGTACTAAAACAGCAGCAGACACTCACTCGTTGGAAGATTAAAAGCATAAATCTCTGCCTTTTAGCAACGTAAATTAAATCGAGCAGCGTCTCCACATCATCATTTCATCTGTGCCCCACTGAATTAAAGGGAAAAAGAGAGACGCAATTGCTGATGAAACACGGCACAAAATTCAATTGTTTAGAGCATAACAATTTAATTTGACACGTACTTTTAATGTGGGGCTTGTCAGCTAATGCCAGGCTCGGCTCGACCAACATCAGCATCAGTACCAGCAATAGAACCGCCGTACAACAGGACGCAACATAGCCACGTAGTCACACACATTCACACACATACACACACACACGGAACACACACTCTCACAGTCACTGGCAACCCGACAGAGACACACATGTGGCTGGCTGGCACTTTGGGGGCTGGTTTCTGGCGCATAAATTGAATTTAGATACAATTTCCTGTGGCTGCGTGACTGCCTTTTGGCTTCATCTCCTGCTCTTGCTCTGCTTCTCGTTCTCTTTCAGTTTCAGGCCCCATTAGAAACTCACTGTTCTAGCTCGCATTGATTCTGCATTTATGCAATTAAAAAAATCGGAATGCCATTGAAATTTCGCCAGCCGTTAAACCAACAATAAATAACCAATTTATATAGGGAACTGCATTTGTCGCACGTTTAATTCGCATATGGGCGAATTGGTTGGCAATCCACTTGATGGTGGGGGGAAACCAGTTATTAATTATATCTATCTGTATTGTACAACTAAAATTTGAAATTTCACTTGAAGCTACGTCTGTATGCAATGTGCATCAAGTTCATATTTCAGTTCAACTTTTGATAATATTCCAAATTTTTAATTATTTATTTATTTAGTAACAAACGAAATTTAAGTTAGAAAGCTAAATGCATAATTTGCATTAGTATTGATGTATTTTAAATTGCTTATAAATATGTTATTCCCATAATGGATTACAAATTTTCATTTTAATTGAAATATTTTCTTTTTAGGCATAATACAAACTAATTGTGTTTTAATTATGCTACATTAGAAGTGTTCTTGTAAATTCTAGTAAGTTGCCATTATACGAACGGTTTTTACTATTGTATATTTCGAAAATTGAGTTCCGCGTTCAATGGTCGTTGAGAATGTGTTGTCATTGTTCTTCTTTCAGCGTGGTTTGTGTTATGAAAATTTTATTTGTGCTCCGAAATTCTGAATCCACTAATTAAACTCAAGAGTTTAAAAAAAACAAAAAAAACACGAGTTATTTTTAAAAGTATGCATACTCGTATTCCGTTCCGGAGTATTGATTGGTACAAAACTTCAATGAATTTAACTGAATTTCGATAAAGGAACATTTCACACATAAAAAAATGTTTTGTATGTCTGAAATAACTTTTCAATTTGAATCGTTTAAGGGAATATGAAGTGTAACGCTTAAGTACTGAATTTGCATGAGATGGTGTTTAAAGCTAATTACTGACAAGATTTAATTTATAAATAATTATACTAATTCACCAGAAATCTATGTTACGTAAGTATATGTCAATTGAGATAAATGTGGTTAGGTATTTCATGTTGCTTATTTTTGCGCCAAGTTTAATTTAAGTTAATATTAAATTAACTTTGTAGATGTCATCAAGTTGAGATGTTTCACATTTGTTTTTTTTTTTTTTTTTTTCGTCTGTTTTTGGTTTTTTTTTTTATGCAATATTGATACATCGGGAATGTAGTCTAACATATAATGGTTGCTAGCAAACTGTTGTTATTCTGCTATTGAACTGTTTAAAATACTCTGTTATTCTTCTGTAATGGTGCAGCGCTGTTATTGCCCAGCTGATAATGTTTGTGGGAAAGACTTTAGACAGTCAGTTTAAGTCATATATTAGTTTTTCACGGGGCAAACCAAAACTGAGCAAACAAAATAGAGCGCGTTCGGTCTCAGCTGTTTTCGCAGTGCAAAATTAATCACAGCGCTGTTATGCCAAGTCTTGGAATTTGCGCAACTGATGGCAATTATGACAAACGGCGCTGGCAGATGGCGCCACACATGTCATGCAAATTATGAAACTTTTGGTCACACACACACATAACAGAGATACATTATGAGGGAGAGAGAGAGAGAGAGTTAGCAGGCACACGCGGTCAAATCGACGCACACACTCAACTAGTATGTAGGCGGTGCACTTGGCAAGGGACACGTCCCTTCCAGCACTCAAAAGGAGCCAAGCAAACAATTTGTAGGGCAAGTTTATGCCTCGCTGCTGCCATTTGCCGAGTAGCAGTTTCATTTTTCCAACTTGTCAAAATAAGTTTTATTGTTTATGATAAACAAACAATAAGAGATCGCATGTGCTGCACTACAAGTATAGTGTGATAGTCGGGTGCTCTATGGAATGCCTTGTCCCGGTGCAAGAACTTGATGCTGGACATTTGCTCGCACGCGCCAATAAATTTGCAACGTAAAACGAGCTGGCAAAAGTTGCTCTACTTTCATTTTCCATTTCTGTGCGCTACACCAGAGAGACAGAGGAAACTTTTAATTTTCCGAACACGTTTCGGACAAATGAAAATAGCACCCAGCTTCAGCACTCGTCGTGCCACAAAAACTTCCAACTTTTTGCCAGCCAGCCAGCCAACCAGCTAGCCAACCAGCCAGCCATCCAGCATTAGTATCCTTTCCGGGGTATCAAATTCAACCTAACTCCCACGCGCACGAACGGAATGAAGAATGAAGATATTTGCTACTCGTCCCCATCTTTGCCATTGCTATTGTTTTTGCTTCTGTTGTCGCGACTTTTGTTTGTCGCATGCTGCAGATGCGAGCGTTGGGTGTCCAAAACGATTTACACGCCACGAATTCGCAATATATCGAAAAATACGTATCTAAAGTATGTACACGCGTACATTTCTTAGCATATATGTATATTATATATGCACAGCGATATGGAGACATTCAAATCCACAATTACCTCAGACATTAGTCGCTCTGTAAAGATATTCAATACAAATTACCTACTTATAATATCAGCTTAACAAAGCCGGTCGGACTTTTAATAGTTTCGAAACTTTGATGGTTTAGAGTATATTTAGATATTTATCAAATCATTTGGTGGGTGTTCTTGATAGTAAGTCCTTTGCTTTTAACCGATGCGGTAGTTAATTGCTGACTCTAAAACATAATTTAGAACAACGAATCCCTGTTTCATAATTAATCATTGAGGCAATGGTACAATACTTAGTCAGTCTTTTCATTCCATCGTCGGGATAGAGGCGTTGAAAAATGTTGTTTAGTTAATTTAAAAACTAAGTATTCATATTTCAAGAATTTTGATGATTATACAGACTTATATAGATTTCAACAAAAGTATAACACAATTATATTAAAGAATCGGTTGTATACGTGTAATAAAGTTGCCTCAACTCGATAATTGTTTGGAATGACGCTCTCTTTTAAGTTCGACGTTTGTTGTCCAAAAACGCATTTTAATGATTTTATATATGCATTTTAGGCAGTGGGTAATTCTCGGACATTGTAATGCGATTTAAGCGCCACTAATTGCAAAAGGTCGCTATTCGTTTATGTTTTTCTTGGCTGTTATATGACCATTGGCTGCTGCTGGATTTGGAGACACTATCACAACAAATTAGTGACGGAACGCATATATTTGGTTTTTGTTACCTTTGGCCGCTTTTAACTGTTTCGGTTAAATTTAGTCAGTTTGTCTCAGCGTATATATTTCCAGTCCTTAAAACACCCTAAATTGTCATACCGAACTGAAACGATCTTAAACAAGATTGAAAATAAAGTAAGAAAGGATAAATATATAAAGCATAAAGAAGCAAATAGTATTTGGACGCTGTGTTGATTTGTACGACAAGACAAAAAGTTTTGTTCAATAAGCTCTTCAGCAGGAATTAAGTCATTATTATCTTGGAACCGCTCGAATACGAAAATCATAATTGCTTGTGGCTGTCGAATATATATAATATTTGATATATGTATTGTATGTACATTCTAAGTCGGAACGCTGTCATGGCCACTTCAAAGATAAACTCGCGCATAAATAAATAGACACAGATTCAGATAACGAGTGTACTTTATCTTGTATGTACTTCACAGCTTCACAGTTGTAGTGGGCTCTAGCTGATGTACCGTTAGGTCCAAGCGATGACAGTCACGCTTTCAGTCAAACGCCAACGCACCGCTTGTGTACTTATCAATGCGTGTGTGTGCTTGTGTTTGCACGTACGCGTATGTGTGTGTGTGTGAGTGTGTATGTACGTGCGTACGTGTATGGACAAATCGAAATATGCTCAACATGTTGGTAAACTTTTGCAACCGTTTGAGGTAAATAAACGATGCTTAAAATAGCAAAATCGCAAGCAATGTTGTGGTGGGTGGGTGGCTCAATAAGTTCCTAATTTAATAGCTCAAATGAATAATTGCCAATTGATTTTAATCTCTTCATATCTGAACACTTATTCGAATGCAATATATTTGAATGCAAATTTTTATTTTCTATGCTACGACATATGATTGCATTTTCCATCAATTAAAAACAAGTAAGAAAGCTACAGACGAGTGTGCTCGACTGTGAGATACCCGCTGTCCATTTTGAGTAAAAGCAAAATGTAGCGGTAATATTCTCAAAATATACCGAAACAATATATCACAAAATACTAACAAACATGTCAAATTGTATATTTCGTATACTGATGTGGTACTATATTCGAGATATACTATAGAGTGCAAAATATACCAGATTGTCAGCTATAGCATAAGCATAGACAGTTGGCGTTTTTGCCCATACAAAAGTATTTCTTTTATAACTTCGTCAGTTTTTATCTGATCGCAACCAAATCAGGAATCACAATTCCTATCGTTATTTTTGTATATACCCAAATTAATGACTCTGGCTTCCTTACTGACGAAACCACAAGTGCTTCGACTGAGCAGGTCTTGACATGGTCTAATTGGTTAAACCAGAGACAGTTGGCGTTTTTGCCCATACAAAAGTATTTCTTTTATAACTTCCACTAGTACAACTCCCAAGAATGTTAAATTTGTAGTAGTTTACTTGACATGCGATCAGATATTTCTAAGATATGCCCCAAACATAACATCGTTGTATTGTCTTGCAATCATATGCTCCAGTTTGTCGCTTTACTGAGTTGCTTCATATCTAAGTCTATGTTATTCAAGTTAGTTCGGCGACCTATAACCAGTTTTACAAAATGTAAGTATCCATACCATACAATAAAGTACTACATGATTTGTGGTATTATTATACACGCTACCCAAAGGGTAGAAGGGTATTATAACTTTGTGCCGGCATGAAATGTATGTAACAGGTAGAAGGAGGCATCTCTGTCCCTATAAGGTATATATGTACATATATTCTTCATTAGCATCAACAGCCGAGACGATCTAGCCATGTCCTTCTGTCCGTCTGTCGGTCTGTACGTATGAAACACTGGATCTCAGAGCTTTAATTTTTTCAAATTTTTGGCACGCCCACTTCAGCCCCCGCAAAATGAATAATCGAATAGCAAGTGTAAATTTAAAGCTAAAATTGCGAATTATGGTACATACAATAATGACTATTCTTCATAATATTTACCAATTTGGATGCGATCAGATATATGTTAAATTGTCGGAGTTATTAAAGAAATACTTTTATATGGGCAAAAACGCCTACTTTCTAGGGGTCATAGTTGCTTTGGCTGACAATCTAGAATATTTTGCACTCTATAGTATATATTGAGTGTAGTACCATATCAATATACCAAATATATAATTTAGTATATTTTCGTTATTTTTGTGCTATACTATTTAAATATATTTAAAAAATACTGCAATATTTTACTTTTATTTAAAATGGGTAGTGGGTATCTCACTTTCTTACTTGCTTTCGTAAATATGGGGATATTTTGGACTCTATGATATGTTTTTAATATAGTACTATATTGATTTATCAAATATGGCCTTCGGTATATATTTTTTCGGTACTATAATTTGGTATATTTTAAGAATAATAACGAACTGTGTTTCTTTTATTCCAAATGGGTAGCGGCTTTTGTGTATACGGGGTAAGTCTATATATATATATATATATATAAATAAAAACAGTTCGTAATAAAAGAAAAACACTTCGTTATTATTATTATATATATATATATATAGATTTCATATATGTATTTCACAAATAATATCAAACAATAATGATGATTGTATGCTAATAAAGAAATTTGCTTAAATTGGTGTTAATCGCAAGTTTTGTGGACACAAGCACTAGAGGCGTACTTTAAGCCGATTACGAAATTCATTTCTAGGTACATTCAAATTCAAATGTTCTGCCATTTGCTGACAGTGACGGCAAAGTTCACGCGTTACAGTGCACTATGGCCAGCTAAACATTTTTTTCTCTTCTCGCTTTACCAATTTTGCTCTTTTTTTTCATTGCTCGTTTTCACTGGAAAAATGCTTTCAATGTTTGCCAGTGGCGGGTTGGAAGAGGCTTTGGTTGCATATTAGTAAGAAGCTGCAAAAAATTGGAGTTCTTTTTGCTGGAGCAAGGCGAGCAATTGAAATGTCCACTTGCGTCGGTTATATTTTGACCGGGCTTAGTTTTCATCTCTATCTCACCAATACAATTCGGATTTGATGCATTTACATTTGCACCTGTGCCAAACCCATTCGAACATACATATGTACATGGGTAGAAGAGAGTCTGAAAGATTTCGTGTTGTAAGCTTAAGTGCCATTACATGCAATCGAGTTGGAGTTGAATTCTGTTCAGTTTGTGCTTTGCGTTGGGCAGTTTGCTTCGCTTTTACCCGAGTGCAGCTCCATAAGCCCATAATGCATATTTAAGCATATTTTGTAGTCTACTTTTATAGCCAACAGAAGCACAAGCAGCAGTGGCCCATCTATACACATTCAAACACACATCCTCTACAGAGGACCTGTGACAAAGTGCACTTCATCTGGACAATTTGTATGTCTGCCCAGGTGCCTAGTTGGCCTTGTAAGGGCTTCATGCGTTGGCATCTGGGATCTGGCAACTGGCAACTAGCTAGTTTAGTTGTAGTTGTAACGTATATTTATTTAACCCTTGAGCTAAGCAACCCCAAGTGTTATCGAATGTCAATGCAGGTATTTCGAGTATCTGACCAATTATCGTTTTCAAAATATAATCGAAAATGCATAGTGAAAAAACTATCAATATAGTTGGTTAACTGGTTGCAACCTTTGGCGACTTTGATATTTACATTGTATTATTATTAGTATTACGTAATATATATTTAAAGAAATTGTTTAACCTTACGAAATTTCCATAGCAGCATTGACAGCATTGCGACATTTGAATGATATCAATATGACACACTGTTTACCTTTTATAAACAAGTAAAAAAGATACAATCGCTTGTGCTCAACTGTGAGATACCCACAAACCATTTTCAACAAAACCATATACTATAAAGAAACCAAATTAATATACTGACATATACCAAATAGTATATTTAGTATATCAAAATATCACAACGTTCAAAATATACCAGATTGTCAGCCAAGGCAACTAAGACCCGCCTGTAGTAGGCGTTTTTGCCATGCAAAAGCATTTTTTTAATAGCTTCTAAAATTTGTACCTGTTTATTATTATTATTTTAGGTACTAAAAATCGCGACTTTATCTTAAAAATCGATATCTTCAATTTACGTGGACGGAAGCGGGAGTTTTAAAAATCTAAAAGGCATTTGATCTGAATTGTAACCCTACCTATTACAATCTCTGACGTCCAGTGTTTCATACGAACAAACGGACATGGCAGATAATACTATATATTATCATAATATCTTATATACAATACACTTTTGAAATTAAAAGCAATCAGTATTTTTGTTCGAAATGTGAATTAGCTAGAAAGCTTGAAGCTATGAAATGTACTGGGTTGAAGAACAAAACAAAAACAAATGGTAAGTTTTATAATTAGTGTGTCCTGTGGAACATACATAATTATATGTATGGAAAGACAGACTTTCATTTTCACACTCAATCGTCGAGATACTCTCCATGAATCTGACAATATTCAATGAATGTCGTATGGCAACGAATGTCTCACACTGTATCAGCGTTTATTTACTTTCGAACACAGCTTAGCCTGATGACAGTCATATTCTTTAGCGCCGATATCAATGGAGCTGACGGGTTAGCAAACCAACCTGTAACATGACTGAATAAACACAATTTTCTTCTGTTTTGCTGCTTCGTTCGTTTGTCAACAATTCAATTCATCAAGCGAAAGTTACGTTTCGTTTGGTTGCCAGAGAGTGAGAGAAAGAGAAAGAGTGGCGAATTTCGTTTTTCTATTTTCTTTAACTAGAAGACCCTTGAGATTTTTTCTTGCTACCCTTTGGCTCCTTCGTCTCTGCTTCCCCATTCACTGTTTATTTGATCATCTTAGCTGCCACTTGCAGCGGGCAAACACACTCACACATCCAGAGTGACCTACAAGAGATAGCAGACAGACAAACAGTGTTGGGCAAAGACGACCGAAGACGACCGAGGACGACCTTCTGACTGACATCCTTGACTTGCTGCCACATAGACTTTTACTTTTGGCTCCGCAAGTATGGCAATGTTCTGCTACTACTACTTGCACTCGTGTTTGTGTAAGTTTGTGTGTGAGTGAGCAGAAAGTTAACAAACTTATATTGAAAAATGTTGTTAACACGCAAAAGTTTTTTGCAACGTTTACACAGGAGCTACAGCAACAACGAGAGCGAGAGCGACAACGAGAACGAGAGCGAAGGCAACAACAATAACGACAACAACTACTCGAAAATCTTGCTAAACAAGTGGAATTCAATAACTGGACACACTGTGCAAACAAATAACTGAAGCGTAGGTCATGTTAAAGTGCTTGGAAGATATTCGGGATGCGAGATTCAACATTCGAGGTTCGAGACTCGAAAGGTGTGCGAACGTTGCTTTTGTACGAGTAAATGGGAATAGGTGTGGGACTGTGTGTGTGTGCTTTTGGGGCGCCCCAATTTGAATAGCAACAGAATGTTTTGAGACGTGCTCACCTTTTCCAGAGGCTGTGCAAATATTTATCTGAGGTTAAGCGCAACAGCCATTTGTAGGCTCAACTCAGTCCACTCCAAATTTGTATTTGGCTGGGTGCTAATTCAATTTGATGTAACTTTATTTCAAACTGAAATACTACTTAGCAATAAGTCAATCGGCTTTCCATATGTGTACCTATGTAAATCTCTCAAGTAAAAACAACTTAAGCAAAGCCTGTTCTCTAAACATTGCCAGAAATTTCTTAGATAGTAGACTATATAACATAACTATATAACATATAAAATCTTATTCTCCAAATTTCTCAGATAACTTAGACTTTTGTTTTTAAAATAATTGTCCTAAATATTCCCGCTAGACCTTTGCTTTACTGCGGTTGATAAATTCCACAAATTTCGATAGTAGATAATTTGAAGTTTTTATTTTAGGATTAAAAACAACCAAAATACTATTGTATTACATCTTTTTACTCTCCACCAGTATAATATTTTATCCTATTCGAATACCAGGCGTAGAAATGAAGTTAGAGTTTGAGAAATTCTTTTGTATGTCAAAAAAAAAAAAAAACTCCTACTGCATTCGGGTTTTAGTTCTTTTGGCTGACAAGCTAGTATATTTTGTACTCTATGGTATAATGTAGTACAAAATCGATATACCAAGTATATCCTTTGGTATATTTTAGTATTGTTAGGGTATAATTTAGGTATATTTGCTGAATATGGTTTTATTGAGATTTCTCGTTAAATATAACTGATAAACAAATCTCACGTGATAAGTTAGAGTTGGAGTTCACAATGTTGAGTGTGCAAAACATATAATAGATGTAGTTTTTTAGATGTAGTGATTTAAATTTACTCAGCATGTGTGAAAAAATACCCCGGACTACAAGAAATTTACTGCTGATGTCCTGCATCGCGTCGATAAATAATTCACACATCATTTAAAAACGATTTGACACTTACTTTGACTACGATTGGGAATGTTGCCATTATCAGTTGCTACATTCTTATACTTGTAGAAAAATAAATACAACCAGGTATTGAAGTTTTCTCAAATATAAGTATTTCTGGAGTCAGCGACTTTATGCTTAGCACAAGCTTATTTTGAAAAGTTTTGATTTGTTAGGCAAGTCTCAGCATCTAAAAATGCATTATTAAAATTATTTGTAATTTCAAAAGCATATACAACCAATTTATTTATAAACAAACATACATAAGTGTATAGAACTGAGAATGTGATAGTATCAGCATTACTTAGTGATGTGCATTAGGTATTTGATAGTCGAGAAACAAGGATTTCCCCTCTCTCTATTTATTTCTCTTGACAGCGTTTGTTACTTGCTGTTATTTAAATTATTCAACATATTATCAAACGTGTCACACGTAATACACACATTCCTTAAACCATCTGACTGCCGCACGAAAACAGAAGCGGCATCATCGGAGGGGGGAACAGCTCGCGGCGGGGTTTGGGGTGTTGGAGTCGATGTTGGCAATGCTTGGAATGGAGGCACGTGTTGTTTTCGTTAGATTTTCAAGTTATTTGCAACGCGCTCATACATAGAAAGTGGAAATCATAAATTGTTTGTGAGAAGCTACAAGAAAATTTCTTGTTTTTCTTCTTTTAGCGACTATTTAATACACTAACTAATGAATGAAATAAAAACAACAACTGAATGCATTGCAATATAAGGGCAAATGGAGAAAATTATTAAATAAATATTTTCGCTGACATATTTTTTTTTTAAATAGCAACTCTAAAATACTTGCAGAGTATGTTCATATATTCACTTCAAATGTGTTCTTGTAAGAATGAATTTAATACGTATATGAAAAAAATTGTGTTCAAGTACTGTTGACGCTCCGATGTTTGTTTATTTTTTTGTTTTACATATTTTTTTTTTTTAATTTTGGGTGCTTGCCTGTGTGAGTGTGTGCTTGGGTATTTGTGGGTGGGTTTTAGCTGGGAGACAGCTAATCATGATTTGCAATTTAATTTGTTTGTACTCGCGTGCGTGGCGCAAATAAATTGATGACACCATCCAGAGCCACGCCCCCACGTGCGGGAAGCCAGAGCCAGAGCCAGAGCACCAGCTATCTGCTGTTTGTTTGCCAAATGCTGGTGCTGCTTAAAAGCAAGCCAAAAAAAAAGTTTGTGATACGCTTTGAGTTGCGCTTCGGTTGGCTTTTTGCGCACATTTTTATTTTGCAATTATTTGCATATTTGATCGCAACAACACGCCCACAGTAAACGCCTACAATTCTCAATTTTTCACCTCCTTCCAAAGACGGGAGTGCCTGGAGTTTTCGAAATGATATTGTACGAGTGTTGTACAGTGAGTTTATGCATTTAAAAATTGCAAAAGTTGTCTGATTGCCATTAGCTTTTGTTGAATTATTTTAGATTTTAATTACTTTTCGGCGTTTCGCTTAATATATATGTATATGAACATGCGTTTCAACAATCAAATTTACAAAATTATGTCGTTGAGTACTACCATAATTTTCAAATGATGATCGAACAACAAATATATCAGATATAGTAATTGCCTAAGCGACAGATCTTAGGAAGTAAATTTCTTCAGAGCAAGCTGAAATAAAATGTTTCAGTACACATAAAAATCTTGTTTATTTTTATATATTTATTTAATTATCGTTTTCAATTTTCAATCAATAGCATGTTATCATCTAAATCGAATGCTTGCATAAGTAGGTGTGAGTACAATATAGAGTTCCTGCAAATACTGGACTATGTTCTACATATCTCTCGCATTAGTATCATGTTGATATAGTTTCTCTTAGATTTAGCAAATGCAGCTTAACATAATTTATTAAACTACATTTTAAATAACTTTAAAGAAATAAAAAAAAGAAAACAAAAAAACAAAAATAATGATCATTGAAATTGTTTGGCTTATTTGTAGGTTTACAGAGACAGAGTCAATGAAAGAATTTTTGCTTGTGCAAAGCAGATGTTGAAAATTGATGTTTGGCTGATGGCAGATATTGATGTACATCTCGATTCCTATGATTTCATAGTAAAGCTAGGTAAGAAAGCTACAGTCCCATGTGCTCGACTCTGAGGCCCTTCACTACCATATTATAAACAAAAAACAACTAAGAAAGCTACAGTGTGTGCTAGACCGTGATATACCCGCAAAAAAAAAAGTATAAAGTATGTCGGCCAAAGCAACAAGACCCCTAGTAAGTAGGCGTTTTAGCCCATACAAAAGTATTTCTTTAATAACTTTCACAATTTTTATCCGATCGCAACCAAATTTTCAGGAGTCACAAAGACTATAGTTCTTAATGTATATCCCAAATTAGAGACTCTAGCTTTATTAGTACGCTTGTTATTCGATTTTTTGATTTTCGAGGGCGGAAGTGGGCGTGTCAAAAATTAGAGGTAAACTTGATCTGCGTACAAACATAACAAATGCTGCAAATTATATCTCTATCTCTTATAGTCTCTGAGATCCAGTGTTTCATACGGACAGTCGGACAGACACACAGACGAACAGACGGACTTGGCTAGATCGTCTCGACTGTTGACGCTGATCAAGAATATATATACTTTATAGGGTCGGAGATGCCTCCTTCTACCTGTCCTGTCGGCACAAAGTTATAATACCCTTCTACCCTATGGGTAGCGGGTATAAAAAGTGAACCAAGAAGGTCGAATCTTAAAGAAAGATCAAAGGATTTACAATTTAGTTGCGCGCTTTACACTATTTATAACATTTCTACATTGTGTCAACCTTTTTTTATATTATTATTACGGCACTTACCCGTTTATATAAGATCCGACTCGAGATTAAACCCAGGACCGGGTTCTGGTCCATCTCTTCTTACTGAGCTTACAGCAACAACACTAGATATTAGGTTCCAATTTAAAAGGAAGGGAATTTCAACATTCGCAGTTTAAATATTTAAAATTTTTGTTAAAAAAAAATATATATATATAATATTCTTGAATTCGAGAGCTTTTTGATTTTAAACAAAAATGTTGTATTCTTAAACCAATGAATAAGAACGAAATCTTGTTTCAAAATATTTTTACGATCAAAAAGATACTATCTACTTTTCAATCTTGATTTTTTTCTCTCTGTGCTCTTTGCAAGTTTTCTTTAACAATTATCAAATTCAATTTGTGTTCGAGCGTTTGCTAACAACGTTTATTGAATGTCATATATAATTGTTAAAACTGTTATTAAATTTTCAGAGCTTTTCTAAAGTACACGAGAATCATTTTTATTCTGTGTTCATTGGAGGGGTATAATGGTATTGCTAAATTTTCAGATGACTAAATTGGCACTTGGTAGGAGAGAATATTATTGAAATAGCTAGGTATGCTATTTACAAATGCTTAAAATGCAATTTAAAATGATTTACGTTTCATTGTGCCGAGTGTGGAGGGCATCACAACCCTTAGTTGGCAGTTAATTGCAATCGGCTCTCAGCTCTTCGCTGTAATCGTGAATTAATAAAGTGGCGTTGGGGAAAGATTTATGACAACTTTGAGTGTCTGTGGAACTATGAGTGTGAGTGGGTGAGGCAGTCTGTCATTTTGATAGAGTGTTCCTCTGAGCTAATTCTTTATACGTTGCACAGTCGCGATGTGAGACAAGCGCAACAATGGAAATTGCCACTAGAAACACTTGTGAAGAAAAGGCTTCAAGGCAATCTATTCGCATGGCAAGAAAAATGGCAAGCCAATGCACTTGAGTGCTGGGTCTAAACGGCAAAGTGCACCAGCCCATTGTTGTTAGCTGACGACAGCCCTACAATTGCACTTCCTTATCGCACACCCTCAAGTGTCGCCCCTCCATAGTTGGATATATGTATAGAGCCGTGAAGCTACCCCTGAGCCAATGAGAACTTCAATTTACAGCGGCACAATGAGTTGTACTTGAGTTTCAGCCAGTTGAAGGCAAAGCCAGAGACAAAGGCAAAGCTAAAGCTAATACAGCGATGTTGAGATGGCAGCTTCACTTCAACTGCTTGGCGATAAAGGCATTGCATTTGATTTATTAAAGGCATCGACAAAGTAAAACTTAAAACAGCTAAAAGTTGAAAATCGAATACGTAAATGACTTCAATGTTCAAAAGTAGCAAGACTATAAAACGGCGACATTTTTTCTTTTTATGTTTATACCCGCTACCCATAGGCTAGAAGGGTATTATAACTTTCTGTGAAAGGTATAAGAAAGAATCTTCGAGCCTGCAAAGTATATACATACATACATCGTATCGTCAACAGACGATACGATCTAGCGCTGTTCTTCTGAGATAAAGTTATTATTGTCATGTTTGCACGCAAGTCAAGTTTGTTTAGAATTTTTGCCAATTTCACTTCCGCCCCCGCAAATCAATAAAAATTGAATATTAGGCGGAATTTTAAAGCTAGAATATCGTTTTTTTTTTTTGGTATATACAATAATAGCTATAGTAATTGTGTATAGTAATTACTAGGGGTCTTAGTTGCTTTGGCTGGCAATCTGGTATATTGTGCCGTCTATGGTATATTTTAAATGTGGTACTATATCGGTTTACCAAATATGTAATTGTGTATATTGATTGTATTTTTAGTATTTTTTGGTATATTTTGAAAATAAAACCGCAATATATTGGTTTAGTCGTGCACACTCGACTGTAGCTTTCTTACTTGTTTTTTAATTGTTTTGGGTATGATTTTGCCGACTTGAAACTCTTTGTAAAATGGTCGTAATTCATACAACCAAGATTCATAAAGAAAAGTCAAAGTAATTTCAAATTAACAACTTATCTCAAATTTTTTTATCCTTCTTGGTTAAGGAATCTACTGAAAAGAGACTGAACAATGTAAAAGCTCGTACGCAGATCTTTCGGCAACGTCATTCGATACGTCGATAGAAAGCTTCATCATATAAGTCATATAATATAATATGGTTCGTGATTGAACAATGCTTATTAGAATATAATTAATAATTTTCAGGTATTCCCAAAAATATGCAATCATTTTTGTCCACTTTAGTTTAAGTGCAGGTTCATAAACAATATTTGGAAAATTTTAAATATAGGCTTTAGAATTGAATGTTTGATTTATTTATTTGAATCAAAATCTGGTAATAGTCCTAAAAATTATGCTTATACAGATAGTAGACTAAAAGTTCTTTTTGAAGATCGTCAGCAATTTTGTGCCGTTCTTACAGCGAAAGCACTTATTTCAGGTCCCAGAAAACATTTCTTTTCGTTAGTCACAGATCCAGTCTGTTTTACATTGGGTAAATGGGATCTTCGACAAATGCAAATCCAAAAATACAGATATCGACTGAAGTTTAAAACTAGACAGTGATTTAAATGCTTCTAACAATAACACAGCCCAAAATACATTTTGTTGTCATTGGATGAGAGAAAGCGATCAAAAGATTTTTGAATAATGAAAAAATTTTTGTGCATTGGAAGACGATTAATAGATTGAGCGAAGACAATATTATAGTTAAGATTTATTTATGAGCAATATTGTTAATGTCTAATACGTACTTGTTGTCAGCCATCATCATCTTGTCTCTTTGTTTAGCATACCCCTTAACAACAATTTTTAAATAGAGGGTAAGAGCGGAAGACTTCGCCGCATGAAATTTGCTCAATTCTCACGTATTTGATGGGTGGTTTCCTTTTTATTGTTCTTGCAGTATAGAGTGTTGTCGAAGCTTGCTGTTGTTGTTGTCTGGGGCTGGTTGCATAAAAACAACATCCCATAAATCTTCATAAGCAAGTTAGGTCTGCCCTAGAGTCTTGTTTTCGTTCCCAACTACTTTTTCTAGCTTATTACGTGTTTCTCTGGTTTTCTTCTACACCTTATTTCTTACTCTTTGGCTGTTTACTTTGCATTCTTACTGCACTTTTTTTTTATCACGCTTTCACCGGAAATATAACACGTTGCAAACAGGACGGTTTCGTTTCAAATACCAACACACAACATACATGCATTTCTGGAGAGCTTTCATAATTCAACACAAAATAATGCAGATACCTCGTCGAAAGAAGTTACAAGAGATCCTTGTTGCCTTAATTATATGAATTAACTGTCTAATAATAATTTCAGAAAAGTTGTATATTTTATTTGTAAGTGATTTATCAATAGAACGATCAATCAAACGATTAAATTATCTCATAACATAATTGTATTGTAACTTTTCTTTCTCTCCCTTATCCAATTTGTGATATGCAAGTTTCTACTTTATTGTTATTATAGTTTTTCATAATGAAGTTATTTTTAATGTAAATGGCTGTTCCCAGATGTGTACAATTTTATACATGCTGAAAATCCATTTTGCAATTTCTACTGATTTTAGAGTGACCGTTTTTGACAACCCTTTTTACCCTAAATTTGGCACGGAAATTGTAAAAAAATAAAAAATATTTATTTCCACACCAAACATTTCCATGTTGAATAAATGCAATTATTAAAAAAAAAAAAACAAATCGCAGTAATCATTCATCATTGATTAATGATGCGGCTAAAGGTTCTACTTAACGGAAATATCTATGATACAGCCTATTCTAAACAACGTATAAAGGTCATATTAATTTAATCGAGATCAGCACTTAAACTTAACATATTAAGTGCCTGCTCAACGACATTTAATATTTGTACGTTCTTTATTGAATACATTTAGTAAAGCATTAGACAATAAAAGTACATATTAAATTTAGTCTATGATAAGAAAATTCGTGTTTCTCTATTTAATAGACGTAGAAACATATTGTGAGAAAAGTGAAGAGAATCACAAGGTCATATCTAATTTTCTGGTATGGACGGAAACTACAAAATAAATAAAAAATATATGTATATATACAAAATAATAATAAATAAGGAAGCACAGAAAAATAGAAAGAAAGGCCGAAAACTTTTCTTATTTCGCATCAAAAATGCAAAAGTTTTTTAATATGCACAAAGTTAAATTTCATTTAAATCAAGATGACTGCGGATATTGCTGCGAATGTTGATGTGAATGTTGCTGCGGGTGTTGCTGCAGTTGTTGCTGTTTCTGGCGTCGGGTGTTGGATGTTGGATGCTGGGAGTCCTGGTGTTGGGTGTCGGGTGTCGGGTTTCGGGTGTCGGGCGTGTTTCCTTTACATTCTGTCGGGACTTTAACTCTTTACCCAAAGCGAGGTTGCTTTAGTTGAATCGAACTTTAAGCGCAGTCTCAAAAAGTATGCAAAAATAAAGAAATATAAAATGAAATGGAAATGGAAATAAAAGTAAATTGCAAAATATGGCAATTTGCGTGTTTGCTCTGTGTGCAGCCAAGCAAATGCATTGGCAGGTAAGAGAGAGGATGGCGGCGGGTGTTCGAGTAAAGTTTGAAATTCGGAAAGAGTATGCGAATGGTAATGGTATGTGGAGATTGTTCTATGCTGTGTATTGGCTGTGCACTCGAGTGCATGCTGCTTATTGTTGACAATGCAATAACAACAATAACAATAACAACAACAACAACAACAACCAAAATATCAACAGCGTAAACAACAACAACTATGACTTCAACAACAATAATGCGGCTGCTGCAGCTAAAAGTTGTGTGTGTGTATGCTTTGGGAATGCTTTAATTAAATTTGCAACAGTGTGATTCCAGAAATCAGCAACGATACCAATTCACCAACTGTGGTGCATCGAATTAAATAATATTTACATACTATTTCAACTGGGCTGAGCAATTATTTAAGAAGTTAATGCTCCAAAATTGTGGGGTATGGCGAAATAATAGAGAAAGTGTTTCGTTCACCGTTTTACGATCCCAGCGATGCCCTTAATGACATGCAACAGGGCAGTCCATTTGGCCAGTCAGTGCAAACATATACGCACAGAGATGTGGTACTGCTGAAAGAGAATGTGCTCCACAGAGGGGCATGGGCCGAGTGTTCCATATCGTATGCATGCCATACACTCATATATAGTACTCATATGCCACTCGAACTCGGACAAACGTCCTCGCGTGTCGACATCGACAACAACAACAACGACAACGACAAACGCCAAAAATTCTCGGGGACCGCTTGTTGTTGTTTGGAAGTATGTTGAAGGTTCATGAAATTCATTGATTGCAACTGGTTGCAGTACAAATACAAACATTCCACTTCCGCTTCTCGAACAATAATTTCCGCACAAAATTATGCAATGAAAAATTCAATTTGCTGATTCAATACATATACTCGTTATGTATCTATCTATATACTATATCCACTATATTTTTGGCCGAAACAGGTACATTATGATTAATTTTAATATTAATAAATAATTAACTGATGAGCCAAATCGCTTCGAAAACACTTAATGCTTATTAAGTTTTATATTAAAATCAGAAATGAAAAATATATAAATGGGCATTATATTCCTATTCATTTGAAATTTTCATTGAGCTCTTAATAAATTGCAGCAATTGCATGATGAAAGGAAGTTGAACACAACAGGAAAGGAAAGAACTTAAAACAAGTAAGTAAGCTACAAGTTCAATTCGTCTAAATTCAACAAATTATTACAAATAATATACCGTACCGAAGACCATAAATGGTATATCAATAAATACCTAATTTTCATACAGATGTATTTCTTAAATAATTTCAAAATTATGTATCCACTGGTAATCCCCAGGAATAATAAATACTGTAGTTATTATTGCCTATATAAAAATTTGACGCAAGCTTTAAAATTACGCTGGTTATTGGGTTTTGTTGATCTGCGTGCAAACAGTACAACTGGTGTCGGAAAAATTAAAACTCTATTTTTTATAGTCTCTGAGAACTACATAGGAGTTCATAGTATGAACTTCATACCGACAGACAAACAGACAGACAGATGAACATATACATGAATTAACAAGTAAGAAAGCTACAGTGTGCTCGACTGTGAGATACCCGCTACCCATTTTTAATAAAAGCAAAATATTGCGGTATTATTTTCAAAATATACCGAAATACTGCAAAATACTAAAAATATACCAAGTGGTATATTTGGTATAAAGATGTGGTACTAACATTCAAAATATACCATAGACGGCATAATATACCAGATTGCCGGCCAAAGCATATGAGACCCCTAGTAAGTAGGCGTTTTAGCCCATACAAAAGTATTTCTTTAATAACTTCCACAATTTTTATCTGATCTTAACCAAATTTTCAATTTTTTTTTATTATTATATACACCAAAATTCGCAGCTTTAGCTTTAAAATTACGCTTGTTATTTGATTTTTTTGATTTGCGATGGCGGAATTGGGCGTGGCAAAAATTTGAAACAAACTTGATCTGCATGCACACATAGCAAATGCTGTCGAAAAAAATTATTGCTCTATCTCTTATAGTCTCTGAGATCCAGTGTTTCATACAGACAGACGTCTCGGCTGTTGAAGCTGATCAAGAATATATATACTTTATAGGGTCGGATATGCCTCCTTCTACCTGTTACATACATTTCCTGCCGGCACAAAGTTATAATACCCTTCTATCAGGTTTGAAAAAAAAAGCAAATTTCTCGCTGCCGCTGCGCAATCGATCGCAAGTACCACTATCGATGTTCTGCTAACACTTTCAGCCACATTTCGTCGTTTTGTTCGCATTGTTGTTAACCCATGTACGAGTATACAATCAAAATTTTTGCCGCGTCATTTCGTTCTGCAGTTCCCAGCACATAAATACTCTTATATTGGAAAGTATGCGTATGATAAAACAGCAGTTATACATACGACAAAATAGACAACCTATTATTCAGCACTTATATCGGAAAACTGAAAAGAGGCATCACCATGGATAATTAAACAAAAATAAACAAAATGAAAGCTTCTGTGGCATGTTTTCGAGAAGAAAAATAATAATAAGTAATATTATTGAAATAAAATCTCTTATCATAACAAAACATTAAAGATTTGTAAGTCATATTGGAACCCAAAGTTCACTTAGTGTACTTACTTTTATTGCATAATTTTTTTGGTCTTATATAGCTAACAATAGTTTCTTATTTATAATGGATCTCATTCTAGCTTACAGAAATCCTTCTTTACTTATTATACCCGCTACCCATAGGGTAGAAGGGTATTATAACTTTGTGCCGGCTGGAAATGTATGTAACAGGTAGAAGGAGACATCTCCGACCTAATAAAGAACATATATTCTTGATTAGCGTCAACAGCCGAGACAATCTAGCCATGTCCGTCTGTCAGTCTGTCCGTGGGAAACACTGGATCTCAGAGACTATAACAGATACAGCTATTATTCGACATCATTTGTTATGTTTGCACGCAGATCTAGTTTGTTTCTAATTTTTGCCACGCCCATTTCCGCCCCCGAAAATCAAAAAAATCGAATAACAAGCGTAATAATAAATTTAGAGTTGTAAATTTTGGTATATACAAGAATGACTACAGTCTTCATAATCTTTGATGGATGCGATCAACTAAAAATTTTCGAAGCTATAAAATATATACTTTTGTATGGGCAAAAGAGCCTACTTACTAGGGGTCTTTGTTGCTTAGTATATATTGATTTTTACATATAAAATTAGTATATTTTCGGAATTTTCGTGTATATATTATATTATCGAGCATACTTGACTGTAGCTTTCATACTTGTTTGTTATGCAATGTGCCGCAGCACATGAGCAGATGAGCCCTATGGGGTGTAAAGTGCCATCTTTGATTATTTGAAGTAAGTACACTACGAAGTGTGCATGTGATTAACTTAATATTCTTCTTGTTCAATATTTTATGGGATATTTTTCGCGTGCGCCTGATTTTATCTTTGAGAAGATGATCTATAAATATCACCAAAATATGAAAAGATATATTTAGGCTAAATCGGTGCACAGCGAAGTCTTCATGCTCATCAGTATATCAAATGAAGATGGCTTAGAGATCTATAAGAAATAAGAAATTTGAATTTAAATTCTTCATCCAGTTCTTCTGGGTTAATGAAATTTCGAACTGGTGAAACAATGCTAACAACTTGTTACAAATTGCTTGTTCGTGTGCAGATCGATGGAAACATCAAAGTGCGCTGCCCACTTGAGTTAGGTGCAAAGCAATTACGCGCATTGACTTTGTAATTAAAATCGATTTTCATCAAGTTTTACTGCTATCCAACACTAGATGTCCAGCAGCAACGCCAGCCAGCACACATGTACGCCGCTAAAAATACAAACACCCATACTTGCACAAAGGTAAACCATGTATGTATGTATGTGTAGGTATACATTCACACACGCAATCACACAGACTCGTTTAAGCTGACACATGCGGGCCAACAATCAGTTTAGTGTGCTCCTGGTGCTGCTGCTGTTTTGTGGCAATTTTGATTAGAGAACCTGCCACACTCCGCGGCGACCTTTGGTTATCGGCAACACCCACATTATGCAATTACATCGTCGATTAAGTTTCATTCATAATCAATATTCAATCATCAAATTGGGAATTCGCTCACCGAGAATGCCATAATCTTGGTCGCAAAATTATTGTGAGTTGTTTTAGCGAATATTCTGCCTCAATTATGCTCTTAGTAAATGCAGTTAAAACTGAGCAGTCTGTTGCCGCCAAAAATTATTTTACAATTTCACCCTAAAATGTTAGATAAAGAATAACAATGCTAAATTAAGAATATATTGTAACATATTTCTAGCTTTATGTTATGTTAACCAACACTATGTAAAATGTTATCGATAGATCGATTTAATTATTGGGCGTCACTGCACAGACAAAAGGCAGTAATCACACGAAATATTTTAAAGTTGCTCGTTCATTCGTATACAACATAAATAAAAGCAACTAATGAACAGTGATGCCAGAATCTCCAAAGTAGAAGTTGCTAGATTTGAGAAAAGAAGTGCTAAAAATAATCAAAAAAATGCTAAATCTTGTATATGTTATTTTCCATAGAGTAAATACATTTTTAATTAATTTTAGAATAAAGTATTAAAATTACATATAAGAAAAAATGTAAATAAAAGCATTATCAGTTGTCTTTTGAACAAAAGGCGACTTGTTTTTTGGCGTCAGTGTTCCTATAGCAGTCACCTGTTTCGTTAAGGCGGCATGGTGGCGAATATTAAAAGGTTTTGCGCTTCTTGTGCATTTGCGGTATGAGCAAAACGCTTTCGTTGGTTCCGTGCAATCCTTTCTAATCCACTGCTTGAACTTCTCGTCTTTTAGCTAAACATCGCGAAAATGTTGTATGTATATTTTCAGCATTTTTGACGCAGGGACTTTTTGAAATGCAGTTAACTCAAGAAGTCCGTGAACTCAAGTAGCTCAAATAATCGAAATAATCGAGTTAAATACAAGTTTCGATTTCATTGTGAACTATTAATCGCAAGTTTTGCAGTGAATAGCAAAAAGGGAATACAAAATAAAAAGTAAAGAAAAATTAAAAAATTGCTAAAATTGCTAAACAAAAATAAAAAGTTGCTAGATTTGTAGCTAAAAAAGTTGCAAATTTTTTGAAAAGTTGCTAAATTTAGCAACTAAATTGCTAAACTGGCAGCACTGCTAATGAACCTGTTATACATATTAGATATATTGTGGCTTGTACAGTGTTTAAATAGAGACAGACTTTCAAATAACATGAGTGTATTACATTAACAGTGTTCATCTCTGGGATATAACATACAAAATGATATACCGAACAATAAAAATTAAAGATTTTGTGTAGCCTTCCTGCAGCAACACAACCGATAAGGAAGTTTTGGTTGAGTAGTAGTTTTATCTTCAAATATGTTGTACATTATTTTCATTTCTGAAATACAATCAAAAGAACTTCGCCTTTAGTTGCATAGGGACCCACAGAGCCCCGGAATAATTGCCATTCTGTGGCTGTAGTGGTAACTACCACTGCGAATACAATACAATAAATATGCACATGCAATTGTATTTTATTTCGTTGATTTCTCTTATTTGATTATTTTTAATAGAGGTAAAAGCGAGAAAAAAGTTCGACATTCGTCCATTTCTTATCGTCGTCGTTACGTTTGCTTTTGATGCATTGTGCCAACAACAATTCAATTCAATTGAATTAAATTTAACGCAATTATTTGAGTGCGTGTCCAGGTCCTTGCTCAGATCCAGCTTCATGGAGACACATACATACAAACCTACTACATATGTACATACTGCGTTGCATGTCCTGGCTGCTCTGCGAATAGCCTTTGCCCATATGTATAATCTGTTTGCCAATATTAAAATATTCATTCACCTTAATTGTCAACGGCCTGGCTGGAGCTGTGCCAGCGTACTCTGGCTTGTCCTGGACTCAGATCACCACGACCGCTCCCAAAGCTCTATACACACAAAAATACACACATCCACATACACACATACAGTTAGCCAACACTCCAACGCTCGCATAATAAGTTGATCTCTGCTGAGTTGTCAGGAGAACATCGCAAAAATTGTAACGAGCGAAATAAAAAAAATTTTGTATCATACTCTGTACTCAAAAGTCGCATGAGAATCATACTAAGCATTTGCTTAAGTTACGAATTGTAAAATGATGAAGAAAAACTGTAATATTAAAACTGTAATTATTAAAATTATGTTTATAGTCTATCGTAAAAAAACTCAAATCGCTATTTTTCTGTTTCATTCAGCTATTGATGAATTGCATTTGGGAAAAATTAATATAAACAAGTAAACTTAAGCCAGAACACAATTACATACATATATGTTTTATATTTTTCAGTAATTCGAATGTTGTTTGTTATTGATTGTATAACTGAATGTATGTAAAATAACTGATTTGATTTGGCAAGCCATAGAGTATTCTTGAAATCTCTATAGGTTCCGTTGATTTTCGATTTTGCCTCTTTTAACATTTTATTTTTGTGTACGAAATTTTTGCCACGGCTGTCTGTTGGTATTGTTGTTGATGTTGTTGTTTCTTTTTATTTATATGCTTTCGTTGTGCTTTTTACGGCATCCGGCCAAGTGGTGTGGCCATGAGGTCGGCCTGATGGGCGGTGGTCGGGGCGGGGGCGAGGGCGGGGGACTTTCTGCAACAGCACAACAATTGTAATCACTGGGAATCAGCATGTTTCACATACCAACACGAAAATCTGTCGAACATAAAAAGCAAAAATGTTGCCACCCTCATAAAATGTAACTGTGTAGGTTCCGTTATGTACAGATGTGTGGGTGTATGTGTGTGTTGTGACGTCGGCGAATATGTGGGGGTGTGCGAGTGTGTGTGTGTGTGTGTGTGCTATACTCATTCCGATACAAAGTGCTGTGCTGTTCAAAAAATTGTCGTGCCCTCGACCGGTTGTCCTCCTCATCTTCTGATTCTTCTCTTTTTTTCCAGCCAAGTATACAAAGTTGTCCTGCACCCATACTCACATACAACAATATAACGCACCCAGTGCTGGAGTGCAACGTGTTTCACCTTTGCTTTTCAATATTTGTCCCTCTTATTTTGTTGTATGGCAGAGCGACATTTAAATTTCGCGACAAGTTGTTGTAATTAATGATTTTTATGTAATGCAATAAAAGTACCAAAAGCCAATTTGGAAATACAACAACCAGGGAAAAAAATTGTCTACCAACATTAAACAGATGCCCATACTATATAGTATATAAATTGTGCGAACCATCGCTGCTCCTGATGTTCATACTATGTTGGGCGCGTTGACGAGGAAAATGCCATTAATCTATCATCTATCACCTAACAAACAAATTGTGGTAAGCTGATGCTAAACGTTTTATTGACGTTTTTAGACATTAATACAAAAAAAAAAAAACAACAAATAAAACAAATGAGAAATTTCAGTCAAACATAAACTTAACATAAGAATACAATTGCATCAGAATCATTTATAAAATTAGAAAATTTAAAATTAAATTTTAGCGATTGAGAATTCTTTAATTAGTTCAATATATATAAAGTAGTCACTTCCCAACATATACATTGAAGAACGGAAACATTTAAAAACACTTTGCATAATTACAATATAAGAACTTAATCTAAAAAACGAAAATACTTGTGTTTATAGCTTTTTATTATTGTTAATCATCACTTTGGCGTACTGAGGCTTATTAACTAACTGCCATAGTTCACTTGTTCGCTCTATTCTTGAGTATGAGTCATCTATTTGGAGTTCCCACTATAATGTTCATCAAGTTGGATTGCTTTTTTTTTACTTATAAATATACCCTCTGTCAATCGTAGATCTAAGCTTGGAATAAGGTTTTTCCATAAATTAATTAATAGTCTAATCGATTTCTTTAAATTGACTAACCAAATCAATTTTGGGATTTTGATTAGAAACACAAGAAATTGTTCACTTATTTCCCTTCGGCATTATTAAAAACTATGCGATAATTACGCTTTTAATCTTCTTTTTCCACAATATATTGAGAGAGGGGGGATTAATAGGCCTTCGAGTGAACTTTCTTTGTAGGTTTAACTATTGTATGTTTATTTAAGTGAATATGTTCAACATTTAAAATTATAATATTGACGGTAATGCGCTTCTTACTCGAGTGTGTGCTTCATACTACTCGTGGTTGAATATGGATACTTAAGTATTAAGTATTTTAGTAAATATCGCGATACCAATACTGTGCATGCAGTATTGACACCGATAACTAAGGGCTTAGGAACACTGTCTAATTTGTCCGTTGTTCACAATATTAGTTTTTATCCAATTGTATGTAGAGACTTGTCAATTTCTTTTCTTTGTACTATCCAATCCCACTTGTCTAGCTTATACTCTATGTAATTTATATTAATATAGCCCCTCGTTTGGTTGGCTATTCTATTAATACATTAACTAAAAAAATTTGATATTGTTAGTGTTTGATATGATCAGATTTATGTTATGATTTATTGAGGTCATTTAATTAAAGTTCGATGTGTTTTCTAACTCTGTTAATGACAGTACTTTGGCCGATAATGTATATATATATTTATGTAATGTGTACACATGCGATGTGAAAATAAGGCAAAATCATTGAGCTCCCAATTACAAGGACTGCGAATTGAAGGCGCAAATTCATTGCGAACGTTTTGGAAGAAGCTATTAGATTTGCTCTATCAACGATGGTCAAATGTTTGTCGAGCACGCATTGAATTTAATTAATTTAACACGAAAATCATTCAGGCGATATTTCCGAAACTAAGCGAAGGCCTCACGAAATGGCTTATTGACATGCCACAAGGGTGTTCACAACGGTTTCTGGTCAAAATAGTAGCCAAAATTCTCAACCAAAAGCAAATAAAGCCACCATAAATCCTCGATACTGATATTGAGACGGCCGACGTCTCATTCGGCAATCCAGCTGGGTGTGTAACTAAATAATCTTAATCGGAAATTAAGCTCATCTAGTGCATATTCGTATTGCCAATTAAGATGCTCGAATTGGATAAATCACAGGCGAAATATTGTTACAGATAAAGTCATTATTTTAATGAATTATTCGCTTTTCTTTTTATTGCGTCTAGAAGAAGGAAATATTTAAACGAATTACATATTTGGGGCGTCATAATTGTTGTTATTAATAACTCACTCGCATTGCCATTCACATCTATAGACTCCGGTTATTTCGGGAAAATAATTCTTTATCTCCATTTCGTATTGGAAAATTGTATAAGTTTGTAGGTTTCAGCAGCTGACTTGATTTTCTCACAATTTAATTTGTACTTATTAGTCAATGTTAAGTGTATATTCGTGTATTAAATAGGTTTTTAAATTGATTCAACGTTATCTTGGTATAAAAATAAATTTATCTTAACAGCCGAATGTTAAAGCAAGTTTTGTATTATATATATCACATATAACAAGCAAGAAAGTTACTGCCGAGTGTGCTCGAACGCAACTTTCTTTAAATCAAGCAAAACAGTGGATTATTATTCTTCAAAATACTTAATAAATATAAAATATATAGTAAACTAGACAGCGTACAAAAATGATAAGTGCCGTTTAAAAAATTAGTGATCTACCGGACATACAGAAGACATGAGATCTAAGACCTAGGATATGTCTCGGATGTTGAATCCGATCAAGAATATACCTTATTGCGGTCCTTCTACTTTATGGGTATCGTGTACCATATACAAATTTACCATGTAAACGAACTACAGATCAAAAGTGAACCACTGAACGAAAAAGAGAAATGAAGTTGAACTTATTTAATATTCATTAATAAAAATGTATTTGATAAGATTCGACTTATAATTTAACTAGGTAAGACATTAATTGCACAGAATAACTCACAATATGGAGTATCTGGTGAAACAGATATTTTAAGACCAGTTTTTGAGGAAAATTATGTTTTGCTATATTAAAGCAGTGCAAATTATAATTAGTTCGCATTCGGATATATTATTAATTATATTTATTTGCTCTCTTTAATTTTTTGCATGATAAATATAAACATTTCACAGACCGTTATCCGGTGTGGTAGTGTTATTATTCATACACACACATACATAGTATGTACACATAGAGTATGTATAACAGCTGTTTAAATATCACACGTGCGCTATCCCCGCCCCCAAAACTCGTTTTTTTCCCACACACAAACATTGCTTGCCACCCATTGCTGAGTAATTAAATTTAACGCTTAAAACAATGCGACAAACGCAGTGAAAACAAGTAAGAACGGTAGCATTCCATTCGATCGACTGTGTGAGACCATGCGAATCACATTTTCGTCTAAAGCAAAATGTGTGTAATATATGTACATACATATACTGTACTCACTTGAAGTGAGTACACTGAATATGTTGTGCTATCTTCTTTTGACCTATAGAGTATACTGCACAGTAAAGAATGAGTGCAGTGTTTTTAAAGACACTACACTACTGTACAGATCTGTTATGCCACAAATGAGTAAATTCATGCAGAAGTTAGGTGTATGTGTATTGTTTAAATTGTTATATTAATCAATAATCTATATATCTTAAACAAATAAAGAAACCCCTAGCGAATGTATAGATGAATTCAAAAACCTGCATATGCATTTGAAGCGTATTTCTCCAGAAACTAAGAGTCTCATATAACTTTTAGGTAAAGGGTCCGAAAATGTTCACGCAAACAGAGCATAACCCGAACCAAAAATGGGGGAAAACAATTGCTAACGGCCTTCAGTTGGTTTTGCAAATCGTTTGACAGGTCGGGAATAAAAATATCGAGTAAAAAGAATAAATATTTTTGTGGTCAGCTAATGAAATAAAAGCGGCATAGAGATGGTGAAGGAAAGAGAAAGAGACAGCCAAAGCCAGTGAGACTGCAAGAGAGAGAAAGAGAGGACGATATATTTTAAGGCTGCACTTAAATTGCCTGTGAATTATGTGCAAAAAGCAGCGCTTGGAAATTGTGGTCGGTGTGAAATTATTATTGATAATATGTGTGTCCGAATTCATATTTACATTACGCGTTTTTTTACTTCTTTCTGATACTCATATATAACAATATATAGTCATATTTATAACATCTGTCGCCTTTGGCTTAAGCGAGCTTATTTTGACATTAATGACAAGCGTTCTGTGTAATTGGAATTTTAGGCATTAGTGGCAACAATGTGAATGCTATTTGGCGAGTAAATCAATGATAACCCCCACTCAAACATAGTAAGCTCGAGAATCCAAAGATATATACATATGTAATCAAAAATAGTGAATCAGTTTATAGCCGGAATACTGCAAGGCTTAGCTGCTTTTGAACTCAATTATCTTGCATTTTCACCAATCCAGCTAGCATTTGTATATTATTACGTAAATTTCATAATTATCTTTTTGCCTTTGCCCATACTTTGAGAAATGAAATCCGTATTAGATTTAAATGCAAATAATTGTAACAAGCACGGGCTTGTTAAAGCGCAGACAAAATAGATTTTTGAACATCATGCATTAATCGAAAACCGCGAATAAATATTAAAAAGACTTTAGACAGCAAATTAAATAAACTAGTAATACTATATCAAGAGGCAAGTAAAAGATATTATTATATGTATAATGAAGATAAACATAAATTAGATACTCGATAAATATTCTAATATTAAGGTTTTAGGCAAATATAATTCACACACAGAATACGAAAAGGATTATGGCAAGCAAAGTTAGTAGTTCTATGTGGAATGAAAATAGGAAGAAATAGTGATCGTGACCAGAACAGCAAAACTGATTTGACTTAACAGCTCCATAGAGTCTATTTCACCGTTAATTAGTCTCTGAACGATAACAGTACCTTGCATGGTTCTACGGTTAGTAAGAGAAGGAAGATTTTGTAATGAAAGTCTACTACGGTAAGGTGGTAATCTTATATTAGGGCTCCAATTGAAAATACAAAGAGCAAACAAATCACGCTGCCGAAATTTGTAGCTGCATTATTACGATGAGAGGCATTCGCTTGCCCTAACTGTAAAATCCCGGCGCATAAAAGGGAATCGCCGATTACAAACACCCAGTAGGACATGCGCTTGCAGAACCCCAGTAGGAAATTTAGTTCACCAGCCAACAATTACTTTTCTCATGCATTTCTAAAAGGTTTGCAATACAATGGAATGGCAATAAAATGTGTTTAATGTTAACATATGTTTTACATTGATAGCATACTGTTTAGGTTGGTTTTTATGATAGTTTTTAACAGGCTGTACACTTTTTCAAATAGATAGAAAAGTAATACGTGTGTAAGCCATAATTAACAAAATGACCAACATTCAAATTTGTCAGATGTGACCTTTATGAAGTGCTTACGATCGACACACTCAATAAAACTGTGATGCGTCTGCGGCCAAAGGAATATAAATTATTTGGCATTAAGTGGGTGACAGAAAAGACAATAGGGGAGAATGCTAGACTGACAAAGAAAATTGCCACAAAATAAACCGTCATGTTGACTAATTAAGCGACATTTGTCATAAGGACTTCGCTGCAAATTGAATGTAAAGCGGTCAGATAAGAAGCAAGTGCAACGCAAAAGCAAATGTAATCAATTCAAGTCAGTCTGTGGTTATGAATGATGAGCAAACATTCACAATTACGGCAATTGCCCGTCCGTTCATTACACTTCTTACCCCGTCCACAGGCCCCCAAACACACACATACATTGGAGAAGCAAAGGCAAGGCTGTAATTTGGGGAAATTCAATTATGCCCCAAAGACCAAGCGCAAGCGGCAACTTTGTCAACATGCCGCGTCATTTGCGAAGGAAATCATCGAAGCGTTGCTAAACTGGATGAAAGGTGGAACTGGAATCCGAATTGGAACTGGAACTGGGACTGGGATTGGGACAGAGGGCAACCAGAGTAGGAGTTGTCTTTGCGTCCACAGCTCAACGTAAAGTTGCAGCTATGGCAGCCTGGTCTGGGGATGGAGTCATTGGTCAATTGATGGGTTTTGTGCCGGCCTCGTTGCATGTAATCAAACAGTTTGCGTACAATTTTCGATTATCGTTTGACTGATTTCGTGTTAAATCAATTAAGACATTGCCCAAGTTGCTGCCAACGCAATGGGACGTGCGGTCGGCTTCAGCATTCGTGCCCGGCGCCTATTTATCTAATATCCTGTCCAGCCCTCACACACACACACACACACACACACAAACACATACACCCATTCAAACACACTGACACAGACACAAAATATAGACACAGATACAGACTGAATTGTTTTGTGCCTTATTGATTGGGTCAGCAGACTTGGTTATTGTTCCTTTGTGTGTGTGTGAGTGAGTTCGGTTTGTATGCTTTGACTGTCTTGATTAAAGCTGTAAGAAAATGCTTTTGAAATGTGCAATTTTCAATTTATGAAAAGCTATGGCTTCTTCCTCACTCCAACTTCAGCTCCAGCGCCTACCCTTCAATTTGTTGGCAACTGACAAGCACAGAAGTTACTGCCGCTGTTGCGGCTGTGGCTAAAAGTTTATCAAAAACTTTGACTTTGCTTTATTTTGTAACCGCATAAACACTTTGAAATAGACCGATTCGAAACGATGTCGAAGCGAGTGGAAAACTTTGCACGTTCCTTCAGCTCATCCGCCCACTCTTCGCCCCAAAAATGGTCGTTAACAACACGAAAATATTGCAACAAAATTCAAATTAAAATTTTGTATTCTCCAAAAGAAAATTTGTTGGAAACTGTCGCATACTTTTTCAAGAAACGGCAGGCAACACACAGTCAACTATGCTTTGACGCACAGCTTTGTTATCTTCTCAAACATATACTTGTACTATATTTATTTACATCGTAGATTGAAGCAATTTCCAAATAACCACTATTTGTTTAATAATAAACATATGTCGAGACTGGAGTGGCGGCTCTGACCCAATTAACAAATTGTAAGCTTTTGGGTCAAGGTAAATAAACACAAATAAAAATACAAAAATTGACTGTTATTTATTCAAAGATTTTGAACTAATTTTCATTATTTAGCAAATGCGGCTCGATTACGTAAAAGAAGATTCTATGATTGGTATTTCTAGACTTAAGATAAAGTAAACCGTCTAAAATTGCTTATATCCTATTCCTTTTGAAAACAAAAAGAGTTTTTGGTGAATCTATTTTAAGTTGTTATGACGCCTGAGAGTAAATCAAAGTAATTTTTGCAAACTTGTTGAGACTTGCAATAGCTTTAATTTGTATACCCGCTGCCTATAAGGTAGAAGGGTATTATGGTTAGGAAATGTTTGTAACTGGCCGAAGAAGTCATCTTCAACCCCATAAAGTTTATTTTATTGATCGCTTCAACATCCGAAACGATATAGCCATGGAAGTTTGTCCGTCCGTCCGTATGAACACCAAGATCTCAGAGGCTATAAGATGTTGAGCTATAATTTTCGACAGCACTTGTTATGTTTGCACGCTGATCCAGTTTCAAATCTGTTTGTTAGTTTTAAATTTTTGTTACGTCCTCTTCCGCCGTACGAAAACGTTAAAACGTCGAATTATATAATACAATTTGGTTGAGATCAGATAAAAATTGCCAAACTTATTAAAGAAATACTTTTGTATGGAGAAAATCCCCAACTAACTAGGGGTCTTAGTTGCTTTGGCTGACATCTGGTATATTTTCCCGGTATATTATAGAAAATTACCGCAATATTTTGCTTTTATTCAAAATGGGAAACAGGTATTCCACAGTCGAGCACACTCGACTGGAGCTTTCTGACTAGTAACTGCGTCTCAAATCAAGTGCTTTTTGGTTTACTTTGATTACTTTATTTCAAGAACAAATTCTTTTTATATTACCATTCATGATAGCTGTAGTGAGAAGCTCTAAACCGAACGATCACACACACAAATAATCGAAAATACATATACTAGTATATATAGATTTTACAAAAACTAAAATTACCTACCCAACAATATCAAGACTCAAAGAAAATCCATTAAAGTTGTCTTCATTTATCTGTAGAAGCTTGACGTGAAACGCCTTGGCATTCACGTACCTTAAAGCAGAAGAGTGCAATTGGCCAACCTGTTATCGCATTACATTAATGGCACTGTAAGTAATTGGCTGTAAACAATTATGCATGTGTAATCGAACTTGGGGATCGGCAATGAGTGTTCAACTTGGCACTTAGCGCTTTGAAACCTGTGTGTGCTTGTGTGAGTGTCTCCGGTGTAGTAAGTACGTAGTCCACTCCAATGCTGGGGATTGCAAATGGGGCAAAAGTGCTGTCATATGAATTAATGAGAAGACTCTGCAGCATCAGCAGCAATAATAAAGATTCAAGGTTCAAGACCTCAATGGCCCTATTGAGCGTGATAATAAGGAATTTTGCATTTGCTTTCGCCTTTTCTGAGCGTGTGAAATATTCATATGCTTTTTGGCTGTTGCGTGTGTGTGTTTGTGGGATTGTTTGAGTGCCCTTTAGCCAAATGCGTGTCGTTCCAGTTCATCGTACATTTGTTTCTTTTCTCGACTTCATTCTCATAGTGTATCCTGATACCAACGACTAAACTATACTTTTTGAATCCGATCGTTTTCTTAAATAAGCAGGAAAGCTACAGTCGAGTATGCTCAATAAATATAAAACATATACAAATACCGAAAATGTATATATATATATATATAGTATATCGATATACCATATGTATATACCATATATAAAAACACAAAGAATTATATTCTTATCTTTTAAAGTCTCTGAGATCGTAGGTTTTAGGGGCAAACGGACATGACTTTATCGCCTATTCAGAAAAAAACAATCGCTCTGACTTTCTGTTATACTAAATAGTGTAATAATTTCCTTACAGGACCTACTATAGAAACACTCTCATTCATATTGTATAAATATATATAATTATAGTGCTTATGGATATTATATATCTGTAGTGTGATTGTGATTTAAATTCAAAATTCAAAATTAAAAAAAAAAACATTTAATTAAACAAAAAAGAACAAATAAGAAAGTTACAGTTGAGTGTGCTCAACTGTGAGATATCCACTTCTCGAAGTATACCAAAATAATATATCACAAATATACTAAAAATATATCAAATGGTATATCTGGTATATTGATATGGTCATACACTCAATATATACTCTTGAGTGCAAAATATACCAGATTTTAAAATGTATAGTTTTGATCATTCCATTGAGTTGAAACTTAATTCAATAGAGGGGATTTTATTTGAGAATTATTTGTGTGTTTCTAAGGCGAGGTGTGAGAAGAGTGACAGAGTGGCATGTTAATGATGTAGCGGATTTTATATCGCAGTGCATACAGAGATAGGCGAAGAAGTGGAATAACTAGTGAGGGAGCCGACAGCAATCACTTGGCAATGTCAAAAGGTTGGCTACTGAGCTTATTTCACCTACGGCCACGCCCACTACTTTGCACAGATTCATGCATAAAATTATAATAAATCATGGTACGCAATAAATATGGCACCCACATAGCACCCCCAGTCGCCTCCCCCCCTCCCATCATTCCCCAATCCCATCCCACTCCGTTCTATGACGGTTCTCTCTCTTGGCTGCCATGTGCGTGGGCGTCGATAAGCTGACTCTCGAAAAGCATCTAAACATAATCGAAAACTCCGCTTGCTTTTACTGCTCCTAGTCTCTTGGTCTTGATGCTGCTGCTGTTGCTGTTGCTTTTGCCGTCTTGTATTTAAATATAAATGAAAATGCTTTGCAGCCTGATTGCGGCATATTTTGACGCAGCCTCTGAGCACTCAGCTGAGACAGTGACAGACGGGGTAAATGGAACAAGACGTTGGGAACGGGTGGCAGGGGTAGGAGCAGGGGCAGGATGAATATCACCGTTTTGCTTCTCTTTGATATAATCACGTACAGCTTCTGGCCAGAACTCTCCAAAAGGGCTTCAATCTTGAGTTTAATGCGCCACAAAGAATGCTGTGCCTTTTTGCTGTGCGACTCAAATGTTTGTTGTCTGTTGTTCGTTGTGCTTTCTTTGTTGCCGCTCTTACCACTGTTGATAGAGATTCACTTCCCTATTATCACACTTATGGTGGTTGGAAAGACACACACACACACACACACACATACCCATGTGACAGCTGTCCCCAGTTCATAGTCTGAATTCAAAATTGATAGATGAAACCATAAACCCTCGCCATTTCATGCCTGCTTAGTTGTATAGCCAACTTATGCAAATTCCTCTTCTATTTCATTCCTGATTGACACTGTTGACAATACAACTCCAAAGTCTAAAGCCCAAATAAAATAGATTTTTAAAACCAATATCAATTGTATCCATGTATCTATTGTATTTATTTATTTTTAGCAAACAAAAACAATGCCATTTTTAGTTTACAGTTTATTTTAATTATATATTTTGCGTTTATTTTGCATTAATCAGTTAATTATATCGAAAACGATTACTTAGGTTTTCTTATGTTTTTACTCATTTTAATATATACTCGAATTATACTCGAATTAGCACTTATTATATTTGTATCAAACGATAGCAATGTTTCTTTTATAAATGATGTGAAAAAAATTCAGAATTAGCAACTTGTTTTCAATGTTCCATTCACAAATAATAATAAGAAGTATAAAAACCACAGTCAAGTAAATCGACTGTTAAATACCTGCTACATATTCTGAATAAAACCGTATTTTTCAAATATACTAAATAATACCGAATTATATATTCGGTATATTGACATTGTACTGCATTCTTTCCAACTATGACCCGATTGCCCTGGAAGTTTTTTGGAACACAAAAGAATTTCCTAAATAACTTCCACATCTGATCGCAATAAAAATTGTCATAAGTCTTAAATACTGCAGTTATTGTAGTTATTATTGTATGTTATCGCAAGTCTAGCATTAAATATTATAATTATTATTCCATTTTTGTTGATTTGCGGGTCGGTTGTGATTTGAATGTTTCATACAAATCAGACGGAAAGACAGACAGACAAATGGACATGGCTATATCGTATCCACTGTTGACGCTGACCAAGAATATATGTACTTTACGGAATCAACGATGACTTTTGCCGCCTGTTGCATACATTTGTAGCCCAAGGGTATAAAAAGTTTAACAAATTTAGGAATAATCTGTTCTTCTGAATGCAATCATCAAAAGTTAGATTATGATTTTAATTTAACAGAAGTTATTTGAATACAGTGAGATTATTATAACCATATCTATTAAACGCATTCACATCTCTACTAAACGTATTCGCAAACAAAGATTTACTTGGCGTGAAAAGAAAGACACTTTGCAGGGATGAGAAAAGACACACACACATATCGTAGGTCGGGTCTCTTTAGACTATTTTACACTCATATTTACCTTTTTCGTTTAATGAGGTGGGGCACCACTCACGTCACCAGTCGTCACCAGTCACCAGTCACAAGTCAGCAGTCACTAGAGCCACCATTGGCAAATGCAAGTCAAACAAATTTAAGTACTTTCATGCGCTATAAGAGCCACCTGATAGAAATCTTTTATTTGAACAGATCTTCCTCATCCTTTTCTTCTGTATTCCGTATACTGTATTCACTGTATTCTGTACTCTGTATCACCATATTGCCTTTAGCATTTTCCACTCTGTGAGTGCAAATACGGCTACTGAGGCAGCCGCTACTCGTATGTGTTTATAGTAAAGGCGGGCTTTTATCTTAGAAGCTAAATGCGTTTTACATCTATGTTTTTTTAGAGGGCCATAAAGGGGTGAATTGTGTATGGTTGAGGGAAGAAGGGGGACAGGGTATCATATGTGTCTTTCGTATCTGCGCACTTTGTGCGATTTATGAATTAACTTTTTTGAATGAAGTCAACTTGCAGCACACAGAAATGCACAAACACAGACACAGATACAGATACGCTCGCGATGTGGCAGAGAAAGAAACTCAGTCAGAGACATTGCAAATCCTTACAAATGTTGGCAGACATATGTATGTGAAAAAGCTTAAAATGCAGCAATGCCTGCATTGCTCTCACTGCATTTGCACAAAGTAAACCCTACCCCAATCCCTCTCTCTGTCCCTCTCTCTGTCTCTGTCTTTGCATCAGTCCCATATGCGACCCCAACGATTCTGTAAATGGCGTATAAATAAAAAGCGTACACCGTAGAAATTTGCAGATTGCTTGCGAGCTGATAAATGGCATCTTTCTCGTGTCTTTGACGCGATTTCCCCAAGAATACAACCTCGTCCCTCTAGCCAGCCAGCCAGCTAGCGTAACCACCCAGCCTCCGATTTTTCCATTGCATATCATATTAGTCCAACGTTGTACTGCCTTTAATTTAAATGACTCAACTTGACTGACTGATGGAGTGAATGCTTTGACTTATCGTTTGTTTTTACATCACTCACTTTTGCTTGCTTGGTAAGAACGCATACATTTCGAGACCATCAAACCATATTTGCTGATTGCATATAGATAGCATTTGTCTAGTACTTACAGATTGTAGAGCACGATTGACGGTTCGTTGATTGTTTGAATTCTTTTCATCGCTGTATAAACATCGTAGACTGGATTTTATTCACACA